>JBBMOL010000063.1:3131894-3731894 GCA_037954665.1 Laguncularia racemosa | reverse complement strand
TCAATTTGATTTTATCAAATGGGCCTTGGTCGCTCTTGGGAGTTAGCTTAGTTACTCATCATTTTTTCTTCATCTTATACCTAAGTTTCTATTTGATTAAATTAAAAAAAATTGGGAAATTGCAATTTGATACTTTTATTGTCAGCACCGTCTTAACCTAGTGATCTTTTAATGAGAATAATCATTTGTACCTCTTTATTAATAATATATTTTTGATACCTAGCACTTAGTTCAACATGTGACTAAATCCAAAGAGTTTAAAACATATTTAAATGGATTAATGTGAAATGATATAATTTTAGATTTGTTAAAGTTCTGTCACTTTTATAAATAGCATAGGTTTCATGCATAAATGTAGAAAGGCGATCAATGATCATATGGAATCACTAATCTAAGTTAAATTACAGTAGTTGTAACATTTTAAAACACTTTATGAATATTATTATTAATATATTAATTATAATAATATTTTAAATAAGTCTATTACTTTAATAAATATTTACATAATTTAAATTAAAATTCAAGCATGGAGGCCCCTTAGCTTTTCAATTTGCCCATATTTCTTTATTTACTTTACTCTTGAAATAAGAATTTGAGCCATGGTACTTTCAACGGTAGTGCTTTAATCCCTTATTTCACCAATGTACCTTTAAAAATAATGTTGAATAAAAATAAATAATAACATATTAGTAATTATAGTAATAATAATATTAGTAATGGCCAACTTACTAAGTATTAAGTTCATGCAATTGATTAAGCTAGGCGGCTTATATAAATTCAATTGGGTACCCGATAATAAATAAAAGAATTATGAATTGAAAATTATATAAAAGTCATAAGGTAATATTTGTAGAATAATATAATCGCTGTTACAAAATTTTAATATTCGAACTTTGAAGGTTATAAGAATTTATGAGTATATATATACCAAATAAATATAAGATATTAAAATATAAGTTAAAGTCATATTAATAATTTTTTTAGTATGTAGAAGGCTAAAATCGATTTTTGAGTTTCAAACTTGACAAATGTGTTATGAACTCTTTGGACTAAGTGCTAGGTATAGGGAGTCAATTCTATGGATTTGAAATGTTTTAAAGAGATCTGACAGGATTTGAGCTTTGAATAAAGATTGTTGTATGGGTTTGTTGGCTCTTAATCTTTTTTTTGAAGAAGCTCATGCACTTAAAGAAAAAGCTTTATATAGGACTAGATTCAAGAGAAGCTCATAAGGGAATTCATGAAGAAGATAACTCATTTGTAATCGACAATGGCTAATCTAACTTATACTCAAGAGTTTCTCCTTATTTGATGTAGCTTAGAAATTTAGAGAAAATGTTTTGTGATGTTGAATTGCTATCCTACAAATCAAACTGATTTCAAAATAAAGAACACATTACCTTTTCTCAAGAAAAGTGGGTCATTGCTTTATAACTCCTCCATTTATCACAACTGCTTTTAAGCTCCTTAAGACTACTTACTTCTTCTTTTTGTCTCTCTTTTTTAAGTCATCTCCACTCTAAGTGTTATTCTACGTCAATTCCTTATAGTTAAGTATAGTGTGGGACACGCTATATGCACATAGCCAATACAATTGGATCCTACTTCTACATAATATATATTAGTGTTCTATTAAATATATCAAAGCTACCCATAAATTTCCACCAAAAAACTCAATAAATAGTATACCTTACAATTACTACATTTGTAATTAATAACGAGGAAATAAGAGTCAAAGAAGCCAAAGGCAAGCCTAGCGAAAATGAAATGGCTCACAAACTTTAGGATAAGTTCTTCCATTAGATTCTATACTTTGTTTTTCTTCCGCTTAGAATTTTTCTTCCTCTATTGTTTTCATTCCCTTATAAATGGAAAAAAAAAGGTGTATAAAGTGCATCTGCTTTTAGATTTTAGTATTTCAGTATCAAAAGTTTAATTTTTTAGAAATTTAATACTTCATAGAAATACAATATTGTACATTATCTTAAAGTACATGTACTAAATTATTAAAAAATAATATTTTAAGTATTGAATTATCGAAATCCAAAAACAGGAACATTTCGTGTGCCTTTATCCCCTTATAAATACAACCACTACTGCTTTTACCTTCATCTTTCCTTCTTTTTGTTTCTTAGCCCAACTACACTTTGTATCTTTATTTTCTCATAACTTCCTCATTTTTCAACCAAATTACAAACTGTCAATTCTTAGGTGATTTTATGTGAAATACTTTGAAAACAATTGTCTCAAATCCTAATCTTTCTTCATAAGTATGATATTCATCCTTAGAGTTGGTAAGGTCTTTATCATTTTTCTTAGGAACTATAGATTTTTTAAGATCTAATTATTTCTTGTATGATTTAATGGGTTTTGATTATTTGGCTTCTAATTCACGAGTTTTAAGTTCTATAAGAATTAAACTAAGTTAAAGATATTTTGCAACCCAATGAGTAATAAGAAAATGAAAAACATGAATGATAAAAACTAAAAATGCAAGCTAGGAATATTAAAAATATATTGAAAGAAGAAGTTTTGTTGAATAATCTAAGCTCTAACCTATTGATATCTATATTACAGGTGATTTTATCAACTTTAGTGAAGTTCTAGCATAATACTATAATTAGAAAACATGATCAAGGTGAGAGGGACAATTTCAATCTACTATATTGTTTGAGCTTGTTATAGATATTAGATTGGAGTAGATTGTGGTGATATTTGATGTTCTTTGGTGTCCATATAGCCCTAGGATTATTTGGTAAAAGGAAAAAAACAAAAGAAAAAGAAAATAGACTTCAAGTTCTATTGGAGTTTAGCGCTAAAAAAATGATAAAGGGAAGAAAAATTAAAGAAATACAAAATATATTTTGTTTGGGAAAAGGAAAAAATATATATATATATATTAAAAATAATTCTTAAAATATGCAAATTGGAAAAGTAATTTAAAAAATAAATCACTTGAAATTGACACCTTAAGCGTCGATTTTAAGTGATATATTTTAGGAATTATTTTTTTTATTAGCACATTTTTAGGATTATATTTAAAATATATTTATTTTTTTCCTTTTCCCTAAATTGGTCTCTCCCTCTCAAATAGGTTGAGCAGGTAATCTTGTTATACATGATATTCATTCATAACCTACTTGATAGGATAAATTATGAGTGGGTACTAAAAATCATGGGTAAAGTTGTGCAAGAGGGCTAAACGAGTCAATCTACCTCAACCAACATTAACCCACAAGTTAAACAGGCCAGCTCGTTTAATAACTAGATTGGAATTTTTTGTCAAACCCACTCCACCATAGGTTGGTGGGTTAAGTAGGCCAATCCACTCAACCACGACATTTGACCTATTTATACAATTTAGTAGGTTAAGCAGGCTAATTCACTAACCTACTATAATTTTTTTTTAAATTTAATATTTTAAGATAAAATTGCTAAAAGTAAATATTATTTTTAAATTATTTTTTTAAAATAGCATTTACATAAACGCTCTATAGTCTTTTCCTATTTATATGAATATTAATAATGCACCTAATTGTTGTATATATGGATACCAACAATAAAACTAATTAGTGTATTGAACATACTTTAGTTGTGCTATCTGAATGAAATGATATCTCATTTCAATATTCAATATTTTAAACTTTTTTCTCATTCTTTATTTTTTTTTACATGACTAATGGTCTTTTTTTTTCCTTTTATTTATTTATTTTTGCTATTAAATGGGATAGCTCGTGTAACCTGTCTTGGTTGCACAATTTTTGTTACATGGGTAGTTTCAAGTATAGATTTTCTAGAACTACTTTGATAGGGTAGGATACATGTATAGTGTTTTTCTACCATATATCCATCTTGGAACCTATACTTTAATATATATATATATATATATATATATATATATATATATATATATATATATATATATATAAGGTATAGGATACATGGTATAGATTTTAGGGTAACCTATACCAATTCAACAAAAAATTATTGAATAATATTAATAGATGAATAATGAATGACAATATTATATTTTTTGGTTAATAAATATTTTAGGAAAAATTACACACAAAGATATCAACATTTGAGTTTAAATTCAAATAAATGATTGAATTTTTAGATAGTTAAAATATATGATTAACGTTATGATAATTGATTTAAATAGAGGATTAAAAATTTGACAATTCACCTAGTTTTAATCCTTTATTTAAACCACTTATCATAATTTGATTCTTTATTTTAATGACTTAAAAGTTTAATTTTCTACATAAACCAATAACATAATATTGATCCTTTATTTTTTATCATTTATAAGTTTGATATTTTATTTGAACTTTACTCCAAACGTTGATCCTCTCATATGTGAATTTCTCAAATATTTTAATAAAATGGAAAAAAAAAGGAGTCAATCTATAAGCTAATAGCCCTAAATGACTAAATCTAATATCACCTCTTTTACTTTACGTTTTCCTTTCTTTCCCTTTATTTTTTTTCCATTTGTTAAATAGTAGGATCACATAAACTTGAAATAATGAAGGTATTATTTAGTTCACAAATTTTCCTATAGATTCCATAAATTTAGTATATGAAGAACTTATAATAGTACATATAGATAGCTTTTTTAATATCACATAAGTTTAAAATTTATAAGAAGAAAAACAATATTTATAGGTTCTATAGAATACCTTGTACCATGTAAGTTGCTATAAGATAGGTTTTAGTTTGAAATTTGAAAACTTATACTTTATAAGGTACTATAGGATAGGTTTCAGTTTTGAAATTTGAGAACTTATACTTTATAGGGTAGGGTACAGATACGACCTAACATCCTATCCAACTTGTACCCATTTACCTCTACTCTTAAATGGAAGGTTGAGATAAAGAAAAGAAAAGTCAGTTTAAAAGTTAAATGAGCTCCTTTAATTAGATGTGAGCCCTAAAAATTGAGAAAGGAAAAATAATATGTAAGGTAGGGCTTGCATAGATTTTTCAATTGCTTGGGCTTTTGAGTCCTTTTATTATGTAGTTTTACACTTATAATAAATTTTGTGTGTATTTTTCTCACTTTGCATATTTTCCCTATAAGGTTATTACAAGTACAAAAATTCTTGATGAAAACATTATAAAGTTGGGATAAAAAATAGTAAATAACATACGAGTCATTAAAATCAATTTTTTTGTTATTGTTTTTTCCAAATTTTTATGCATTTGACTTATTAAATGTGCACTTTATCACTTTTGAACAAATTTCACAATAAAATATGTGATATAATATTATACACTTTGAGTTTAATACTCTTTTCATAGATATATAAGTGACTATTAAACTTGTGACTTATCCTCTCAAATGCATATGTGATGGTTTTGGTGTTTTGAATGGTAAGTGTTTTCCTTATGAATTAGCTAGACTTAATTGAGCTATGATTGCTTGTCTTGGAATTTAATGCGTAGCATATAAAGTGTTTATGATAATTGGTTGGTTACCTTAGATTGGATTAATTAATAACTCAAGATCTAAGGTGAAATTGGCATGTAAGCATGAGTTTGAATTAATTGAAAACCATCACTTCTACATGATAGTGCTGAGGGGCTGATGTGAATCTTACTCTGCCATTTGTGAATAAGTGACATGGAAATGCTACGCACTTCTTAGAGTCGAAGTCCCAACTATTATTGGGGGTCTTTAATTGTATGGATACAAGGGTACATTAAGGTACCATGAAGGCCAACACTAAGGAATCACGTATTATCTTCAATGACTTGGGGAATTGTGATGGAAAGCGCATAATCCTTAACTTAGGTTTAGGATGCAATTATATTATGAACTTCATGATAATTACTAGAAGAGCATGTTTGATATTTACTTTCATATGGTTGTTTATGTATTGTATATTAGTTGGTAACTCATATGTGGTTGCATAATGTGTACTAAAGAGAGACATATCACTGAGCTAGGATAACGCTACTTCTATGTAGATTTATTGCTTTTGTAGGTTCCTGTGTATAAAATCCAACTAGGCAAGTAACTATGGTGTGTTTCCATGACACCAACACATAAGGACCTAGGTTTAATTTTATGTAAGAAGAGTATAATTTGTTGAACTCTTAGACACTTAATTATTTTGTAACTAAAGTTGGTATAGAGAAACTCCTAGCAATAAGTCATTAATATCATGGAAAATTTTTGCTCATTGTTCTACGAAATGTGAATTTTAGCATTTTATATAAAGTATGAATTCCATGTGAATTATCTATAATTTAACGCTTCATGTGTGTTTGATAGGATTTAAGATACCAATAGTAGCATCTTCCTTTCTTGAAGACATTTATGTCCAACTATCACGATTGGGGTACCATGTGATGCATGACACCCACTCTTAAGAGTTTTTAGAAAATGAAGATAAAATTCTACTTTTCTTTCCTAAGAACTTTTTCATATTCTCTTATTTAAAAGGAACAATATGTGTAATTAAGTAAATTAAACATTAAACATTAAGTTCATTCAACTTAGAGAAGTTGTTTTTGGTGGGTTCAAGAAATTCTTAATCTCTTAAAATCCTTTCTTTCTAAATTACATTTTCAAACATAGTGTTAACATGTATAGAACTACATGACTATTTGTTATATTATTAAACTTAGTTTATATTTTGGGGATAAACTATATCCTTTTTCATTATAAAATAATTTGAGAAGAAGGGTTGATATATCCATCTTAGAGGAGAGAGAGAACCCAAAGTTTAAAACTTAGATATGCTTTTATGTTAATTGGTTGGAACTTGTTTTATTAAAATATGGATAAATTTCTATTATTTTAAATGGTGTATACACTTATATCTCATCCAATTATATAGTGGTATTTATAAGGAAAAAGAGAGAGAGCAAAATATGGATATATATATATATATATTAAATCCTTTTTTATGTTACACCTTGAAACCTAAAAAGGTGTAATAGCAAACTTGCTATATGTCCTATTAAAGTATGATACACTGAGGCTTCGCAAATCCATTTCCTTATCTTGATCTAATTTTACTTTGTAAAATCCTTTATTAATTTATGAACATTTGATAGGATGTTTGAATGATAGCGATTGTTATATTTTATATTTTGAAAACTAATGATTGATCAAATCTAAATTTTACACTTTGAAAATCTTTAGTGGGGTTGTTAGGTTTAAAAAACTCGTTTACTAAAAATATGTCATATCATATATAAAGCCCAATAAAAGTCTAAAGATCAGAAGGTCTGTAATACACATATTTTTTATCTTATATAAATAAATACATGTGTAAACATAATAAATGACAATATTGTAAATAGGACAACGGGATGAGGGCAATTTCATCTTTTTCTGGTCGGACTATAAAAGCAGAATAACTTAGGGTTTTTCGTTTTTCGCACTTGGACAGCTTACAACCGTATAGAGAGATAGAAGGCAAAATAACCCTATAAGAAAACCTAAGGTGACTAAAGAGAAGTCAAGCAATTAATTGCAAGTAAGGATCTTTATATGCATTTTAAATTATGTGATTGGAATTAGACCTCATGGGTATCGTGTGTGCATTAGGACTCGAGATTTGAGTAAGGACGATACGAGAACAGAGAATCAATGGCTTAAGGATATGATCATGGAATTTTTTAAGTAAGTAATCTGATCCGTGTAATTTATTTATAATTACATGTTTTAGAGATGCAATCGAGCTTAGGAATAGAGATGATTGGGTTTAGGAGAAATTAGAATGAAGGATTAGGAGTTCGTGGAAATTGCCGAGGGTAACACGGCCTATCAACACAGTCGTGTTTCGACCGTGTTGAATTCGAAAGGTACATCAAGAGATACACGACCTCTTAATATGGTTGTGTTTCGACCGTGTTGAGTTAAGGGTAATACGGCCCCCCAACACAGTCGTGTTTAGACTGTGTTGAGTGTGAAAGTTGCACCGAGAGATGTACGACCTCTTAACATGCTCGTGTTTCAACTGTGTTGAGTTAAGGGTAACACGGTCTCCTAACACGGTCGTGTTTAGACTGTATTGAAACAAAGTCTTACACCGAAAAATACACGACCCCTAATATGGTCATGCTTCAACCCGTGTTGAGCAACACGGTCCCCAACATGGCCGTGTTGAATAAAGTATAACATAATTATATATTCATTTAACTTCAAATTAAACTAATTTCTACGTAACCTAGATAGCTAGCAAGACCTTAGAGAGATTAAAGGAATATGATTAAGAAAGTTAAGAATTAATATTGATCTTAGATTAAGTATTAAGAAGAACTTGTTGTTTGTACAAATTTCCATTTAGATTAAGTCAAAGACCGGGAAGTGCTTAAGGTTAGGATCCAAGGTACATGTAACTTATGTGCTATTATGTGTTTGCTTAAGTTAATATATGTGTTGAAATTGATTAAGTTAAATGATTTGGCTTAAGTGTTTAAGTTGTATGCTGTATGTGCTTGGTTTGACCTAGGGCCACGTAATGGCAGATCCTTAGAGAACACCCCAATGATCCTTGTGTGACATTGTCTCTAGTGGAGTCATGTTTGGAAATGATTTGAGCTGAATGTTGATTAAGTGATTAAATGTACATGGGTTTGGAGCCTATAGTGGCAATTCCCATCACTAGGTTTAAGTGTACATGGGTGTGAGGCTCATAGTGGTAGTTCCCATCACTAAGTTTAAGGATTAAGAGATCATGAGTGTAGGGCTTGTAGTGGTAGTTCTCATCACCAATTATGCTCTAGTGTGTTAAGGGGGTCATGAGTACCCTATTGCTGCTTGTGGACATAAATTGTCATATGAAATTGTTATTCGTGTTTAAGTATTGTATAACGTGTGTGACACTTATTCATGTTGTTCATGTGTGTGTGTTTGTGTTATATGTACTAGGTATTAGCTTACTTTTTGGGAAACTTATTTTTAGATGCGAATGTTGAGGGAGATGAAAACCTAGAAGATGACTTGGGTTTGGGTGAGCCACAGAGAGAGTAAGACGAAGACGAAGATTACCATTATTATTATGGTAATTAATTTTTAGGAGATTATCTTATTTAACTGTAATAGATAGTATCTTTAGAGAGTGTTGTTTTGGTGTTTAAAGACTTCTGCTACATTAGATGTTTGAAATGGTTTAAGTTATTATTTGAATTTTGAGGATAAATGAAATGCTTTTATATAGGAGCTACAGGTTAAAGTGTATCAGAGTTAACTCAGAGCCTTAACGTGTTCTTGTGAGACAAGGACATGCAGAGGGCATTAGCGCGGCTCGGGTTTTGGGGCGTTACAAGGTCAAAAATACCAAAGTCCAATAAACAATGTCTAAAAGTTTGTTATAAAGTTTAGCAATACATAGTATCAAAGTCTCTCAAAAGTAGAGTTGAAAGTCTAGCAATCTAGATAAAGGTCTAGCTATTGGAAGTCAAAAGAGAGAGTCTAGGCATCTATAAGATCATACTCATAAACCCAATCTATGTCATCATGTCCATAGTTATACTCATCATAAGAAAATTCAATGTATATGCATCACCTAAAAATGGTAAAAACAATGGAATGACTCACAAGGAACTCAATATATAGTAGCTACAATCACCCAGCATGTCACTCGCATGTGTACCTAGTTCTAATCTAACATCCATGGTTCATTAAGGTTATTAATTTAAGTGCAAGCAAACAACACACTTGTAATGTTACAAAAGTTAAAGTAGGGTCTAAATCCTATGGCAATAGGTCATTTAGGGGTTGATGGGGACGACTAAACTCAATGCTTTTGAAACCAAAACAAAACTAGTCTCATACAAAATTCACTACTTGAATTTGCCTCAACGATCATGGTTTACATGTGACATATTATGTGTGAGTCCCATACCTTCATATAACACTTGTTATAGCTTCCTTTTGTTCTTGCTATCAATGTAAGTCCTAGTTCCCTCCCATCAACTACCCACTAAGCTACTCATAGTGGCCCAAGCACCTAACTATCATATCCTCCTAGTTTTTATGATTGTATCCGTAAACCTAGTCAAATATTATTGCTCACCAACCTGACAAGACCAAGCACACATAAGTATACACCCATTTATTTAGTGAGTTTGTGTATTAGTTAGGTTTATTTTAATTAAAAGCACATACATCACACAATTTAGCTACTATGAACCTGAAGAATCTATGATCATCAATTGAGTCGAAATGTTGAAGCCTAGAATCGATTTTTGATAGTATGTGTAATAAAAGATTAAGAAGTTAATTACTTATCTTTGATTAATTCTAAGACTTAAGTTCATTAAACATACCTAGCGTGATTCTTTAGTTATTTTAAGTTGGGTCCAAAAGGATAGTTAAGCCTAATTGAATTTTAGAATTAAAATTAACTAGACCAAAATTAACTAGAACCAACTTAAATTAATTATTGATTATTCAATTATTTTAATATTTTAGAAATTATTTTTAATTTAATTAAATTTTTAGTTCATGTTGAATTGGCTCATATAAACTAGATTGGTTTACATTGAATTAGCCACATGGTAAGGGGATCTTATCCTCTATTGTTTTATTAATTTTCCTCTTTATTATTATTATTAACACCTTCTTACTAAATTAACCTAGTTCATGAAGATCAAACCTACTTTTTAACAAACTTTTGATTGAAATTTTTAATGCCAAGTATCTTGTTTTTATTTCATGATTTTGGGATTTTGTTGATCTTGAAGGATTATTAGGCATTCAATCTAATTAAATCAATTAAAATGTTAAATCTCATCAATAAACATATTTTTGAGGAATTTGAAGGCTCATTAAATATTAAAGTTAAGTTTTATGAAGACCATGGTTGAAGGTTGGGATGAATATGATGAACATGGTTGAGGATCATTTAAATTTCTAGAAACTCTTTTGAAAAAACACTTCCCTTTTATAAATACTTAACTTTTGAAGATCAAAATAATTCCAAATCAAGTATACTTTATATCCTTCAAATTCTTGTCAAGAACATCATTAAATGTTCACCTTTATATTCATTATATTCAATAATTTTTCAAAAAATTAATTAACATTCAAATTCAACATTTGAGCTTCTAGAGATCATACTTTCATCCTATTTCACTAACATATCAAGAATCTCTTAAAGATTAAACTTTAACATTTAATTAAGATAATTAGCATGCTAACATTATGTTCATCAAATTTCAATACGTTAACTTCATTAATCAACACATATATATAATTATAACAATCATGCTTATATTTATACCACATGCAATCTAAATCATCATATAACCAGTCTAACTCAACCTAACATGCTATGACTATTGAGTGGATTGCCAAATAACATAATCAAGAGCAAGAAGAAGTCCTATACCTTACTAAACCCCATAGCATGCATCATCACCCACCCTAAATCAATTTCCAATCTACTTTTTTAATTAAAACCAATTTCTACTACACATGTGAACCAAAATTAAATTAAGTAACACTTAACAATTCAATTAAACATCTAAATATCCATTACATAGGAGCATATGTACATCTTTATATTCAATTTTTTCGTTCAAATCAACAATTAATATTCAAATTGCAAGTATATATCATTTGGAACAAGAATAGATCAAATTGGCATGCTCAAATACAAATTAAACACCAATACTACATCTCTAGTTGGTGCAAATTCCCAAATCATCACCAATATCCATTTAAGTTCAATTTAATCCTAAATTCCATCTCAAAAGATTAAATCTTCAATAATTGTTCAATCCACGCCCAAATGAAACTTGACATTAAGAAAGCTTACCTCAATAGGAGCTTTAATACCTTCTTGAACTTGAATCACATCCAAATGACAAGAAATCTACACTCCACTAATCCTTCCTCACATAAAACTACTAAACACCCACTAACTAGTATATCGACCATTATATCAAAAGATTCTCTATAACATAATTCAATTTCCAGTTCAAAGGAGATTAAATTCTTGCCTAACTTCATGAGACCTACATGCCACTTGTTATAAAAGCTAGTTTTCCAACAAATCTTCTGTTAGATCTTCAATTTCCTTCAAACTACATTGCTAGAATTAATGACCTTATAAAAAAACTTAAGATTAATCTTCAACTGAGCTTAAATTGAAGATAAGTTACCCAATTAGTTGTAGAACCATGACTAAGAGCCTTTAACTCCCCTTAAAACTCCTTGAATTTGATTGGATTGAGCTTGAAATGGAAGAGGGTTTAAGGCAATGCGTGAGTAAGGAGAGGCTTTAGGGAGTTTTTTTTTTTTATTTTAATCCTAGACTTTTCCACTTAATTGAATTAACTGTAATATAACCCATTTCCCTCCTAACTCTTCTTAAAAGTCTAAAGACCAACATACCCTTAGTCAATCAACTAGCAAACTAAGGTTAAATTAGTAATTGACTTAATTCCACCTTGTAAAATATCTTGATTAATATTTTATTACATTACCCTCAATGAATTGAATATAAGCAATGCTATATTAGTAAATTACTTTTTTTTGTCCTTGAAATTAATTAATTGAATTCTCAATTACCAATTTATCCTTGATATTCAATTAATTAATTTTACTCTTAACTTTGAGTTATTTCATTTTATACATGGTAGTAAATGTGATTGTATACAAGATAAGTATGATACAAATGCTATCTTGTATGCTACTCTATAAGTATAGATTTCAAAAATTTGGAACTAAAATTTATCCCTTTAGAACTATTTTGAAACCTATACTTTGGGAGATCTATAGGTTTCAAGATACTTTGTGAAACTTATAATTTTTTCTTTTACAAAAAATATAAACCAAAAGACCAATTTAAATTGGAGATTCGAAATAAATTTAACTATATTAATAAATGTTGACCTAAAATAATGGATCACAAGTTAGGTCGACTTTGTTGATTTTTCATTTTTTTTTCAAATAAATTATATTTTTAAGCTCATCATGTAGGCCGAGTTCATGTTCTCCTACATATTTGAGAAATTACAAAGTATAGAAAGTGCAAGTTTGAGGTTGGTGTTAAGTATGGGTGAAACATCATTTGTACCATATTTTGTAATGATAAGTTTTGAAAATTTGGAACCTTAAAAAAAAAACTAGAACTATCATGTAATGTTTGATATCCATCTTAAAACCTACTAAACCATACATAGTATGGCAAGTTTTAGGTTCTAACAAGTCTTGATGCTCATCTCCACACATGTGATTGATAAAGACACTAATAAAAATTGCATTTAAGATAAAAAAATTGATTAGAACAAATTCATGAAATCATCTTCTCACGAAATTATAATTGAGATTATCGAATTTGTTTGCTTTTTTCGTTTGTTTGTGGAATGAGATACTAGTTAGAATGTTATAGATAAACTATGCTCTTTATATCTTGATATAAGTGGTGAACACCGAATGAGCAATTAGAGTTTCAATAATGGAAAACAGAGTTATACCTTGTAAATGTAATTTATCGCAAATAGTGAGTTTACAAGCCTTATCATGTTATTTATTGTAGTAATATTGAATCATTTTAAACCTTGATTGTCGAGGTTATGTTGTGTGATTTGCCTAAGCATATATCTTAATGAATTGGTTTCTTACATTTCATTATTATGGATTGCATGTGTTTGATTAGTTTGGCATCTATTTATGCCTATGTAGTATAGTATATGTTGGCCTTTTTACTCGCCTTGTTTGGAGAAATTGGGGCTTGAAGATTTGAAAGCATACAAGATGAGCTTTGTATATTACTATCCATATAGGAATGTGTAGCGAATTAGCCATATCCTTTAGGTTTGAGGCATGATAAAACCCTTGGTAATGTAACTCCATTAAGAACTTCTTGTTGTTATTCCTTCAAAAAAACTCGTTATAGCATGAAGCTACTAAATATTTCTTTTTAAGTTTATTGTTTCTTGAAAAATTACACAAACATGACTTGTATTTGGATGTTTTTACAAACAAGTGACTTACTTTTTCTTTTTTATCAAATACATGATTTGTGTTTTATAATTATTTGTTAATGTTAGTTAAGAAAATGTTTCAATTTTCTATTGGTTTATAATAATCAATTTAATGGAATAATATTATTTAATATATTAAATAATTTAATAAAAAAATGAAAAATTCCTAATAAAAAAATAAAATAAAATCAAACTCTAGAATCCATTGCTAGCCGCCTAAGAGCAGGATGGGAAGTAGGTGAGGAAAAGGATTTAGGGGCACATATTATGTCTAGAGAGCATATATTTGCTCCCACTTGAACAAAGATTATTGTTCATATTTAAAGAATGTCATGCTGCATATGAGACTCCCAAGTGAGAAGCAATAATGGAACTTAATATTGTTTATGTTGTTTTTCTTATCATATATCAGATTTTTTTCTGGAATTGACTTCCATTTCATTATTGTATAAGAACCTTATATTAATATCACCCATTTTTATATAAGAGATAGTATCGTTTTTGGATTATATGCGATCTTTTTTTAGTTCAATTGATCTGTAATATACATGCTTATATTTTGATACATGGGTTAAATTGACTTCCATTCTTTTGGTTTAATTGATTTGTATAAGAACTTGATATAATTGACCCACTTCTCTATATAAATGAGTTTGGGTTAAGCATCAACAAATCCATAAAAATAGGTTAGCAATGTCCTTTTTTTTTAAAAAAAAAAATCAGCAATTGTTCCTCGTATATGAAAAATCTATTTGAGTACTTAATTTTGGTTTTCTTTGGGAAGGTTTAAATAATGCATTATTTGTTCTCCTGCAATACAATGTGCCTCATCACATTGGAAGCTAAGGACTTTTGAGGCTCACCATATTATTCCAAAGAGAAAATGGAACATTTATTATTAATAAACGAAATTGACAAATGAGAATGAGACTTGCTCAGTATGCATTTGGTCGGCCATATCTTAGATTTAAAGCTTTCTTGGCTTTAACTTTCTTCTTTGCTTGCCTCCTTTCCCATTACAACCATATGGTTAGGGACTAAGCATCCTACAAATGACCTTTTTTATTTTTTATTTTTTCGTCTTTTTGTTTAGGCCGGCTGACCGTCGCTAACCACCGGCTATTTATGTCAATGAAATTATCCAAAAAAAAAAAAATTATTAGCCCAATCATATCTTCATTCTTGCTTAGTGGTTGTATCAATCATAATTTGTTTATCTCAACAATCCATTCCATCATGACATTTGCTTGAAACCTTATCCAATCACATCATTTGAGGAGTCTTTTACCACCATTCTCTCATTAATAGTTGCTACCCGTAAGTCTAAATAGTCATGGACAAACAACATACACATTACTTAAGTTTGATATTTATTACTCAAGGTGCAATTATCCTATCACACAAGAACAACAAATAAGTAGCATATTACTCGCCTCCATTTTCCTAAAATTTGATTTCCATTCCTTGTGCCCAAGTATCCCATTAACAATAAATTAAATAATCAAGTCCTAAATTCATTTTAATTTATTCTTTTCTTATTTTTATGTGCTTCCTATTTTAACTTAATTAATTAGTCATTTATTTGAATTTGTAATGTGAGATTAGTTAAATTAAGGGTTTCCTCAAATAACAATTAAGGTGGTTGACCTAAAGAACAAAGGTTGACTTACGGGTCGGTCAACTAGTTTGAAAGAGTGGTCCACAGATCCTTCTTATTTATTTCCCATCTTTACTTCTCTTATTTCTTTTACATCTTCCCAAACTAATTTTAGGGTTCCACTAAATTATAGTTCATTGTTTTACGCAAATCCTAATTTTGTAATCTAAAATATTTCTTTTAATTAGTAAATTTTTAGGCTTTGAAATAACTTGTGTGTCCCTCTTTATTGTAGAGTTTATTCATAATTTACATATTATTTCTACAAGTTTCACAAACCAACAATATATTATATATAACCCTAAGTCATCAATTTCAATATCCTTTACAAAACCCTAGCTTATGGATTACCATAATTTTTACAAACGTATTTCTTAGGTTATGGTATGTTTTTAATTCTTTATTCAATTCATAACTCTATTGTTCATGAAAAGGAATTTTGGATTTAGGCATTTATTTGGTTAAGGATGTTTCCATCTTCTCCTTCTTCTTATTATAGTAAGTGAAATCTTATCGGAGTAATTTGTGAGGAGAGAATGAAGATCTATTTATAGAAAGGTTAAGGGATAGCCTTTCTATATTTATATACTATTTTTTTAATATATATTATTTCTTGATATCTTTTTACTTATTAGAATTGTTTTATTTTATTTTCTTTTTTTTTTATTTGTCATTCAATATATTTTTCATGGGTAGTTTATGTTGCAACGGAGTTATACCATCAAAGGGAAAGAAAATGCATCACGCTAATTTCTAAAAGAAAGTAATTGTATTATTTTCTGTCATTGCAGTACCACAAAGCGATTGTAAGCTTGTTTATCTATAGACGATAATATTCTAGAAAATATATTCTTAAAAAAACTTTTAAAAACAAGGCTTAAGCAACAAATAAACTAGGAAACTACAATAAAAGAAAAATAAGGAAATTCTTAAATAACCCAACCCCCCTTCCTTTTTATAAGAGTGATCTTAATTAATTGGCCATTTGCAATCTAATTCAATAAAGCTACTCAACGAAAAGGTAAAAAGGAAAGGCCGGTGGCCGGCTTCCTTCACTTCACATGAAAGCAAAACCAAAACATCAGAACTTTTGAACGAAAGCCGGCTTTCCTGTCCCTTTGGGGTCCCAAAACTAATATATATTTAGGCATGTTCTCTCCATTATACTAAAAAAATTTGAGACACCTCTGGCAATCATATTCTTTGCCATGGCATGGTACGTGCACACCTCTCATTTGCATCCTTTTCATATATTCCTTTACTTACATCAATCCTATATAGATATAGTTTTTTTTTTTTATTTATTGATTTTTGATATTATAAAGTAGGATGAATAACTTTATTAAAGCTTTAACAAGTGTCGGAAGACTTGACTATAACTAGATTTCAAATATTTTTTCAAAAAGAAAGGCATAAACACATGGATTTCAGCGAATTTCACTCTCCCCCATGATCCTATAATTAGGATTTGCACGTCCCACATTGCTTTGTTGCACGTTTTCTTCTCAAAACATTTGATTTCTGTTGTCTTGTGAAACAAACACTCTCTTTCACTTCTTCTTTTTTTTCGTCCTGGGGGCTCTCTTTCTCTTTTGCACACAACTTTTCTACAAGTTCCATGATCATAACCTGTGGTCTTCTCTAGAGGAGGGAAAAAAAAAACATATTTTCTTTGTTCAACAGGTTCGTATGGTCAAAGAGAAAGGAAGGTTGTTGATAATTCAAGTTGGTTGAAGAAGAAGGAGAAGAAGAAGAGGAAAAACTAAAAAGATGATGCTACAGAGAGCTGCAAGCAATGCGTATTCATGGTGGTGGGCAAGTCATATCAGGACAAAGCAATCCAAATGGCTGGAACAAAATCTCCAAGGTAAGATCTTGCACACATAGGACTAAGAGTCCATTGATATATTTTGATTATGCATCATGCATTATGTATACGATAAGTAATATAACTTCGATCCGGGAAACTGCCCCTTCCATCAATGTGGAATGGTAATTAGATCTAGTTTATTTTTATTTCTATTATGCTTCTTGTTAACTTTAGATGGTTATGGAATAGAACTTGTCATTAGGTTGAGACCATGATGACATGATCCAATTTAGGCCCGAATTGTAGCTAAGAAGTTAATGAAAATCAAAACTCAGACAATTCTAAAGGAGTCACTTCATTGATTACATTAGATTTTATGCCATAACAAAATCATCGGAAAGCTCAAGATTATGGATATAATTATATGCTGTTATTTTTATGTGATCGTTCATTTCAAGGTAATGTGATGAGATGTCTGAATCATGATCCAGATTTGTTCAGTGATCATTGCAAATTTCTGAGAACCACACTTACATTGTTAAAACCTAGGATGCCTGTAAAGCATTATTTCATTGAATGTATGATCAAATGTACATCAAAGTTTTATAACTTAAATTTCAAAATCATGACTTTTCATGCATTAGATTGAAATTGAAATTGAAATCCTCGAGGAATACCTTATTGGTGTTTGAATACTATGTCAGATATGGAGGAGAAGGTTGCACATGTGATCAAGCTGATCGAAGAAGATGGTGACTCTTTTGCCAAAAGGGCAGAAATGTACTACAAGAAAAGGCCAGAGCTGATAAACTTTGTAGAGGAGTCATACAAAGCTTACCGAGCCCTGGCTGAACGCTATGATCACATTTCAACTGAGCTACAAAATGCCAACACCACCATTGCCTCAGTTTTCCCTGAGCGAGTTCCCTTTGCAATGGATGATGATGATGATGATGCTACTCCCAGGAGGTTTCCTGAAGTTGCAAGAGCAAACATTCCAAAGGTACCAAAAGCTCCTATCAAAGATTTGAAGAGCATATTGTCATCCACAGCACGGAAATTCCAAAATAAAAGGACAAGCAAAAGTCCTGCAACGGTTTCTGCTGTTTCTAAATCTGGTTTGAGCAAATCTGAGGCCCTTGAGAAGATTGACAAGCTTCAGAAGGACATTCTTGCCTTGCAGACTGTGAAAGAATTTGTGAAGAGTTCATATGAAGGTGGACTCACAAGATACTGGGAAATAGAAAAACAGATCGCTGATATGCAGGGAGAGGTATCTAGATTACAGGATGAATTTGGTGAAGGTATGGTAATCGAGGATGATGAGGCCCGTACTGTGATGGCAGCAGCAGCTTTGAAATCATGCCAAGATACATTAGCTAGTTTACAAGAGAAGCAGAAAAGATCTACTGAGGAGACGAAGACTGAGCAAAGGAGAGTCAGGGAAGCATTTGACAAGTTCAGGTCTCTCCAGAAAGAACTCCTTTCAGATCAAGCTAGTGAATGTATTGGAAATGAATTCAGTGATGAGCTAGGAATATCGAGCCCAGAAGAGGGGAATGTCCAGGATAGGGAAGAGTTAAAGTCTATTGAAGAAAAGGTCGAGGAACATTTCAATGCTGAGATCAATGCATCTCTTACTGTGACGGAAATGGCAGAAAGAATGGATCAGCTTGTGAACAAGGTCATTGGTTTGGAAACTGAGGTTTCCTCACAAAATGCCCTCATTGAAAGGTTAAGAGCAGAAGCTGATGATCTTCATGCACAGATCCATATGTTGGAAAACGAGAAAGCAAGTTTGGCTAAAGGCATGTTAGTTGACATAGGGCAAAAAATGAGGGCAGTGAAGGCAAAGTTCGATGGAATTCAAGATCTCAACCGAAATGTGAAGCAACAAAATAACTTTCTACAAATGCATTTTACGGAGGCACAATGTAATCTAGAGCACCTTTCTGAGAAACTTCATTCTGTTAGACCAGATGAAGTGCAGGAAACGGCTTCTCTAAATACAGATGTAGCACCTGTAGTTGAAGTCAAATCGTCAACAAATTTCAAAGGACAAGAAAATGAAGCAAGTGTTCCTGAAAGAGACCAAGAATGCCAAAGTGCAAATCTTAACAAGGAACGGCATGATATAAGTTTGGTAGAAAAGCAAACTAACGAAGTGGGAGTTTCTGATTCATCAGAGAAGAAAGAAGAAACTCTTGCTCAAGGAGAACTGAACGAACAAAGACGAGTATTTAGTTCTGGCCATGATGTGAACGGAGAGAAGAAAGAAGAAACTCTTGCTCAAGGAGAACAGAAAAAAGAAAGACGAGTATTTAGCTCTGGCGATGACATGAACGGAGCTGTTGATTCTACAAAGGATGATCATCCTTCCACAGAAGAATATGAGCCAAACAGTTCTCCACAAGATTCATCAAAGAAATCAGATGATGATTCTTTGCAGATTGAAGCACAAGAACAAAAGACAGAGGAGCATGACGAGCCAAACTGGAAGGAACTTTTCACGCAAGGGATGGAGGACAGAGAGAAGACTCTATTGATGGAATATACATCAATTTTGAGAAATTATAAAGAGGTCAAGAAGAAACTCGGTGAAGCAGAGAAGAAAAACCAAGATGGGCATTTTGAAGCAACCGAACAGGTAAAAGAATTGAAGAATGTTAATGCAATGAAGGAGGAGGAAATCCGATCCTTACGTCAGAAGCTTAGCCTTCTTCAGACAGTTGTGGAGGGAAACAAAGATCTGAGGTCCCTCTCAGGAACCAACAACTCACAGGAGCCTGACAAAGTTGGTGATCAGAGCACCGTATCACTGGCACCAGAGACTCTCAAAACACCATCACTGAAGGAGCAAGAGAGCGATAATAATTTCAAGTTAGTTCTAGTTGATCAACCTCAGGAATCTTCAGAGATTGAACAGAAACTTAGGACGCAAATAGATCAAATACTAGAGGAGAACTTGAATTTCTGGCTGAGGTTCAGTGCAGCGATACATCGGATACAGAAATACGAAACTGCTGTTGGTGATCTGCATTCCGAGATATCACAGCTTGAGGAAAAGGTAGAGAAGCAAGATAGTAGTCATAGTTCAAAGACTACTGCAAAATCAGATATGAAGCCGATATACAAGCATCTCCGAGAAATACAGACTGAGTTGAGTGTTTGGCTGGAAAAAAGTTTGCTCTTAAAAGACGAGCAGCAATGCAGATTCTCATCATTGTGCAATATTCAAGAGGAAATTACCAAGGCACTGAAAATGAGTGCAGAAGACGAAGATTTCACATTCACAAGTTATCAAGCTGCAAAGTTCCAGGGTGAGGTTCTGAATATGAAGCAAGAAAACAACAAGGTTGCGAGTGAACTCCAAGCAGGTCTGGATCACATAGCAACCCTTCAAGCTGAAGTTCAGAGGAGTTTGGCAAAGTTAGATGGCGAAATTGGCATTTCAGGACCAAAGGACAGCAAATCTCCTCCGCTAGCACCATCTGCCAGCAGGAACCGGGTCCCATTACGGTCATTTATCTTTGGTGTCAAGCAAAAGAGGCAGAGACCATCAATCTTTCATTATGTGAGCCCGGCAGCGCACAGAAAATACAATGTCTTCAGATCAGGATTTTCAGGACAAGTTAGTAGTTAGGGGAAAATAGGTGTCCTTTTTCCTTCCTCCTATTATATTCTCTGTGTTAGGTCATTCTGCATCTTTTCTCTCCATGTTTTCCTTCATTCCATTTTCTATTAGATCAGAAGCTAGGGGTGCTGTTCTCTGTCCCTTTTTAATGTGACAAGGAATTGAAACCCACCTATTTTTGTCATGCTTGTCTTTCTCCAGAAGACAAAAAATAATTCAAGGAAATTTTTTCTTAAATTCTTTCCAATGCCATCATTTGTTAGTTGTTGTCATAGCTTATCAGATGTAACAGCTTAAATCCTGATTTCCTGTGTTTATTTTTAAAAAATCTATCTATTATTTTTTTTTTGCCAAAAAAAAAAATCATTCTATTCAGATAAGAAAGCAAACAAGGAGATGGGAATCTAAAAATCAGATTCAAAATGGACACATCTCTTTTCAATAGCTTCCAATTATCTAAATTTATTAGTAATTGAATAAGGGAAAATTATACATAAGAGGATTGACTTTTGATATCAAGTTTAGAATATAGAATTGAAATTTCAAGTGATTAAAATAAAAATTGACATTATGTTAATTATTTAAAATAAATAACTGAGTGATAGCTTTATTAACCATAAACAACATGTCATGTTAAATGCACACTACTAGGACGTTGATGAGGCATCCATATATCCCTACAGTAATTAAATAAATAAATAAAAAGGCTCAAAAGAAGAAGCCCAACTTGAAGTTGAAACACTAATTGTACTTCACAACTTCCTTTTTCCCCTAATCTTCTTCTCTTATCTGAACCCAGCATGTGAAGTAAGCGGAGACATAGCTTGAAACAAGAAGTCCTTATTGTAGGAGAGTCATGATCTCAACAATCAAGATCTTTACAACTGTGTCTGAAAGAAAGAAGAAAAAGGAAGAGAAAAAATAATATATCACTTATACACCAGGTCATTCTAAATTATGAAACTTGTTATGAGAGTTACTGATGCTTTCAGGGGCAAATGGTGGGACAAATTCATGTCTTTTTCGTAGGAAGGCTGTGTCGTGATCTTCAAGAGAAATGAAGATGTTTGTCTTCTTTTTTCAAGTTTCCTGAAGTTGGTGCTACCTTGAATGTCTCTGTTCATCTGAAAAGCTTTACTAGATATTCATCGTTTACAACTACTGATACCTCACTATGTTTGGACGGGTCTATAGTTTTTGAATGAAGGTTATTCTTTTTGTTTACTTTGAATTGGCTAAGAACTAGGTACGGGTCAAATTTTATTGTATGTTGTAAGATGTTATTTTCAAACAAGATTTCTCCAAATATAACCTTAACATGACATGCTAGGTACAACGATGAGGGTTACACTGATGACATTCATGAATATTCTATTTGAATCACTTAACATTATATTTTTATTTTAACTATTTAAAAGTTCAATCTTTGTTAAACTTGATTTTAAATGTTCATTCTCCCATATATAATTTTTCCAATTGAATAGCTATCATGTATAGCTTGCAGGCAACATGTTTAGTTATGAAACAGGTGTATCGAGTATTGAGAAAATATTGGTTGGACAAATTATGTAAGAAACTACCGTACCAATTAGATGATATTTCCTGATAATTCCTTTCAAGGTAGTTTCCACCAGCGAAATGACAATGCAGAAAAGTTGGAAAGAACTGTATGGTCATGCAATCATTTGAGACGGGCACTCAACAAACTCGAAAGCCATTCAATAGTACAGCCTCTCCTAATGATCCAATTGCTTCTAAGTATGCTAAGCGCTTCCACTTTCAAGTATCTGAATATGTCCTGATAATTCCTTTCAAGGTAGTTTCGACCAGCAAAATGACAATGCAGAAAAGTTGGAAAGAACTGTATGGTCATGCAATCATTTGAGACGGGCACTCAACAAACTCGAAAATTCAATATTACAGCCTCTCCTAATGATCCAATTGCTTCTAAGTATGCTAAGTGCTTCCACTTTCAAGTATCTGAAGCACCAGTCTTTTAACGTTTTAGGCAAAAAGTACTTCTCAAAAAAACTTGAAAAACCCTGTAAAAATTGACATAAGCTATCTTATAATACAGAATAGCACAAGGTCAAGAGTATCTATAAAGCTCACGCCAATTTTTCTATTCCAAATGCAATAATACCAAAAGTACGTTAAAACCTTTAGTCAGAAGAAGAAGGCTATACACTGGACAGTATGATTGAAAAGTATGAAGAAATATTTATCTGTACATTTCTTCCACCAACAGAAGCCAAAAATAGCAGCCACCAATCGGAGCACACGACAATCTCTTCCACCAGAAAATTTTTTGAAGATGTTGTCCAGACATCACTTCCTATGCACGATCAAGTAGTCATAGCTGCTTAAGATGGTCTATTTCATGGAACAAAGGATACCTTTGATGCTATTTTAGCTCCCCTTCCCTGAGCTATATAAAGGCCAATATGATGCATGAGATCCTGCAGTGGCAAACACCAAAATTAGGAGAGGTGGTTGGTGTGGGGGGAAGTGGGTTGGGGGGGGGGGGGCACATTGCCAATTTGAAAAATTAGAAAGAAATCTCAATCCCGTGAAATATGGCCATAACCTTGTATTTAACTAGTAATATCATGTTCAGAGGATAATTTTACTCAAGCAACTCTATATGGTATGGCTCAGTTGTCTGACAGTCTTATACAAGTATTCAACAAAACTACTTGTATTTTCATGTAAGGACCTTATATGGCATTTCTGTCTAAAGGGTGGTTTTATCCTAGCTCTTTATAGGCTGCAGAAAACTCACTAATGAAGCAAAGATATTGCATAGACTAATATCTACCAAAATAAAATAGTGATTCTTGAAGAAAACCAAGGAAAACGAATATAGGCAGGAAATATAGACGACAGTGAATATGTTTGTTCTAGTAATTGTCTTGCGGTGACTTGTAATGTAATGCCGTTGGAAAATCAACTAGCTCAGTTAGTGCTTATAAACTATATCGAATTAGATTTCAATTTCATAGCTCCTCATTAGTCAAATGGCTAAACAGCCTATATTTACACTAGTTCAGCAATTGATTGATTAAATGAGGAGAATAAATGCATATAAATATAGTAATCCAACAATTTGTACTTGATGTAGATTGACTAAGGATAAAATACTGTACCACCCTCCCAGCAAAACTTTCTAACAAGGGACAAATAGTTCCATTGAAGAGATAAGTCAAGTAGTGTGTGTCCAAATGTTTTTGATCTCACGAACTTCTTAGATAACGTAGGTGGTGATTTGTTTAAGAACAGGATATACAAGAATCATTTCCAGAACTGCAAAACCTTTTTCACTTCCATGTTGATTAAAATTTTTATCATCAGCTCTCTATGATATATTTCGGCTTATGATCAGAGAAATGCTTCGGACTTAAATAAGCAACAAGCTTGAAAGAATCGAGATACTGCATAGAAGGAACTAGGGGGCTCTGGGTCAACAGGAAGATCTAATACTGTAAGACAAATTAATTCAACAGTACTCTCTTGCTCCAGGTACAGGGAAGATCGTCAACTTCAAACATCAAAAACTGTCTCCTTGCAGCTAAGATCTACATATAACATTGCTACTTTTAGGAGTTTTGGAAAGGTAAAACCATGAAATAGGGAGTTCAGGAAACGAAGTTGCATATGCACGATTTGTTTTCTTGAAGTGCTAATTTGTTATTTCTGTCAATTGTTTATGAACCTTAATTAGTTGTCAAAGATATTGGGATTTGAAAATCCAGTTCAACTGAGAAATTTAACATAAACTGATGACATATGCAATTGAATGAATCTGTACAATCTCATTAAAAAAAGACGAAAAAATCTAAGGAAACAGAATACTAAAAATACCTGAGGATGTGCTATAACACCATCAGCACATTTGGCAAATTGCAAGGGAAGGTCATAAGTAGCACAACCTTGTGAGTAGATAATCACATCCTCCAAAGGCCTAAGAATACGGCGATTTCTTGCAGAGAGTGTTGAGCAAACAAAATCCATAACACATATATCAGTGCAGATCCCTACAACCAAAATCTTCAATCAAAGAAAACAATAAATGAGACTTGTGAATCACAAACTAAAGCTAATGGGATATCTGCAACGTGGTACTCTTAACTTTTATTCTTTTCCCAATTCAGTACTTGAATTTTTGTGCACATGAAATGTTACGACCTGATCTCAAAGGAAGAGCTTAACCCAAAACACTAGTTTGATAGGAGAGGACCCCTTAGATTTAAATACCACTTATCTCATGTGAAATCATAATATTACTAGCCCCGTTTGAAAGCCAATACCTGTGTTGGCCTAATCTGGACTACCCACTTTAAAAAACTCTCTCTGGATAGCTGTTACTCTACTTTATTGGGTAATCCTTTTTTAGGTCGCTCTTCTTCCAAGTTGCCGCTTCCATAGGGTTGGTTCTCAATGAGAGAGCCAAATGCTACAATCCAATCCCAAAAGAAGAGCCCAACTTAAAAGACTAGTCTGATAACTGGGAGAATCTATTAGACTTAAGTACCAGACTTGATTCATGTTTCTATCCTATATGGGATTATAACATGAGAGCAATAAAATAATTTTTAAAGTTTCATATTGGTGCTTCCATCCAAGTCTCTTAAGACAGGTATGCACCTGTCCTACATCCAAGTATTCATAGAGACTTAAATGGAAGCACCAAAATGGAACTTTTGAATAGTTAGAGGACTCCAGCATGTGCAAGCTAATTGAGGTATTGAAGTAAATAAGTAAAAGTCTTGGAGTTCCTCCAATGTAATTATCCCTGAAGAAAACTAGGCAACCATGACAATGCCAATCACTTCTCAGTAAATTGCAAGATCATGAGGCAGTATCTCTTCTGTATAATTTACAAGAAAAGTGGTAACACTTACAACTTTAATTTCATTGTTCTGCACCCAGTTGACAAATGTGTTAGAACCATCATTTTCAATGGAACCAAGAAAACCATCAATGCAATCCTTGCACCTGAGTGTTGCATTTGGTTCTTTTTCTAACCATTTCAAGGCTGCAGTATATAGGATATAGTTATATAAGCAAGAATTAAGTATGATTCATGTCACTAGTAGAAATAGCATGTGCATGCAGGGGCAGTATTACAATAATAACCACGATAGTTAAGCAGGCACATGCACACTTGCAGGTATATGTCTAATGATTCTCTCTATGAAACAATTGAAGGAACACAGGTTTATCGAAAAGAAATTCTTTCTTTTTTCAGTTTTTATGACATATAGCTATATGAAAGTCTCATCGACCAATACTCATCAACTATACGTGAATGAAACTGATAGCTAGGTTGCCCTCTTTACTATCCCAAGCAACTTTTTTTAACTTCGGGAGATGTAAAATGAAAATGAATTACCAGGCACCAGTTCTGCTTCATCTGTTCCTGCAAGGCAGTGGGGAGGATATGGGGGCTCAGGAATATCCGGGTGATGGGAATCAAGAAATGCAAAAACCGGCCAATTTTTCTGGCAAAAGGTTCTAGCAAGTCCAGCTACCTCATCTACCATCCCATTGATTTGGTTATCATGCTCCCTTGGAGCCTGTAAAATAAACAATCAAGCACATTCAGTACGGTGCAATGGAACTCCAACAACCGAATAAAATTGTAATATAGAAAGTGACAATAAGAAGTGTTAGAAACATGAGCTTGATTGGAAATTCCTTTTCAAATGAAATAACACACAACATGGATCCATTGATGTCAAGAACTAAGCTCAAATGTACAACTGCAATTCACACAGAGTATATCGGATGTTTCCATTAATTTATAGTCACAATCCTTCAGAATTTATGCTCTTGATTCATCGTTTTCAATTTGATGAAAAAGTTGCGTGAAAAATTAAACCAAAATAATGATTAAGATAATAATGATAAGGGCATTAATAAAAATAATAATAATGCTGCTTTGAAATAGGAAAGAACCAAACTAACAGCTTTGACCAATGAATGAAAAAATAAATAAATAAAAAGCCTTTCGAAAAGCAAAACAGAAAGCTTCGACGATTCTCTAAATCTTAAAAGGAGAAAAACCCTGTTGATAATTTTACTTATAATATTCAAACAATGCCATGTCCTGCTGACTGAACTATTCTTGCCTTGAGTATGGTGCGAAAACGCCATAAAAAGAGAAAAGGAAAAATAGAGAACGAAGGCATAGGAATTAAATACCAGATTGCCAGCACCAACTGTGCAGAAGCCATTAACAACATCAACAATGACAAGACCAGTTTTGACATCACTGCTCAAAACAAAGGGTTCCTGCTCGACAGGAAGCTGTCCCTTCACAATATCAGACGGAGAAGTAATCATCTCCATATGAAAAAACACAAAATTTCCAGAAAGTTTCAGAAAAAAAAAAAAAAAGAAAAACCGAAAACTGCTCCTATATTGCTCCAGACAAGAAGTATCTATATGTATATGAATATGAATACGAATATCTCCAAGTACTTATTTTGATTCCGTCTTTTCAATGAAAAGGGCGAGAAAGACCATAGACCATGTGCGCCGTTCAAGCTACGTAGGAGGGTTGAAGATTAGGCTGTGGTCATAAAAGACTTCAGGGCCAGATCTGGTGCATCGTGCATCTAATAATATACCGTCTAAATGATTAAATCCAATGTACACTCTGTTTGGATGGCTAGAAATGCTATGGTAAAGGAAAGAAAATATGTGATTGGATACTTTTATAAAGGTAATTGGAACAACTTTTTTCACTAAAACATATATATATATATATATATTCTCTCCATATTTGAGCAAAAAGTATGGGAGTTGGGTGAAAAAAGGTAATAGAGTTACCAAAATAACCTTAAAAAAGGGTGCTATAAAGGAAAAAAAAAAAAAAACTCTTTTTACATCCATGCTGCAGTTTTCTTTTAAAATAAATTCTCAGCTTCTCCTTCCTCTTTCAACATAATAGGCTTCTTATTTAGTCAAGTCTCATGGGTGGAAAGTTTCCTTTTGGCTTCCACAGTTGACTTGGATGATTTGTTGGCTTCTTTATCTGTAAAAAATGATGTGAAGGGTAATTTGATCAAGTTATTATATATATTTTATAATTATTTAAATAAAAAAATTAAATATCTCTACTCATTTCATTCCATTTCTACTATTTATACCCAAATAAAAATAAAAACTCTTTTTTTTTTTTTAATTTCCTTTTTCTTTCTTTTTCCTTACTACAACCATCTTTCCATTTTTACTTTATTAAAAGGTTTCCAAACACTGGGACAGGTGGGACATTGAAAATGCAGAAGACCAAAGTTATGTGTGGGTAAATTTTTTTAAAAAATATAATTCTCAAAAAACTCTTATGAAATTATATATGGAAACTATGATTTTTAAATATAATAAAAAATATATGTTTTTTAATTTTAAATTGTATGCTCAATATATAATTTAAAAATTATAGATTTAATATATAATTTTTATTATATTTATAAACCATAGTATCGATTTATAATTTTATAACGATATTATAAAAATTACTTTTTTCCGAAATCTTTTTTCTAAAAAAAACTTCACACATCTCGCAAAAGGCCAAGAATTATTATGAGAGTGGTCAATTGGTAACTCACTCAGGTTGAAAATGATGTGTGGACCCATTAATGGTTGTTTTGTGTCGACATCTTGACTATTCTATTTTATTTTACGTTTTTATAGATAACTTTAATTATTATATTGTCGAGTTAATGGCGCATTGCCCACTTTATCTATCTGTAATATTAGAACGCCCCAGACAGATGAGAGCACATTTAAACTTAATCTATTAAATTTGAATATTAGTATTTATATTATTAAATTATAAAAAATTAATATAAAATAATAATAGTAATATTCCATCCACGTATCATCCAACTAAGATATGTGCTATATATTTTTTTAATAGAGTTTAACTACTGAAGATTTTAACTATTGAAGATTCTAAGATATTGTATTATATATATATATATATCTTTAACAAACGTTTGTATTATTTTAGAAGTGTTTAAACTCAGGACTCATATTTCTTATATTTTAATTTCACTTTTCAACTATTTTTTTTTTCGTTTTGTTCTATTTGTCCTGGTATTTTCGTTTTTCTTATTTTTATTTCCCTATAGAGTTGACGATTCTGCTGCTCATGCAAAAAGTATTCCTCACACGAACAAGGATTTGATATTTTTGTTCATATTGGCGTCTCATGTATATTCTGAACAAGAAGAAGAGAGCCAGCTTGATCTTGTCTTTTGTTGAATATTTTATATAGATGAAGTAAGAGTGGGGTTTTAGAGTTGTTTACTTCAAGACATACAATATGGTCTTGATGACTTTTATGGATTCAAGTTCATAGAAATACAATTTTCTTTCACCCTGTTTTTTAGAATGAAGTCCATTGATAATTTAAATGCGACAATTGCAACAAGATATTATGGCTACTAATGTCTTAGAATTAAACGTTCATTTATTAATTAGATTGGGACATAGGATAGCATTCTTTCATTTATTTACTTTTTACATCTATCTCCCACTTTGTGTCCAAGAGTTTAATTATATGTTTGATTCATTTCATATTCATAAAGATAGAATAGAATAACTATTCCTTTTCTTCAAATCTATTATTGCATTTATTTAAAAAAGTTGCTATTTCATAGAATTGTTATTTAAACAAAAGGAGAAATTACAATTCCTTTACCAGATCAATAGAATAGCTATTCTTTAATCTTTTTTAAGCAAAATTTTATATATATTCTTGAAACCTCGACGAAAATACAAAGAATAACTACTACCACTTTATTCCATTTCTTAAGAAGGAAGCTATATTGCCAAAACATGATAAACAATAGTATAAACATATAGTTACGGATGCAACTGAGTGGGTTGTTATAAAGTATCTAACCCATTCAATGTGTTAAAAACCCCATGAGATATTACCTTATAGGTTTTTTGCGAGGTTTAAAGATATGATTCAAAACCCTATAGGATTTTGAGACTTCAAAAAAAACTCGATAGAAATCTGATTTGATAAAAATAATATGTTAATAATAATATTTGTTGTTAACCTACAAATATGCACACTTTACACTAATTTTACATTGTATAATGTATTTAATTTTTAAATTTTCTTTATATGTAAGTTAGTAAGTATAATCTTAATTCTACCTAACTACTTTCTATTCTACCGTCTTCTTGTCTCATATGAATTCTCTATAAAAAAAAAACCCAACCTGCCTTTATAGGATTTATGATCCTATAAGGTTAAGTTTTAGTAATAAAAGTAAAAACCTTAGGGTTTTTATTTTTTATAAGATTTTGGAAAATGTTAAACCTTATAGCGGTGAGTTAGGGTTTTATAAAACCTATTTCGAATCCACATTGGTTGCATCCCTAAGTGGAGCCATGGTAGATAAAAGGAAGGAATTTGTTATCGAAACTAGTTGTAAATGTATAGGTTTGTTGTGAGTGTTACATAAGTATAGCATGCGCTCAGCCACTTTACATGAATAGAAAAGAGTTAGTTTTTCAATGGAATGATTCGAAATAACAAATAAAAGGATAATTTGAATAGTGTATAAAGAGGTGGGAAAGGTGATTTCAACAAACAAGTATCCATGTGGTAGATGATATGATGAGTAAAAGAAGATTAGGTCCAAAAACTCTCCCCTTAAAAAATGTTCATGAGAATTTATAGAGAAAGACATTATGATCATTTTAACTATTAACGGAGAATATCAAATAGGATTTAGTAACTTTAATGGGCATAAAAAGAGAATAAAGTAGCCCAAATTATAATCCTGTCTAATCATAGAGTAAGTGAGGCATTAGATGGGAAAATTACCCTTGGAAACTTTTCAAATAATTTAAAAACTTGATGATGATGAAGCGAAATTTTGATGGTCTCACACCAATAAAATTCTTTTAACGGCTTCACTCCAACAAGTGATTAGATGAAACCATACTATCAAAAAAAGGCATCACACTACCTTTGAGAAAAAAAATTTATTTATTCAATATCAAGGCTACGATTTAATTTTTCATTACAAACTTGTCTATTTATAAACTAAAAGTAATTTAATCAAATTAGGAGATAGGTAAACAAAAGGAAATAAAAAGCAATTTAAATAAGTAAACTAATAAAATGGGCAATTAAAATAAAGTAAATAGACACGGTTGACATGCTAACCACAAATTGGTGGGGTCTTTAGGTTATCCCATTTAGTCAACTAGGTGAACAAGTTGATCAGTCGAGTATAGTCCTAACACTATTTGGTTGACTATATTTTTCTCTTTGGCTTTGGATGGCTAAATATAGTGGCTAAGGTATATTAGATTTTTTTTTTTTGGGTTTGATTCGTAGTAAACAACTAAAACGTGATAATGAAGGGAAACAAATAATAATAATAATAATAATAATAATAATAATAATAATATAATAATAATAATAATAATAATAATAATAATCATTTTGTGATATAAGATTTTGATGATATGGAAATTCCTTCGCATTGGTTGTTTTTTGGAGTGATCCCTATAATTTGAACTTAATGTGTCAACCAGGTAAAGAATTCAGTTGACCTTGTGGTTGCGAATGATGTGTTGCATCGATTGTATAGATCGGCCAAGTCTTTAGATTATCCCATTTAGTTAACTAGGTGAATAAGTTGGTCGATTGAGTTTAGTCTTAGAATCATTTGGTTGATCATATTTATCTCTTTTGGTGTTGAATGACCAAATAAAGTTGTAGAGTTATATTAAAATAATCTTACTATGTTTGACTCATAGTAAATTACTAAAACTCAAAAATGAAAAGAAAGAATAATAATAATAATAAAATTCATAACACCTAACATAAAAATAATGGTTAAAGTGAGAAATCTATAAATAAAAATCATTGTGCAATATAGGATTTTGACCATGTAGAAATTTCTTTACATAGGTTGATTTTTGGTGTGATCCCTAATGTTATGCATACTTGTAATTTTATCTCACAAGAAGTGGGCCAAATTTGATAATCTTTGGTTATCCAAAGCAATATGACATGCATTAATGGTTGATATTGGTCTTCTTACTATATAACTTTAGACCTATAGGCAAGTGTACCTATTGATTCTATAAAATAATGGATAAATATATCAAGTGTCGATCCCATAAGGATTACGGGTTCTAGTAATTACCTTTTTTTTTTTTTCTAATTCTCTAATCAATAGAATTAAATAAATGAGTAAATAAAATAAATAACGAATAAATTAAAAAAATAAATAACCAATAAAAATATATTTAAGTATTGAATCTCCTTAGAATTACTAACATAATTAACTAATTATTATTTAAATTCTTATTTTATTCTTGGATCGTGGGAATTCCTAAATTAAACTAATAGCTCTCTTAAGTCATACTAATTCCTAATTTTAGGTTGATTAATTGGAATCCCTTCCTAATCAAAACCCCTAAAATTGTATTACATTAGATTTATGAATTACGTTATTAGGTTTGACCTTAATTCAAAAGATTTATGTCATCCTATTTTTAGGTTTGTGTGCAATTCTTTTCAATTATGCTAGATCTATTCTTATATAAAATATCTTGATTTTTATATAAGAAATAAAATTTCAACTAGTATGTTAGCAATATTGAATTGAAAACAATAAAAGCACATAATTGAATCACAATAATACTAAATAAATAATTGAATAATAATTATAAAAATTGTATGTTCATTCTATAGTTTATCATACTCGAATATAAAAGAGATTAAGCTATAAACATATTGAATAAAAAAACAGTGATAATAAAAGAAAGCATAAATAAAAACATTAAAATCTAATTTTTCCTACGGTTTAAAACTAAAACTAAAACTATTCTAATCTCTAATCTCTATTGTCCTTGTCGACTATATATATATATATGTGTGTTTGTGTTGGATGCAGTTGGATATCTTAGATGATTTCTTTAAATTTGATTCGGCCTTATCTGATCTCTTTCTCCTTCTTGCTGTTATATAATATATTTATATATATATATATATATCAAATTCGGAGCTTGGCAAATCTTCCTCGCATTTTCTGAATGATAATTCTAGCACTTTTTTCGATGAATTTTCTAGGTGTAGCACAGTGAGTCTCTCAACGTGTTTTCCAGCGAGTGAATACGAATCTTTCCTAATCTTCTTCAATCTTTGTGTGACTTATTATGGCTTTTTTTTTTTTGGCTACTTTTTCATTGGACTTTCTATCTTGTAAAAAGATTATATGTTCCTCTTCAACTTTCATAATTTTTTTCTATTAATTCATAAATTATAATTTAAGAATTAAAAATTAAAATATAAAATAATTAAGTGTAATATTCATTTAAAATATAAGAAAATTAAATAAAAAATTATTATAATTTATATAAATAACTAGTATATTATAATCCTTATCAATGGTCAAGCTTTTGTAGTACTCAATAGTGGCTAGAAGAAATACATGTGGCATCAATCAAATCAATGGAAAACTACATGAATAAGACCCGAATGAAAGATTAAAGGATTCAATTGAAATCTTGTCCTCTTCTCCTGAATTATTGCACTCCACAGATAATTTCAGCCATAAGGTAGGATCTTTGTTTTAGAGGGGTAAAGAAAAATAGGTTATGTGGACCTGCACATAGGAGAGAAATGAAAAATGCAATGGTTGATTCGGACAAACTGATGTGAATTGATTTATGTGATGGGAGGACCAGAGGTCCCTTCCTCATCTCTACACCAATTGAGGGTAAAACGAAGGAGGTTTGAAGCAGGATGACAAAAGCTGCTTCGTTACCAGTTAATAATCAAGCCATAGAAAATTTCAAATAAATATATTTTTTTTCAATGCATTTAGTTTTTATAAAATATATAATTAATATTGAAAAAATTTAGAATATATGTTTTTCAAATCCTTACTTGGAGAGTTATCAACAGACGGCCTCGAATCATTAGTCATTTCCTAGTTGGATTTTTTATGGAAATGTGGAAGGAATGACAAGGACGTGAACTTAGCACTTGGGCAATTGACCAATAAACACTTTTGACTTTTTTCCAACTCTTCTTTCTTCAACATATTTCGTCATTCAGCTTTTGATTGTTGATCAGATCAAGACAAAATTGGGTTCTTGAAACATAACCACACTCGGCCAAGACATTTGGTTAGGTGCTTTAAGGGAAAAAGTGCATCCAATCCAATTGGACGTTGGTAGAGGGAGTAGTGCATCATTATCTCTATATATTGCCCACCATTTCGATTTTTTTTTTTCGATAAAACAAACTGATATTAAATAAATAATACATCAACTAATTTCATATGAACATAGTCTTAAATATGATTGTAATCTAAAATAAGCAAATCCTTAAGAGAAGAAGGGGGTTGCATAACCCAATTAGCTAGACACTTCTTTAAACGTATTTGTACTGCTATCCAATCCATGACTCTATTAGCTTTTTACTGGATCAAACTAAAAATCACTAAATCAAAGTTTGATAATAGAGCTTCTAGATCATGTAGAGAAGTAAATAAATACCATGGTGTATCTATTGGGCTACAAATGGTTTCACAATCTAATTCCAACACCACATTCTTCCTGCCACATCTACTTGCATATTTGGTAACATCCATAACAACCATCAACTCAACTCCTTCAATTGAGTTAGTCTCACACCTCTTCACTCCTGCTCCACACACCAAACCCATGGAATTTCTTGCTACAAAGCCCAAGGTTGCATTCCCCAATTGTGAATCTAAAGAACCATTTGAATTGATTTTGATAAACATACCTTCAAGTGCTTCCCATGTGGAACAAGGGCTGCTAGGTTGTTGCATATATATGCTAGTGGAGGCTACTTGATGCAACAGGCTTTAGCCTATAATGATATTCTAACTTTGTTGTTGTCTATTGCTATCTATTGGTGTTGCTAACGGTAGATAGAATTTTCGACTTGGATAGTGTGTACTAGTCTTCTAGAGGCAAGATCATCAATGTTTTCTATAGCCTTTTTTGAGAGAGCTATGACTGAATCCATGTCTGGTATCTTTGAGGAGAAAATTGCCTAATACCTAACTTTCCAAATGCACCACATTATTGTGCACAATTTAGCAAACATAATGAAGACCTCATTTCTATTGCTACCAAAACTTTCCACACAAAAATTAAGCTAACTATCTAAATTACTTATTCTATTCACCTCTAGGCGAATTCCTAAGATAGCAAACCGGATTGGTTTAGTCTATGTATAGCACAATAGGAGATGTTCTATCGACTCATCAAGAGAACAAAATTTACAACATTTAGATTCAACTACTCTTCTCCTCGCTAAGTTGCATTGAGTTGGAATTATGTTATCTAAATAAAGTGTTTTACTTTGGGTAGACAAGGGGAGTGCCATACCTTATTCCAAGTTATTCTACTAATTTGGTATGAAGAGGAAGCTTCTAGATTGCGTTGATGGTTCGTGTTTGGGATAAAGTTATAGGCTAATCGTACACTACACTTTCTGTTTTTCTCATGAGGCCAAATAAGCCGATTAGACATGTGTGCATGTGGCATTGGTATTTCTGAAATAAGTCTTACAGTTTGTCTGTCAAATTATCTATGCAACTCTTGCATTTTCCATGTTCTTGTTTCTTCATCTGTCAAGTTCAATACTCTCAACGTAGAATTCCACCTATTTGATTTGAAACTTGGAATGTGTCCTTCTAACCCATTCACCTACTTGTTTAGCCTAGTGGTTATAGATACTACACACCAACCTGCCACAATGCTCCATTAATTAGATGATCTCTTCCACGCCGTATGCTCGCCTATCCCCATAAGTCCTTGGAGCCTTTGATTGCCTACAAAAAGGTTGAATTAAGGAAATAGATACCCTTTAATATGTGTACCCAAAGAGCATTTGGATTTGTTTAGATCCTCCATGCAAGTTTTGTGAGAAGTGCCAAATTAAAGTTGCTTAAATCTTTGAAGCTCAAACCTCCCATGGACTTTGGTAATGAGATCTTGTCCAAGCTTTGCCAATGTATTTTTCGTTCATCATTAGTTTGCCCCCACTAATATTGTGCAATCATAGAGTTGACTTTCCTACAACACTTGGTCGAGAATTTAAAGCAATTGATGGAGTAGGTTGGGATAGCGCTAGCAACTAATTTGATGAGAACTTGTCTACCTGCATTAGATAGCAAACATCTTTTCCAGCTCTTCAACATTGACTTGATCCTATCCTTAACAAAACGTAAAGCCTCTAATTTATTTCTTCCTCAAGTGGTTGGAAGGCCTAAGTATTTGGTTGGATTTGATGTAATTGGCACCTCCATTACATTACCTATCTCTTCCATCCTATCAAGTGTCATGTTCTTGTTGAAGAAAATACTTGATTTTTATAGGTTGAGTCTTTGTCTTGAAGTGCAACAATACTCTTGCAAAACAGTCTTTAAAACTTGGACATTAGCGACAGTAGCTTCCTTGTAAAACAAAGAGTTGTCAGTAAATAACAAATGAGATAATGTGGGACAAGATCACCTAATTTTAATTTCTATTAATAGTCTATCCTCAACAACACTCTCAACATTTTGTGATAACACTTTTGCCACCAAAATAAAAAGATAAGGTGACAAGGGGTCCCCTTGTCTTAAAACTTTAGAAGGATGTATATGTCTTGCAAACTTTCCATTGACTAGGATTATGTAGTTCATAGGCATGACACACATCATCACCCATTTAATCTAAGTCTCGCAAAATCCAAACCTAGCAAGTATAGCCTTAAGGAAATCCCATTCCACTTGTTCATAGGCTTTATTCATGTCAATTTTAAGGGCACTGTACCCTTTGTTGCTAGAGTGTTTAGTCTTGAGAAAGTAGAAGGCTTCATGAGCAATAATGGTGTTATCATGGATGACATGATTGGACACAAAAGTACTTCAAGGTTAAAAAACTAGACCATGGAGAATTAATTCTAGCCTATTTACCAAGACTCTTAAAATGGCCTTAAATATAAAGTTACAGATGCTGATTCGGTGGAGTTGTTTGCAATTTTAGGTATCAAGACAACATTGGTGAGATTGAGTCAAGAAGGAATAGTACCTAATTTGAAGAAAGATTGGACGTTTTCCACCACGCTTTTATCCACTACATGCTAGTAGCACTGATAGAAAAAGTTTGAATAGCCATTTAGACCAAGTGTTTTTAGAGTTCTTAACTGAAACACAACTTGCTTGATTTCATCAATAGAGATAGGCTTGCTAATGGTGTCATTTGTTACATCATTGATTAGATTTGGGATAGAGTCTAAAACTCTACCTTGATCCTTTCCTCCATTAGATTCGGACAATCCCAAGTAGAAATTACTAAATGCCCTCATTATGGCTTCCTCAACCTCTAGCCAAGTGCTATTGCTATCTTTTAATCTCAGGATTTTATTCCATTGACAACGTATTAGAGTCGATTGATGGAAATATTTTGTGTTTCTGTCGCCTTCCTTTAACCAGCTCACTTTAGGCTTTTATTGCCAATATAACTCTTCCTCTAGCTTACTAATCAATTGTCTTTCAAGGTTTCTATCCATCTAGCTATCTTTCTTTTAAACTTCTAATAACTGTTTTTGGACTCGCCTTATTTCATGTATGTTGTTTCTGAAGGCTTTTTGGCTCTAGTCATTCAACTTCAGCTTGCACCTCTTCAACGTGTTGAGTGCTATAATAAAATACTTAGATCCACAAAAGCACACACAATTAATAATACTAAATGCAACAAGTAGAAAATAAACATCAATTTCCAATTATTATCTTTTAGTTTAGTTCAATAGTCAATTAAAAATCGGGAATTCGAGAGTTGCGATCATCTTGTACTAACTTTTATTCTATAGTAGCCATTAGTAGTTCAATCATTATCCCCACATATTGTTCACTCAGATATAGGATTATATCTTGTTAACAATTCCTTTTTAAAATTTTTAGCCCATATTAGTTACATATTGTTTATATTGTACGTGGCCTTTGTTCCTTTAACTATAAGCCTCATCATTCAAATTGCTCAACCTATAGATGATTCCAAGTAAACCAGTCTGTGAAGCCATTAGTGTCAGATACAAGCTGCAGCATATGCGACCAATCGAATAAAGTAGAACCTGATTTACTTATCAGTAGCTCACCCATAACAAAATTTGAATCATTTTTTTTTTTTTATTTTATCAATCCTATAATGTAATAGCAAACAATGTTTAGTTAGGGATGAACACAAAATCATGCAACTAGTAGAGTAAACTTACCTTATGTATGTTAATATTAAAATTGCTTGTAGAATGTATGTGCTTTTATTACAATTATAATGTATCTTATATATTTTGTTAATCAAATGCACATGTGATACTTTATAATATTCAATAGGAAGAAAACTATAAGCTTTTTTACAAAATAATTATGAGTGTTTAGTGCATTTTGTAAAAAGCTAAATGAATAAACTTTCTAAAATTCATCGGGGCATGTATTTTACTTAAAATTCAACTATCAATATATGAAAGGAGTGAAATTAATACATAAAACTTGTATAACTTTATTGCAATTAAAATACATTAAAAATTATTTAATAAAAAAATTATATTTAAAACAAAAGAACAATCAAATATAAAGATAAGTATTTTATAAGTTCTTTATAATGGCGTTGGAAGATTATTTCACTAGTAATATTATAATTTTTTTAATATAAGTAATTAGATAATCTATTTTTTTCGTAGTTTCCATTTATTTTAATAATATTATTTATGAAAGAAAATGTTAGTACATTATGTAATAAATTTCATTATTTAATAATACTTTGTGCAATAAGACCAAATACTTATAATAGCATAGCCAATATATTTATTATTTATGGTACTATTTACTTTGAGACAAAAACTAAATACTATAGAAAAACTAAACTGTTGTTAGTAGGAATCGAACGCAAGACCACATATATGCAAATTAATACATTTAAGCACTTGGCCAAATTTATCATCCTTAAAATATAATTATAATATTTATTTTATCTTTTTAAAATAAATTTTAATGATAATAATATATATATATTTCCTGACCAATGGAGTGCTGGTGCCCCTTCCTGCCCCCTTGGTACGGCCCCGTGTTTAGCTAATTGAGAAAAACATGTTAAGATTATTTTAAGGAAAAATTACACGTGAAATTATCAATATTTGAAGTTAAGTTTAAATAAAAAATTAAATATTTAAATAGTTAAAATGGATGATTAATATTATGTTAAATGATTAAAATAGATGATTAACATTTTATTAAATTATTATAGTTTAAATAAAATATCCGTTATTATCATATAAATATGCTCAACAGTTCAAAAAGAGAATATGTTATATTTGTAATTACATCATAATGGGATTTTCTATGTAAATTATTTAGCGTAATATTGATTATTCATTTAAATCATTTCAAATTCGATTCTCTATTTGAACATGACAATAAGCATTGATTCCCTTCTTGTAATTTTATTTTATTTTTATTTTAGATGTATTTTATTTCATTTCCTAGTGAATCCTAATATATAAATCCTTAAAATCAATAACAAATATTACCGTTTTTGGAATGTAAGCTGCAATCCTTAACGTGAGGGGTTGATTCTCTTTGAATTCCATGATTATAATTTCCCCTTACACGATTACATGCATGTAAGAAAGGGAAACACAGAGTTCTCATAAAAATTGATTCCTTGGTCCTTAGCCTTAAGAGATAATCCAGGCATCAAAAGGCAAGAGAAGGGCTCGAGTTTCTATTTTTGAAAGAGTGACAGTTTGAGTAGAGATAGGACCGTGATGGCCTATTGCATACTCCAAGAGAAGGAGTGAAGGGAAAGACTACAGAGAGTCTCATGCCAAAAAGGTTTAGGGAAAATATATCATCTCTATTTTCATTGTCTCAATTTTTATTAATTATAAATCAATGGTTAGATTTATTTAAATTTTTAAACTGCTTTATAATATTATTATAACATTATCTTCTTTCTTTATTTCAACCATTAATTAAATATGATAGCATTTATATAACTTTGATTGATATTCTTGCTCTCTCACTTTTCCTTCTCCTAGTCTCTCGGTAGTTTTTTGTCGATAGATTCATCTTCGTAAAGTAAGTTAATGTCCTAATTGTTGATTCTTCGATAGATTATTCAGAAGAAAGCAATCTATATCTATATTTATTGACATCATATTTAGAATAGTGTATAAATATACATTATCATTATGATAATTGTGATAGTTTTTTAAATGAACAATCTATATTTTTCATCAATATAAATATATTTTAAGTAAAATCCATGAACAAGATGGGTTGTCTTGGATGAAGTGGGGAAAGAAAAAGAACATGCCAAGGAGTAGCAGAAGTTTGAAATACCCCTAAAAATAAACCAAACTTAAGGGCAATTAAACAACTGCATGAAGCCAGTAACACTTGAAATTTACACGATCCTATTTAAGCTTTTCTTCTCTCCCATTCCCTCACTTTCAAGAATTATAGATTGCAATATAATAGATAAAAATAAATAGCAATTTGATATATAAGAGTACTTGTAACCACTCATAGTAATCCATTGTGATGGATAGAAGTATCAATTTTTTATTTGATATTTTCTATTGTGTCTTAGTGCACGTGAGTTAATACTCTTAATTAATCTTTTTTCTTTACTTTTTTTTTTGTTCTCTCTTTTTTTTTTTTTTTTTTACTTTGATTCTCATGCTTTTCTTTCTATCCAAGTTGTTTTCTCCTTCTCCTCAAAATCACTCCCATACACTTTCTCTCTTTTTTCCCAACCACATTACTCTTTTTTCCCTTTCACTCCCCAAGTCCCACTTCTCTCTTTTATTTGTTACACTCTCAATAAAAATGTTGTTAAAAATTGACGCAGTGTAGAAAGTGTAAAACACGAGACTAATTCTAGGATTGGACCTCACGAATAAACAAAGAACAATATGAGTTTATTCCTTGAAATTCTCAATTGCGCACAATCGAGGAAACAGAGAAAATCTCTCTCCTAGTGTCTATAATTTGATATCTGATAAAAGTTAACCCTAAAAATAACCTAGGAAACTATATATAGTTCTTAGGGAAACAGTTAAAAAAGGAAATATATATGTACACGTGGGAATAAATATATATATGCACATTTGTCACGCAGCTTATACATGGCCGTGTATAAAACTGTGTATGTTTTTGTGGATCTTCCAAGCGCATTACATGACCGTGCCTTTGAGCTGTGTATGTTTCTGTGGATCTTCCAAGCTCATTACACGATCGTGTCTTTGAACCGTGTATAAGGCCATGTATGTTTCTGTGGAGCTTCCAGACATACTACACGGTCGTGCCTTGTAAAAGACATGCCCAATCAACCCGTGTTAGTTACGATGTCCGCATCATTCTCTCCCATCAATGAAGAACTCGACCCCGAGTTCTCTTCCGGATATAGAGGTTCGTCATCGGAGTAGAATGGAGATAAATCAGCTACATTGAAGGTTTTTGAAATCTTCATACTTTTAGGAAGTTTGACCACATACGCATTATCATTTATCTTTGCCACAATCTTGTAAGGGTCATACTTCTTTGGTTGTCATTTACTATAAGTGCCCACCGGAAAATGTTCTTTCCTTAAGAACACCATCACCTGATCTCCCACTCCAAAGAACTTTTCCCTCCTATGCTTGTCTGCAACTTTCTTGTACTTCTCATTAGCTTTCTCAATCTTCTCTTTCACTTTAGACGCCACGGCTTGATGTTGTTCAACCATGTGTTTTGCAGCTACATTGGACTCTACACCTTTGGGCAAGAGAGCTAAATCCAATGCGTGAAATGTCGCTTTTGTATAGACCACTGAAAAAGGAGATTTCCCAGTGGTTCTATGGATGGAATTGTTGTAAGCAAATTCAGCTTGAGAAAGCGCCAAATCCGATTGTCTTGGCTTCTCTCCACAAATGCTTCGTATTAAGTTGCCAAGGGTCCTGTTCGTCTCCTCCGTTTGCTCGTCAGTCTGAGGGTGGGCTGTGCTACTAAAATTGAGTGAGGAATTGAACATGTACCATAGTGTCCTCCAGAAGTGGCTAAGAAACCGGGTATCTCTATCTGATGTAATCGACTTGGGAACCTCGTGCAACCTGACCACCTCCTTAAAGAATAACTTGGCAACACCCTATGCATCAGCTGACTTCTTGCAAGGAATGAAATGAGCCATCTTGGAGAACCTATCTACAACCACAAAAACAGTGTCAGCACCTCGTTGGGTACGAGGCAAACCTAAAACGAAGTCCATAGATAGATCCTTCCAGATATTCTCAGGTACTGGTAGCGAAGTGTATAACCTAGTATTCTAAGAATGCCCTTTAAATGTCTAACAGATGTAACACCTTTGCACAATTCTCCCTACATCTCTTCTCAGTTGAGGCCAATGATATCTTGCAGCCACTGCCCCCAAAGTCTTATCTCGCCCCAGATGTCCTGCTAATCCTCCTCCATGTAGGTCCCTAATCAACTTTTCTCTTAAAGATGATTCAGGAATACGGAGTTGATTTCCTTTCATTAAGTAGCCCTCCAGGATATAGTAACTGTCACTGGGCTCTTAATCGATACACTTTTTCCATATTGTCCCGAAGTCCACATCCTCCTCATATAGTTTCTTCATCTGCTCAAAACCTACCACCTCAGCTCTCATGATGATCAATAAATCAGCTCTTCTTCTCAATGCGTCCGCCACCTTATTTTGAACTCCGGATTTGTGCATCAAGCGGAATGGAAACTTTTGTAGAAATTGGATCCATTTGGCATGCATGTCTTTACAGATGCGTGTTTGACTACTCAGATGTTTTAGAGCTACACAGTCTAAATACAGGATAAATTCTTTCCCTACCAAGTAATGCTCCCACATCCTCAGTGCTTTAACCACGGAATAGAACTCTTTATCATAAGTGAACCAACTCCTTCTAGCTTCACAGAGCTTCTCACTATGAAAAGCCACATGTCTCTTTTCTTGAGATAACACTGCTCCAATACCTACCCCACTGGCATCACAGTCTACCTCGAATAATTTGTCAAAGTCTGGTAACACCAACACCGGCGCACTACACAATATTTCCTTTAACACCGCAAACCTAGACTCAGCTTCTTCACCCCATTGAAACTTCCCCTTTTTCAGGCACCCAGTTAATGGGGCAGCGACAGTACTAAAATGCTGTATAAAGAGCCTATAAAACCTTGCTAACCCCAAAAAGCTCCTCAACTCAGTTATCGTCTTGGGAGTAGACCAATCTCTAATAGCCCTTACCTTTTCTTCATCCACCGTTATTCCTTCACCACTCACTACAAAACCCAAGAATAGCAACTTCTTTGACATAAATATGCACTTCTTGAGATTAGCATAAAGCTTATTTTCCTTCAGCACAATTAATACACTTCTCAAATGCACTAAGTGCTCCTCCTCAGTCTTACTATATATTAGAATATCATCGAAATACACTACCACAAATTTACTAATAAAAGGCTTAAGTACCCGATTCATTACACACATGAAGGTACTGGGTGCATTGCTGAGGCCGAATGGCATAACCATCCATTCATATAATCCTTCATTCGTCTTGAAAGCGGTTTTCCATTCATCCCCAAGTCTGACTCGGATCTGATGGTATCCACTCCTAAGATCCACCTTCGAAAATATCACCGCTCCACTCAGCCTATCCAACATGTCTTCAATGCGAGGAATTGAGAATTTATACCCAATTGTAATTTTGTTGATCGCATGGCTGTCTACGCACATCCTCCAACTACCATCCTTCTTTAGCATCAATAACGCCGGAACAACACACAGACTCATGCTATCCCTGATAAGTCCTTTGTCTAGTAACTTCTGGACTTTCTCCTACAAGACCTCAATCTCCTTGGGGCTCATTCTATAATGAGGAAGATTAGGAAGACTAACCCCAAGAACCAATTCAATATGGTGTTGGATGTCACGCAATGGAGGTAACCTTTCTGGTAGATCTTTTGGCACTACCTCTTTGAACTCTTCTAACACCCCCTTTACACCTTCCAGAACCTCCTTACTAATCATATCTTCTCCCATATTCTTCACGACAAGTGCATGCATCACTTGGGATTCTTTCAGGTCCTCAGCCATCTCCTTCTCTGACTGAGTGATTGTCAGAAAGGATTTTCCTTCAGCCCTTTATGTCTTGAGTCGTTTATCCGTCAATGGCAGCAATGTGTATTTCACACCCCCTTTCTCCAACTTATACTTATTTTCTTTTCCAGCATGTTGGGCATCCACATCAAACTGCCATGGTCGCCCAAATAACAAGTGACAGGCATCCATATCGACGATATCACAATAGACTTCATCCCGATATTTGCCTATAGAGAAAGGAACCCGGCACCTCTCCTTCACCTCAATCCGCTCTACCGCCTTAATCCACCATATGGTGTAAGGGTTCGGATGTCTCTCTACTGGTAGCTGGAGTTGCTTCACCACCTCTCTCCCGATTATATTCTCACAACTCCCACTATCAACAATTAGGTCAAACATTCTCCCACCAATTGTGCACCTAGTGCGGAACAACTGGTATCGCTATGAACTACCTTCCTACTTCGGTGTCAACATCATCCGTCTAATCACATAGCTCGGCTCCACCCCATCTTCAACCTCATCATAATACTCATCCTCACCATCTGGTTCACAGCACACTTCCCCTTCTTCCTCCCTTTCAACAATGTTTATGGTCCGTCGATTCGGACATTCGTTAGATCGGTGCCCCGATTGATTACACCTATAAAACTTCCCTAAAATTGGCTTAGCATATGGATTACTTTGCCTTGGGGTCTCTTTGATTTCAAGAGGCTTCTTCCCTTCAGCCTTGTCTTCCTTCTTCTCTATACCTCCAGCAGGCTTCTCAACTATTCCTCTATTCCTTTCACCAACCACCCGGTTGCCACTGCCAACACTATCATACCCATAATTCCTCTTGCCCCCACCAAGCCTCACATTTTGTTCTTGAATCATCATCTTGGCTCTAAGGGCTAAATTCTTTGCCTCGTTTACAATTCTAAATACCGTTACCCCAATTTTATCCCTAATCCAAGGCTTCAACCCGTCAACAAATCGCGCTACTTGCTGACCTTCGGTCTCCTTCAGATCATTCCTCTTCGCCAATCTCATGAACTCGGCGGTATATTCATGCACCGTCCTCTACCCTTGACGGCATCATTGGTACTGCTGGAAGAGAATCTGCTCGTAGTCGGGTGGTAGAAAATCCCTCTGCAGCAGGTTCTTCATGCAGTACCATGTTCTTATTGGTTCCTTTCCCTCTCTCTGCTTCCTGTTTTGCAAACGATCCCACCATGCAGATGCCCCTCCTTTCAGCCTACACACAACCAACCTCACTCTCCTATCTTCGGGTATCTCCATATAGTCGAAGAATCTATCGACTTCTGCAAGCCAATCTAGGAAATCTTCTATATTAAGATTACCATTAAATGATGGAATATCTACCTTGAGACAGAAATCACTGCCATCTGCCTGATCGTATCCTTGGTAATTTCTTCGATATCCACCACCATACTCCTAGTCAATTCTGTTGTCGATCCCGCGGTATCTTCCACCATCAACACCGCCTCTCCTTTATTGTTGCCCTCTCCTCTGTAGGAAATCACCCTCTTCTTTAGAAGAACTCTCATCTAGTCGTTGATCCCATTGATTTGCGGCTGTAGGTTGATTGATAGGACTGCCACGAGCGACTGCTACCCTTGGTCGATCTCCACCAACGCCCCTGTTACTATTGTGGCCTACCACCATGGCGTCGAAACGCGTAATCAGATCCTCCAAGCGTTGCTCTACACTCGAGCCCCTGTTCCATGGCTTTGACCACTGCCCTTAGAGCCCATTGATTGACTCCTTGGACTTCCGCATCCCGATCTAGGTCGAGAACGCGACCGCCGTTAACACTGTCGTTAGCTGACATCTCCGTAGGAAATTGCCTTGCTCTAATACTAACAGACGTAGTGTAGAAAGCGTAAAACACGAGACCAATTCTAGGATTGGACCTCACGAATAAACAAAGAACAATATGAGTTTATTCCTTGAAATTCTCAATTGTGCACAATTGAGGAAATAGAGAAAATCTCTCTTCTAGTGTCTATAATTCGAAATCTGATAAAAGCTAACCCTAAAAATAACCTAGGAAACTATATATAGTCCTTAAGGAAACAGTTAAAAAAGGAAATATATATGTACACGTGGGAATAAATATATATATGCACGTCCGTCACGCGGCTTATATACGGCCATGTATAAAACCGTGTATGTTTCTATGGATCTTCCAGGCGCATTACACAGCCGTGCCTTTGAGCCTTGTATGTTTCTGTGGATCTTCTAAGTGCATTACACGGCCATGCCTTTGAACTGTGTATAAGGCCGTGTATGTTTCTGTGGAGCTTCCAGACACACTACACGGTCGTACCTTGTAAAAGACACGCCCAATCAACTCGTGTCAGTTATGATGTCCACATAAAAAATAAATGCATCAGTGCCTATTTACCTTTTACTCCTCTCATCCCTCACTACTTTGATGCATGGCTCAACCACAGTTGCTACGAAACCCAACTTTATTATAGTTTATAGAAGATTAGTGAGAAAACTCACGAGAAAAGATAAACCGATAATAATAAAAAAAAAAATTACCAGCGGAGGCAGCTAGAATTGAAAATGATACAACAAAAGTTAGATAATGTCCAAGCAGTTTTGTTTTATATACGGATATTAGAATTTAGAAAGTTTGCTATGCCACTCTTCAATTAGAGAGCGCAATGTGTGATTTGGCGTAAGAAATTTGTGATTGAGCTTTAAGTTCGTCATTGGCGATGTATCATGCCCCGTCCACAGCCATTCTTCTATGGCTTCTAACTCGTATGAGAATCCATCTGCAGCTACGTGAGGATTCTTCATGATGTCCTACAATATACAAATCAAACATCATTAAAAGGGTAAAAGGACGAGCAAATTGTAATTTCACCCTAAAACTATTTCGAGTATGGATATGCTCTCTCAACTCTCAAGAAGTGACTTTACCTTTAATAAATTTTTAAATCTATACTTATCTCCCCAATTGTCATTAAAGTTTGGTGAGTTTACAAGAATTCGTTGTGTCTACACTTGGAAAAAAAAATGTAGTCGTTTATCTATTTTTAAATGTATCTTTTATTGATTTCTTAATATATATGATATTAGAGTCAGTACATAAAAAAAGGAAAACATATATAGATATGTTTTTTACTTCCCCTATATGCTAAAGGATCTAAAAATGATGTACCTATTTCTATATTCAACTCGTCTACTTTTGCACTTAACAATAGTTTTAGCAGTGAAATTTTATTTATCTCAAAAATAATTCATAAGCAGCAATGACTTGTTAGGTGATAGAACCAACCTGAAGTATTGGGCACAAAAATATGCCTGGGACATCCCTTAAATCCTGCCCACCAGCTGCTTGTTTGCTGATTGTCTCGCGTCCTGCTCCATGTTCCACTAATTCATCTGCCTTCTTCTTCATCTTCTCGAGTTCATTGGTAACCCCTATCATTTTGAAGTCTCTAATGGTGTTGCTGTCTATGGATAAGCACCTCATAGCAATCCCGGCGAATTCTTCAGCCAGATGGCGTGGCCAACGTCCTGCCTTCGGATCCAATATACCAAAAAGACAGTCCTTATCCATCCTTATTGCCTCCTCAACGAGTCCTGCCCAATTCCTACCGGTTAGAAGTTGCAGCATTATAGCACCAAATGCTTGAATGTCCAAGTACTTGTCATTTTCGTTTCTCCATTCGCGGATGCCAAAACCACCAATCTTTGCAACAAAATTTCTGTCAAGAAGGATGTTGGATGGGGCCAAATGTCCGTGAACTATAGGCTTAGGAAGGGCTGAATGGAGGAACCCCAGACCTATACTGATCTCATGAGCAATCCGAATGCGTTCATTCCACCCAAGAGCCTTGCTGCATCTGGAATTTTGCTTTGGGAAATATAGTGCGTCCCTTAAGCTACCCTTGTGCGCGTATTCAAAAATGATGCATTTGAGCTCCGAACAGAACCCGATCATGGAAACAATATATGGATGTCTCATTTTAGTGAGGAGTTTAACCTGCACAACATAATTTGGTTTCACTTTCTCCTCTTGATAAACTTCTTATCACCAATACATATCAAGATAATGAAGAAGCAAAGCCGAAAACTCAAACTTGGATCAGCATTTAGACTTCTATTTCCTGAAACAAGATGTCATATGGAGCATGAACAGCATTTGCTAATCAATAGGCAGATCACAAAGGCCTGATTTGGTTATTTCCATGGGATATAGGATTCTGTGGAATCCAATTTGCTCTTATTTTCCAGGAAAGGTTAGTGAGGATATAATGGTCGGGATCAAAAAAATACTCATCCGTAACTTTCAGTCTCTCGGAATCCTGATAATTAGGGGGAAGGAAGAATGAGATTCCAAGGAGGTAATGTTCAAACGTTCTTGATCCCATCTCCAAAAACAAAAGAAAATGAAGCATGTCATTACCTTTTGTAGAAAGGATTCTTCAGATAATCCTTTGACTGAGTTGAACATTTTAATTGCAACAGAAGTAGCATGGTTGATCCGTCCACTGTATACATTTGTCCAGTCACCTCCAGATTTTATCCTAAGCCGCTCGGAGAAATTGTCAGTAGCCAATCTGACCTCTCTTGCTGTATATTCCCTGTAGCCGCGGCTTGATTCGGATTTTGAAGCCATTCCTATTGCATCCTTTTCTCTACAGAACTCTATCCGGCGGCGAAAAACATCTCTTTGTCGTCGTAGTTCCTCAATCTCTCTTACAATTTCTGCTCTTGAAATGACTGCTTTCTCTAGTTGGGCCTCATTGTGTGCTTTTGCTAGGGTTGACATTTGGATCTTGCTCGAGAGCTCATTCCGGAGCTCTACGAGTGCATTTAGTCTACTCCTACTCTCCGCAAGGTCATTCACAACTTCATTGAGCTGTTCTTTCTCAATTCCTACATCATTCTCTATGGCCACCCGATTCGCCATCTCATCCTTTACTTTCATTTCGAGTTCCTCAACCTATTCAAAGTAGAAGAATAGCCATTTCCTAGCTAAACATCAGGAGAGTGTCACGATACTACTAGCTAAACATGCAAAAAATGAGCAGAAGTCTTACCCTGCGATTGCATAATCCGATTATCCATTCGGCTTTAGATTGCCTATCAATGCTGTCTTTTACTTCGTTCCTCTTTGTTCGAATTTCCTTGCGAACTTCTTCAATCTTTCTTCTAAGAGATGCCCTTTTTCCTTCACCTCTCTAATCAATTGCAGAAAATGTATCTTTCACATCGTTAACCAATAAACACAAAACCATGCCAGATCTAACAAGCTTAACTCCAGAGTTAGATGGATATGGAGTTGAAATTTACTTGAACCAAGTTAGTACTTATTCTTACTGAAACTACATTTATGAGAGCCTCCGAAGAATATGTCAGAAAGAATCACTACTCACCACAAAACTAGAAGATAAGAAATTAATTACCACATCAGGGTTAGCATCCTCCCTCATCTGTTCGAGCACCAGCTTTCCCTTGGAAGCACTACCATCCTTGGAAATTTTTTCATCTTTGTACAAATTCACAAGCTTCTTGAAATAATTGTCAATTTCTTCCACATTATCTTCCCATCGATCCCGCGATTCAACTACATCCATGTTTTCAAGGACTATGGATGCTTTCTGCGAGTTTTTATCAAGAGAGTGACTATTATCAAACATCTTTCCTAGCCATCCTTTAAGGCTAGACTTCCCTTTCAATTTTGCTATTACAACACCTTGATCATCCTCAATGATTCCTTCATCCTTATCTTCCCTAAGATTCAGATGCTTTCCTCCACATATTATGAACAACTCGCAAAAATGGGGCTTGTTTCGGTGCACGTAGAAGGATCCATTGATTGCCCCCTTAGATTTCCTAGCATGCAAATTTCAGGATTAGCCTAATTCGTATTACTCAAAGGAAATTAACTAAACAAGTTATCATATAAGCATGTAATGGCCAGACAAAATTTGCATACCATGATGAGGATTTCATGAATGTAAATCCAATCACCAACTTGGTTATGCGAAGTCTGGAGATCAAATTGACCATGAGCTTGTTAATTGGTTGATTATATTTCTCTACTTTCACTATTTGAGCTTTCATCTGTCACCAAAACATTCACAAACTAGTGAGTTTATGGGTAAATTTTTACTGAAACTAGAATCTAGTAATACCTTGTATACCTTTCCACAGTAGTTTATGTACTTGGCCAAAAAGTTGTCCATCCTTTCCTCCTCGCGCTTTTTGATAAATTCAACCATTTTTTCATTGACAGAACTTGCAGGAAGTTTCCCAACTGAAACACAATGATACATAATGAATTCTTTTTTCTTATATATATATACCAAATGCTATCGAACTAGCCGTAATCGAAACGGCTACCTCGGGCATGAACATATGCAACTTACATGGACCGGGGACAAGATCTTTGGATATATTACGAATCACATATAGAATGACTATGTTGATGGAGTGAGAAGACCATTTTCTTAGAGTCCATTCCAATGTCTTGAGACCTTCTTGCTGGTCATTGCCTAATGCTACATAGACTTTCTCTACTTGATCATCCATTCAATAACCAAAAAAAAATTCTAGCTGGTGAATAATTAGTAATTGCTCCTAGAGGCTGGATGAGATTAATGAAATCAATGAATTATCATGAAATGTTGACATAGGTCTATTTAAGGTGAGAAAATGATTTTGGGTTAATTCATAGGGGGTGGAAAATTTATGAGGTAAAGCAAAGGAAAAGGGGAAGCAAAAGCTGTTCTGAGATCGATTTTTTCAAAGGTTTTGTTGTCAGATTTTCCTAGAAAACTTTGGAAGATTCTGTTGGAGGAGCATCTTGTTTAATTTCAATAAAGTGGGATGGCCAAATTTGGACTTTTGCTCACAAGTAGGTCTAATTGTGTATTCTTTGTTTCCTATGATTAGATTTCTTGCCTTGAATTCTCGAGTATTACTGTTTTGCTTCGTCTAAAGTACCTTTGTCATGTCTTTTAGAAAACTTCAGTCTGAGTACATCACAAAACTTTATTATAATAATTCACGAGTAAAGTAGAGTACGGGTTAATAGAGCCTCCTTCATTTATAGATATCTTACTTTAAGTAAGTATGAAATCAGAGTCTTTAATTTACTTGACATGTTATCCATCACTTGCCGGATTGAAAAAATAATTACACAAAATTTCAAATGGTAAAATTATCTGGTTGAGGAAGCTATAAAAGAAACTGTCTTAGAAGATAAATTGTCTATACAACTTTTCTGTAACCTTTAACATTGTCAAATTCCTTTGAATGTTCCATCAATTTATTTTCACTACAGTTGATAAAAAAGCTCATTTGGTAATTTGACAGGATGTCATTACTCTCCTTTCTTTTCTCTGTATTTATATTATATTATATATGTGATTATTTAACATAGGCTTATTTAGTAGTCATACATACATGTTGCATTTGTTCTAATAATTAATATGATTCATTAGAAATAATAGAACTTTCTTTATATTTTCCTTATTGTTTTTGTTTTTTCTGTTTAACGATGCATGTAAAAACATAAAAATCATAGTATCTGTCATAAAACATACCATGATCTCTAATAAAACCGCGTATGCAATTGACTCTAATAATAAGAAAAATGCATTCAATTTATTTACATAGAAGAAGAACAAAGACACTGAACTGAAACATCCTGTGTGGCTGGCCGCTAAAAATAGCTCCTCGGATAAGGGAGAGACTAAGACGTTCACAATCTATGGCGACGAGTAGGTGACTACGACGTCTTTCGATATTTATTTCATTGCATTCTATTGCATTGCCAGTGTGAAATTCCATCCACACAAATAGTCCGTCGATTGAGTACGAATTTTATAATATTTGATTTAATTAACTCATAAGTTTAAAGTTGTAAATAAGTTTAATACAGTACTAAAGTTAAGCTAAAGCTCAAACTTAACATAAAATCTTAAAGATCAAGCTTCACTTGAGCTTGAGTAACTTTAAATTTTTTACCTTAAGCTTGACTTGAAGTAATACACAAAAAACTTGACAATTAAGCTTATTTAGACTGCACTTATATATATATTCTAATTGAAATAACCCAAAACTTGACTTTAACTTGATATATATATATATTATATATATATGTAAACTTCACTGAGTTTCATTAAGCTTGTAAACTAATCAAGTTAAATATCATGAAACTAAAGTTCGATTTGATAAATTACTTGAATAGTTTGAACTCAAAATCAATTTAATTGTCACAAATGGAGTTAAAGTAAATATTGAGGTGAGCTCAAATAGCTTGCTTTTATAATGAATTCATCTCTAAAATTGAATTTTGTATAATTAGTTGGTTTTTTACCCACTTTTTAAAGAATTTTGATAATACTTTTTACTTTAAAACACATATTAACTAATATATTATTTTTAATTGTTTCAATTGTAATTGTGATTTCTTTAATAACTTATCAATTGATGAAATCATTGAACTATATGATTTGTCAAAAAAGGCATAATAACTACTTTTAAAAAAAAAATATGTTTATGCGTCGTTATTGAAAATATAGAAATTATTAAAATTTAACCATATGAAAAAAACCATAGCTACTAAGATACTATCAAGTTGATTTCCGCAGAAAATAGAAACGGAAGAAGATGTGAGTCGTAACACACCAAGAGAAAAATAAATGGGCCAATAATAGATGTAGAGTGGGCCTCCACATACTAGAAACTTTGCCAACAGGCCGAGAGTGGATGCTGAGTAGGCCTTCCCTTTATGTCAAAATGTCTGTCGATTGGCCGTCTACAACACAGGATTTCTTTGCGCTGGGAAGATTTTAGCATAAAGGGCGACTCGATTTTTTTTTTTTTATATATATATATATGTATATATCTTTTGCCATAAGACAAGGAGAAATAGCAAATAAATCAAGTGGCAGGTCAACTTTTCAACATTCAAAGTATATATTCATTTTTTAATAATTTATAAAAATACACATATATCGAGAGGAATTCTATGATGCAGCATAATCACTTTTTACTATTAACGATTTCTATTTTCCACAATTGATGATGTTTTACTGTATGCAGGTTTATAAAGGTTGTTGATAGATCCATGAAGGCTGTGGATAGTTTTTTTTTTTTTTTTTATCATAATAGACTTTATTTTTACCATATTTGGAAAGATATTGCTACAATGAAGGGATAGAGACTATATAGTGCAATTACTCAAAAGTGACTGTATCGTAAAATTTCTTATATATCTCTCAAACCATCACTAAAGTACCAAAATTAGGGATAAAGACATAAAAAGTGTCCGTATTTTTAGCTTTTGGTAATTCAATATCTAAACTTTTATTTTTTAGGATTTAATACTTGTTCTTTAAATTCGATTTCAATTTAATGTCTTTGTTGATGAGAAAATTAATAGCCTTTATATTGTTTTGTATTTTTTTTTTATACTTTAGTTTTGATTGTATTTTGGTGTTTGTACTTTAATTTTGATGCATTTTATTGTTTATTGACTAATTAATTTATCAAAAATCAATTTATTTATTTTTCTAAGTTATATATTATTACAAAAATGAAAAAAAATTATTTATATTGAATATATTCAATTGTGTATAACTTTTACATATGTTATCTGATTAAAAAAAAAACCTCTATATTATTGGAAAACTCTTGATATCTACTTTTTATTTAAAAGTATGATCTACTACGTATTTAAGGACTACATGGCCCGAGTAAAATTTTAAATTGGTTATCACTTGTAAATTAGGTGTTATTTAGCTTTGTAACATGAATTTCTATAGGTCAAAAGTAGTTAATAGCTAAGTCAACAAACACTAATGGGTTTTTTTTTTTCAACTACTTGACCAAAAAGTTTTTAGTTAGTGTTTGTAAGTTATTTACCATTTAACTTTATATATAACTGCTCAACATCCTCATCAATTCATGTGGGACTTCACTCATATAGGGGATTTCAATCTCTCCTCTTAAATATACGAGGTATCACAATCTCCCTCCTTATATAAGTAACATTTTTATTGTACGACCTTACAATTGGACCCAAAATTTTTCCCCTTTTCGATCATCCTTGAATTAGACACCTATTGGAAGGGGTCGGCTTTGATACCATTTGTAACACCCTAAACTAAAAATAGTTAATAATCAAGTTGAAAAATAGTAATAAGCTTTTTTTAATTACTTGATTTAAAAGTTTCTAATTAGTATTGGTAAGTTATTCAATGTTTAGTTTTATATACCACTACTTAAATTACACTATCCCCTCACTCAACCCACTCAACTCTCAACCTTACTACTCGAGTCTTTCACAATACTACCAGTACCACTACCTTACCTAAACCACCCTCCACTTTAAAGTGGGTAGTTTCCAACGTAAATAGACACTCAATCTCCATATGTAGATTAACCCCTCTAAGTGTTCACTACATTTTAACCCTTCGAGATTGTAATTAGACAATCGCTATGAGGGAGGGATTTGACTCACTTATTAATAACAAAACTTTGGTACTCATCCTTGCTTATCCCACTTAGAATATGACAAGTAGTAGCACCTAGAGTACTATATTAAATACATCTTTGGTGGTTATATTGAATGCTATAAAGTAATAAGGGCTATAACATGTATCAATATGTCAATAAAACAAATGTTTATGCTTGTATTTTATGTATTTTTATGGTTATTATAGGTATAGATGAACGAAAATGGCCTAACATCAAGAACGAGAAACACAAGGTCAAAAACAAAGTTGAATGGGCAAAACATGGAAGAATCAACTTAGAAATGGACACTTCTGTTTGAATAAGAATTGCTTTGTTAGATTAAAGTGACTAAATGGGAGAATGTGCCCTAAAGGAGGGACTTTGTCCTAATAATGTCTACATTGTATTGGATGTAGTCCACCCCTAAAGGGACAAAGAGCCTTTGATTAACTTCATCTGGATGAAGTCTATTTTGATTAAACAAAGTCAATCCTTTAAAGATAGCTAAAGTTTTAATTGGCTTTAGTCTATTGAAGTCCACTTTATTCAAGCCATTCTATAATCTGCTATCGTAATTTTCTTATTTAAACAACCAATTAAATCATAACTTCCTTTAGCCAGCTTAATTGTAATATGGTAGCTTAGATAGTGATTGGTATGTGTTACTGAACTAAATCATGGATTTAACTTTAGTAGATTAATGTTGTTCTTATATAGTTCTATTTAATGTAACATTTCCTCCTCTCTTGAGAACTATGATAGACTAAGTTTTATGTTTCCATATGTTATTCATGTTTATTTCTTGATTAGTTATAAGCAGTTAGAATTTTATTTATTTACTAATTTATTTTTCATATGTAGCCAAAACTTGGTTTAGGAATAGAATAATGGGTTTTTATGCAAATGGGTCTTAGTGTTGCCAATCACTTTGCTTTTGTTGTGTTTAATGCTCTAGGTTAAGTGATTTAATGAAAGTATAGATGCTTTTAGTGCCCTAACAATATGTAACAGTTGAGTTAGCATAAAATCTTACAAAATTTTAATGCTCTAACTCCATTTAATATTTAGTCTAGTAGATTATTGTTGAATGGCATGATGTAATGGTTAAACCAATAAAAGCATTGCACATTAGCAACATCATCAAGTGCACTTAAGATGAGAGCACAAAGTGGATTTAAGCAATTTATCATTCATAAAGACTTAATGTATTAAACTTTTTTTTTATTAATAATTGTTCTTAGATCAATGATTAATGAATGACTAAAACATTTTTGAAAACAATTGCAAAATCTTTTACATTCCTAATTGACTAAGTAGAAGCAATCTCATGAACCACCCATTTTCTAAATTATCTTATTCTCTTAGTTGGAAGAATAATTTTCATAGTTTAAATTTTCATCAATGTGAAATTTGACTTATTTTGACCAAATAAACACTAGTTAATCACAGTTTGGAGATTGTTTCCCCTTTTCATGTGGGTTAAATACTTAGTCTTAAATCAAAAAGTGTTTTATTATTAGTTACTATATCCACCTAAGTGCAAATTCTTAGAAATCATTTATTAAGTTTTTGGTGTTGTCATTGGAAATGGTGTAAAGCAATATTAATTTTTAAATTAATGTTTACTTTGGTATTTTGATTTCCTTTTTAGATTATTAACATAGTTCTAGTTTTGTTGGTCTTTTTTTTTTTTTTCTTGCAAATTTTAAGTAGTCTAGTGATCATTTTTAGTTTATTTTGTTGAAGTTTTGTTTGGATTGAGAATTTATTGGTTAATTAAGTTGCAATCTTGATGATGGATGAGATTATAATAGTGCATACTTGATCAATGATTAGAATGTCATAACCACTTGTTATGATGAAATTATGTTAGTATTGTAAGGGAGGGTGTGAAACTTATTAGTATTTAGATGGAACCTGACTAATGTTTACATAGCCTATCAAAACTTATACTAAGTTACTTGTTTATATTGTGGAGATGCTCATGAGAATAAGGATATTAATACAGCAACCTTAGCTCATCTACCCTTAATGAGCCCTCATACATGTATTCTACATTTTTGTTGATGAAAGATTTTAGATTGCTCTGAGAAATAATTAATACGTGACTTTGGAATTTAAGGTTTAAGAATGATAAAAGAGAAATTTTATGTATTTTAAGAGTATAGAAATTATAAAGTAAAAAAAAGAAGATATAGAAGAATCAATATTATATATGACACACTAATCTTAAAATGAATTGGGGTTCAATTGAATCACCAATTAATATGACACATAATCTATGAAATACTAAAAAAAACTGATAAGATGCACGACTCTAAAACTACGTCTCACCACAATCACAAAACTGATAAGTACTCAATATAAATAAAGAGGAAACCAATTCTCAATATGCATTAATAGGCTTAAAAGTCTTAATGACAATAATGTTTGTCAATGAACCTATATACTCTATAATTGTTTATTCTATTACAAACCAAGCCATAATGAAACCTTAGTTATCTAATTAGACAAGATTGGAAATAGTATAAAATAAATAAACAAATATAGAAAATAATTAAGAAAATTTAGCTAAATAGTGTTGGAATGCAACTAATGTCAACCTAGGTCAAATATGATTGACTTAGTCTTCAAATTAGCTAACATTTTTGGTAAAGAATTTTTTTTTTTTTGGTAGAGTTCAAATTAGCTAACTTGGTCAACCTAATTATAAGTTTTGTCAACCTACTTTGCTATAAATCAATTATGATCCACCTACTTTCATTTCTAGTGAACCTAATTTCTGTTAATCCACTTTTGATTGATGTAGTTGCACTTTAGTTGACCTAGTTGTGTCCTCTTGCCTCCTAGTTGAATTTTAAAACACCTTGTGTCATCCTAGTTGTAACTTTTGCCTTTGGAATGCTGTCTTAGACCTAAATTCCCATCATATTCACTCTCTTAGAAAAAGATTCCATGTTGAATCTTAGGATTGAATTGTTTTGCAAGTTCTCTTGCATCAAAGATTAACCCAAAAAACCAAATTCATACACACTACTCAAACTTGACCAAATTAATGATGCCATCAATAATGTGAGTGTGTACCCTATTAGTCACACTTATATGAATTAGATGACATAATGCACTTGCAGTGGCATAACATGTTATTCCTTCAGGAAATACAACATTTGAACTTATGGTGGTTTTGTAAGTGGTAACTCATTCACCTTGAATTCATTAGATTGACTCTCATTCTTAGGCTTTGTAATGACTGATGGTTCTTGAATTTCTCTATTTTGATTGTTTACACTAGCTAATTCCTTATGCAAGATCAATTGATTCCTTGTTCAACTCACTTTAGACTGTATTTTTATCTAACCAACTTTGCACTTGATTTTCAATCTCCTCTAAGTCCTTTTGTATCTTCTCTTTGATCATTAACAACAAGGTAACTTTTGTTTCTTTAGTAAAATGATAAAGGTACTTTATGGAATCATGCACAATATTGTGATATATTTGCTACATTTTCCTAAATGTACATGGCAATCATCCATAAAAGTTACATTGTACAAAATCGTATCTTCATAAACATTGTTGAAGGAAAAGGTTAGCAACACTTGTTTTGTGACTTGGATTACCATATTATAATTAACTAGCTCTATAAATATGGATGTTTAACTATGTCTAAATATGATTCTTTTACTAAAAATTTTGAAACCAAATTTTTGACAAAAACCATCAATGGGCATTTGAGAAACATGCTCTTAAATTCTTATATGAGCATGGAATTTGTTTTCCTTCTCAACACAATTTGAAATCCCCACAACCAAAATCACAAATCAATGACCTAATTTCACCAACACTAATCACAAACCAAACGCATAAACAACCATAGATAGTCTCAAAACCCTCCACAAACTCTTTTTTTTTTTTTTAAAAAAAAAAAAAAACTCCACCTTATCCCTACTTATCTCTAAATATTTAAGTGATGATTAAAAAAGAAATAGTCTTACCACAAAGTTCCTTCCAAGAAGAGTGCATCCCCAATAGTTTATATACTGAATCAATAAAGGATCTTGGATCACTTTAAATACCAACTAATAAGTGACTAAGGAACTTAGGTTTTAGAAATAACAAAAGAGATAATTTTTTTTTTATGTTTTTAGGTGATAAAAAATTATATAAAAAAGAAGATTATATAGATGGATTAAGATTACATATGGCACACTAATTTTGAGAGGAATTGGGATTTGATTGAATCACATATTGATATAACACACTATCTATAAAATAATTAAATATGTTAAAAGAAACTAATAGGATGCACAACTTTATTAATTCACCACAATCACAAGATTAATAAGAATTGAATATGAAAAGGGAGGAAACTTATTCTCAATAGTCATTAATAGACTCAAAAGTCTTCAAAAAAACAATTTCTATCAGTAAACTCGTAAACTCAATAATTGTTTTTTATATTACAACCCAAACCTTTGTATAAGCAAATCATGAAACTCTAGTTATCTAATTGAAAAAAAAATTAAAACAAATAAAAAATGTGGAAAATGATCAAGAAGGCTTAGCTAAATAGTGTAGTAATCACACAATGATTCGAAATGCATGAGGAAAAATCATTGCTTTCGCAAAGATAATTGCATTTCCATTATAGGACAATAGTTTGTAAATTCAGTATGACCCTTTTTATACGTTATATCTTTGTTAATCTTTTCTTTATAATGTTTATATGCAACAGAAAATTAGATAAACTTCAAATAATTTAATTTTTACAAGCATTATTTAGTATTATTAGTGTGTAGAATATTAGGTGTCGATGTTAGCATAAAGAATGCTACAGTATGTTTTCATGGTTCAAACTTTAGTATCATCATATGATTGTCATTTTAATTTCTAATATTTGTACACTTTTTGTTTTAGAAATACCACATGGTACTTTTCCTCTACCTTTTCTCTAGTAATATCAAGTGTAATTAATCAAATTATTTATTTATTGTTCATACGCATGGCATGCACATTCTTTAATCTACTAGTTTCTCACTTGTACTATACCCACTTCCTCTAAATGCCCTCTTTGTAGTCGAGTGGATGCTAAGGAACTTAATTCAAACTTCAACAGCTGGGTAAAGCATAGGTATGAGCAAAGCGGCGCTATTTTATTTTGGATTCATTATTGTTGAATTATGAATTGTATTACAGCTCACATATTTATTTACAAATTATTTTTGCACTTTAATGTATCGAATGAAAGATTATTTTAACCTTCAAGGTTACACAACTTCAAGCCTGAAGAATGCATTGGAGAGAGTGGGTTAGATCTTAGACAGTTGATTTCCACCTCCACCCTCTTTCGAAAGATCTTGCGGACACTTCAAGTATTTAAGGTCAAAACAAGAGAAAAAGTGAGTATGGAATAGTCCTGTGATTTAGAGTTTGGTGTGCATGATATTGTTTTCATTATTTATCATTCTTTTTTTTTATTTAACATTTGAAAAATTGCAAATAACTCCTTGTCATTGACTTTAGTATAGATATGTTACAAAATGAGCTTAACACCTCCTAAACTTTCATAAATCTACCAAACTAAAGAATATCAACCTTTTCAATAACAAAAAAACACTCGAGGTAACAACCCTTAAACTTGCATAAATATACAACATTAAAGAATATCAGCCTTTTTAATAACAAAAAAACACATGATGTCAAAGTTTAGGATGTGTTAAAATGCAATTTGATAAACGATAGTGTTTCCACATTAAGTTAAATTTTATGGGGTTATTTGCCATCTCTAAGGGCTGTTTGTCAATCTATTAGAGTTTGGGGATATTAAAGCTCACTTTGTAAATTCATAAGTATATTTGCATCGAGATCAAAATTTATGGCGGATTTTTCCCTTAACGTTTTGCTATGTTTTTTAATCTTAATATTAGGATTCAAGTTTCATATTAGTTATAATTTTGTCTATTCACCATTTTCCTTCCTAGTAAAATTGTAGCTTAATAGAGTATGACATTTTATATTTAATATTTGGTGAAGTTTATTTTCTTCATTTGTACAATTTATAATCCCATAGGATGTATGACCTACATGTTAAAAAGAACAGTTTTATTATTTTAAAATTATTTTTCTAGAAACTTAACAACAACTTGTCACATTAATATTCACGTTTAATAATATAGTGAAAAATTAAGTATACTATCTTGAGAAGCTGAAATTCTACCACTTAATTCAATTAGTAATTATTATAAAAAATAGTATTCAGTTTATTAATAACTTTTTTTTAATAAGACTTTATTGTGAGGGAATCATCCTAAAAATTCTCAAGGCTTGGGGTAGCCAACCAACCCAAGAGGAGGTTTGGAAATAGTTTTGAATCATTAATAGGCATGCTCATTTCGATGTTACTTTACTAGCTATCAAAGATTTGATAACGATTTATTAGAATGCAAAGAATTTGATTTGTATTTAATAATGCAAAATATATAAAGTATAACACCCCAAAACTCGATAATGCTATGGCTCGCCACGTGTCCTCGCTAGATGAAGACACGAAAAGACTCAAACACTATAATTCTCCAAATTTTAACCTTCAAGTATTCATAATGATAATTAAACTCCTCAAATTACAATAGTGAAAGCATTTATGAATTCAAATATTACAACAACTTTTAAATGAAACATACATCTTTAATACATCATTCATATTCAATCTCTTCAATTAAGTACACCGAAAGCTTTCAACAACTTAAATAACATAACAAATCTCAAATCACAAATATAAGAATATTCAATATGTGTCATTTCTCTTCATCGGAATATCACTCATCATAGTAGTACTCCACATTTTCCTCAGTATCTTGATTATTCTCTACTAGGGTTTCATCATACCCTATAATTTCCCCTGTGTTACCTGTAACTAAAAAAAAAAAAGTTCTCATGAGGGGAGAGCTAATGCTCAACACTATGTATACCTATATATACATACGCATGCCATGATAGAAATAATAACACATACATAATGCAACACAATATTCATATATAAATTTCTTATCTTTCAAATTATTTAGCTAACATACAGTCACATCATCGGAATCATCATACATCCTTATACTACCTGGATCATAGTTTGGGTTAAACATAGGCAGGACACGACTGTACTGGGAGGCTGTGTATCTTTCTATATAGTCTTGATTTAACACAGGGTGAGACACGACCTTGGGAGGCTATGTACGTTACCATTCATTATAGACTCTCTTTTTTTCAATAAAAAAATTCTCAATTCTTTTTAACCTTAACTCAAATCCAACAATTCTAATCCTAGTTATGTATTATTTTTCCACATAAAATGTTAATTAGGGTTAGATTAACGACTTACCGGATTAGGACGTCCTAATGCTTGAATCTTTATCCCTTTTCGCCTTGTTCTTTGTCCTAATTCCTATCCACAGATTCTCAAACCATCTTAGGGTTATGAATATACAATTATATACGTGTATCTAGTGATTGAAATCTTTACTTAATTGAAATTGGCTTGTTTCTATTGCTCTCCTATTAGATTTCCCTTAGATTGTTTTGTAGGTTCCCTAAGAGAGTCTCAAGGCTTGCAATTGTCAAAAGGAAGAAAATGGTAGCCCTTGCTCATAAAGAGGTTTAAATACCTTGATTGTGAAATGATCACTTTACTCCCAACCTTTTTAGATTAATTACCTCTTTAGCCCTAGCTTAGATTTTAAATAAAAAGGTAATTACATATATATATATTTATAGACTTAATCGAGTATTTTCATAAAGGCTGCAATTTCATCTACAATTATTTACGTTTTGTTTCTTTTTTGATAATTCAAACTTTATTTTCCAGCATTTATATATATATATAGATATAGTTAATTGTCACATCAACTGTCTCATTAACTTTAGAGGGTTAAGTGTTGATATTTCAAAAAGTTAAGAGTCCATGTAACTTAAAAGTTTTTAAATATGATTCCCACAATTTACTTTTTTTTTTTTTTTTTAGAAAGCTATGATTATACTATTTTTGAATTTTGTCAATAGTTAATATTTTCAATCATACTTTTGACACTTATATACAAAGTCTTCATGTAATTTAAATTTTTATTCCTTTCCGTGACATTTTATATACAATATTATTTTACACCGTATCGCAATCCACTAGTAAAAATAAAAATCCTAAGTCCTAACCCCTTTACTAGTCATCACTATTTTCTTTTTGGCAATCCATAGTTATAGATATTATAATCAACTTAGAAGTCCTATTTTCCATGTTTATGGTGTATAAACCATCCCGTTTCCTTCTCGACTATTTTTTCCCGCTTTAGGCTTGCCTTATAATAATAAAGATTTCTTCATAAGTATATTTCATACAAAAGTTTAGTTATACAACAACTATAATTACCCTTAATTAAATGACCCATTTTTTCTTAGTTTTAGTAGACAATGCACCAACAATGCAACACAAAATAATATGACATATGGATATTCTAATCTATGACAGGGAAATCAGGTTAGGGATTTAGATCGCGTGCGCAGACAGAGAAGACAAAGGAGAAGGGGAAAGTGAACTGAAGTGGATGCAGCTGTTCGGTGAGATTGGAATTACAGGTGGGTTGCCGAAGTGGATATGGGCTGAGGAGTTGGGCCGGTTGTGGGCTTCTATTGTGGGTTCATAGAAGAAAAAAAATAATAACAATAATAACCTAATAGACCCTTGTGGTCAGCTAGGGAGAATTATTCTCCAGATCCTCATGCATAGGAATGTAACTAATTGCACATGGTTAGTTTGATGTGTCAATTAGCTAAGCACATACATACTATTTTATGTACATACTATTTTATGTAACTGTTTAGAGAGAGAAAGAGAGATAATATTACATGTATGAATTGAGAAAAGTAGAAAAAAATATACAATACACATTTCACTCTCTCCATTTGGGTAGCTTGCATTCGAGCTAACAGCCTTGTATCCAAGGCTTCCTCTCCATTGCTAAATTTTAGTTTTATCATCTCCTAATTCCTTGTCACATCTGGTATCAAAGCTGGTTGATGCCATGGAGACCCGTGAATCCAAGAAGCTCGATGAGGCCATGCGTAATGCTGTGAAGGAGCACACTGAAGAAGCTCCCAAACCCATCCATGACACACTCAAGAGAATGCAAGAGCTAATGGATCAACAGATACTGTCCATTGCCGAATTGAAGACCAGTAAGTCTGATGAGTTGGAAGCATCTGGCTCCAAGGCAATAGATTCCGGTAAGTTACTCATGCTGTAGCTGTAGAGAATCTATTGCAAACACGAGCACCTAAGGTGGATTTTCCATCTTTTGATGGTAATGACATTAAGGATTGGTTATACAAGGCACAACAATACTTTGAAATTGATTTAACTCCAGAGGACTGGAAGATTAGGTTAGCTGCCATGTATTTAGAGGGGAAGGCCATGAAGTGGTATCATTTATATATTCAAACTTTTGAGGGTCACCATGCTGTCACTTGGAATGAGTTGGTTAAGGCATTACAAGCTAGGTTTGGGAAGAAAGCGTATGAAGATTCGATGGCAAAACTTAAGGAATTACACCAAGATGGAACTCTACAAGATTACCTAGAAGAATTTGAACACCTGGTAACTCAGGTCAAGCTACTTGAGAGCTACCTGATAAGCTGTTTCTTGAGTGGGTTGTACCCTTCCATATAATACCCTATATGCTTGTTTAATCCCCAAACACTGCAAGAGACCTATTCCTTAGCCAAATTGCAAGAAGCGAACCTCCTTTCCACTAGACAATACCTTAAAACACCCCGCCTAAACCCAAGAGCTAACCCGGCCAATTCTTACACACACTCCCCATCCAATAGAACCCTAACTTATACCAAAAACATACCCATCACTATTGCTACCATTAAGAACTCTCAAACACCTAGCCACACTTCTAAACCATCAAACCCCATCAACCCACAAACACGACTTACCAAAAGACTTACCCTAGAGGAACTAGAAGAAAAGAGAAGAAAGAAACAGTGTTTTTGGTGTGATGAACCTTTTGGTCCAGGTCATAGGTGCAAGAAATGGTTGAATATGTTGTTGGTAGAGGTAGAAGATGGAAGGGATAGTGCAGAGGATGAAGACATCCAACTAGAGGAAGTAGAGGCTGACTTTGCTAAGCTCACCCTCAATGTCTTGAACCAGGATCAAGAACATTACTTAAATAGTATGAAGGTGAGTGGGTATTTACAAGAGAAGAAGGCTGAGCATACTTGTTGACACGGGTAGCTCACTGAATTTTATTGATGAACGCTTGGCCAAGGGGCTTAGTTGCCCTTTTTTCTGATGTCCCCTCCCTTAAGGTAACATTGGCAGATGGCACTAGCCTATCTAGCACTTGCAAGATTCCCAAGTTTGCTTGGGAGATGCAGGGCCATGAATTCACAGTAGAAGTATACTTACTAACCTTGTCTGGCTGTGATATGATTCTGGGAGTGCCTTGGTTGAGGTCGTTGGGTACAATCCGCTGGAATTTCCAGCACTTGACAATGGGTTTTATTTGGAGTGGATAGGAATGTGAATTGACAGCGGATAAGGAGCAACTTAAGGTTGTTAGGGCAAGCGAGCTATCCAAGATATTTGAAGGGAATGGGGCGCTACACTGCCAATGTTGGATAGTCAGGGCTCTGACTGAGGAGGATGAAAGAAGGAAGCAACAGAAATTGCATCTAGTACTGTTGGATCTACTAGAGGAATTTCATGACCTCTTTGAGGAGCCACATGAGTTACCACCACAGAGGGCTCTTGACCACAGAATTCCCTTGCAAGAAGGCTCAAAGGTTGTCAATATTCGACCCTACAGGCACTCTTCTATGCAGAAGACTGTCTTAAAAGATATGGTGAAGGAAATGCTCTTGAGTGAAATAATAAGGCACAACTACAGTCCCTTTGCTTCATTGGTTGTCTTGGTGAAGAAAAAGGATAACACTTGGCGAATGTGCGTTGATTATCGTGAATTAAACAACCAAACCGTTAAGGACAGGTTTCCAATTCCTATAATAGAGGATCTATTTGATGAGCTAAGTGGGACTGCTTACTTTAGTAAGTTGGACTTGAGGTTGGGGTATCACCAAATCGGGATGCACCTTGAAGATGTTTACAAGACAACATTTAAGACACACGAGGGGCATTACGAATTCTTGGTTATGCCTTTTGGCTTAACTAACGCCCCTTCAACATTCCAAGGCCTTATGAACCAGATTTTTAAGGCATACTTAAGGAAATTTGTTCTAGTATTTTTTGACGATATATTAGTCTATAGCAAGGACTTGGAGGAGCATGGGGTACACTTGAGGGCAGTGTTTAAAATTTTGAAGCAGGAGCAGCTTTACTTGAAGAGATCCAAGTGCACTTTCGGGGCTACTAAGGTGGAGTACTTAGGACACATTATAACCAGGGAAGGAGTGGCTACAGACCCAAGGAAGATAGAGTCAGTTGTTAACTGGGCAGTCCCAAAGAATTTAAGGCAACTACGAGGATTCTTAGGACTATCGGTTTACTATAGGTGATTCATCAGGGGGTATAGTGTCATCATCAAACCCTTTACATTATTGTTTAAGAAGGACAATTTTAAGTGGAATGATGATTGTCAGCTTGCTTTTGAAGGGCTTAAGGTCGCCTTGTCAAGCTCACTAGTTTTAAATCTCCCTGACTATAGTAAAGAGTTTGTGGTGGAAACGGATGCTAGTGGAGAAGGAGTGGGAGCTGTTTTGATGCAAGAGCATCATCTTATAGCTTATCTTAGCAAAACATTAAATAGTAGACAGCAAGGAATGTCTGTGTATGAGAAGGAACTCCTGGCCCTAGTTTATGCAGTAGAGAGGTGGAGACACTACCTAATGGGAAGACACTTTGTCATCAAGACGGATCATCAGAGTTTGAAACACTTGCTGGAATAGAGGCTAGTTACTTCTAGCCAACACAAATGGCTAACTAAGTTGTTGGGTATGGATTACGAGATAAGGTATAAAAGTGGTCGAACTAATCAAGCAGTTGATGCCTTGTCTAGAATGGAACAGTTGGAACTGAATGCAATAGCAGTCACTGCAACCACTCCAGAATTGGTAGAGGAGTTGAGGAACAGTTGGTATCTCCCTGGGGGTTACCAAAACACATTGAATCGCCTCAAGAAGGGAGAAGATTGTAGGCATTTCACCCTGGATCAGGGGCTGCTAAGGAGGAAGGGCAGGTGTGTAGTGGGGCCATCTGTTGAACTTAGAAGGAAACTACTGAAGATGTACCATGATGGAGTATTAGGTGGGCACTCAGGGGCTCATACTACCTATAAGAAGATAAATTTTGTCTTCTATTGGCCCAAGTTAGAGCGTGATGTGAGGCAATATGTCAGGGAGTGTGAGGTTTGCCAGAGACACAAATTTGAGCACGTGGCCTTGCTAGGGTTATTACAACCGTTGCTAATACCAAATACTTGTTGGGTTGAGGTAACTATGGACTTCATTGAAGGGCTGCCTAAGTCTAATGGACGAGAGGTAATTATGGTAACAGTGGACCGCCTGAGCAAGTATGCTCATTTCATGTCACTCCCACATCCTTACTCAGCTCCACAAGTGGCACAATTATATTTGGATTGTGTGTACAAATTGCATGAAATGCCTGAAAGCATCACCAGTGATAGGGATCTAGTGTTTGTTAGTCAATTTTGGAAGGAGTTCTTTAGGTTGCAAGGAGTTGAGTTGAATTTGTCAATGGCGTATCATCCGCAGACGTATGGCCAGACAAAGATAGTTAACAGATGCTTGGAGACTTACTTGAGGTGTATGACTAGTGACAACCCTAAGAAATGGGGACAGTACCTATCCTTAGTAGAATTTTAGTACAACACTAACTACCACCCTTTGAGATCCTATACGATTACCCACCTCCACTACACCTCCCTTACATTCCTAAGGATTCTAGGAACACCACCGTTGACAGTATGCTAATTGGAAGAGAAGACACTGTACGCATACTGAAATTCCATCTAAAAAGAGCTCAAAAAAGGATGAAGCAGTAGGCTGACAGGAAGAGGACCGAAAGAGAGTTCAACATAGGGGACTGGGTATTACTAAAAATACAAACCTATCGATAGGTGAGTGTGAAGAAGATACCTAATCAAAAGCTCTCGCCCAAGTTCTACGGGCCATATAAGATATTAGACAAGATCGGTAAAGTGACTTATCGCTTAGATCTTCCAAGCGAGGTGAATATCCACCCCACTTTCCATGTCTCGTAGCTAAAGCTTTTCCACGGCTAGAGGACGGACTGCTTGCCGTCGCTACCTATCACAAAGGAAGAAGAAGAGTTAGAACCCATTCAAATTTTGGAAAGAAAAATGGTTAAAAGGGGAAACAAAGCTGACACAATGGGACTTGTTTTGTGGAGAGATCGACCGCCTTCGGATGCGACGTGGGAATTTTTAGTAGATCTGAAGCTTAGGTTCCCTCATGCACCCTTGTGGACAAGGGAATTTTTAGACGGAGGGACTGTGGCAGGGAAATCGAGTTAAGGATTTAGATCGCGTGCGCAGACAGAGAAGACAAAGGAGAAGGGGAAAGTGAACTGAAGTGGATGCAGTTGTTTGGTGGGATTGGAATTACGGGTTGGTTGTCGAAGTGGATATGGGCTGAGGAGGTTGGGCCTGCTGTGGGAATTACGGGTGGGTTGCCGAAGTAGATATGGGCTGAGGAGTTGGGCCGATTGTGGGCTTCTGTTGTGGGTTCACAGAAGAAAAAAAATAATAACAATAATAACCTAATAGACCCATGTGGTCAGCTAGGGAGAATTATTCTCCAGATCCTCATGCATAGGAATGTAACTAATTGCACATGGTTAGTCTGATGTGTCAATTAGCTAAGCACATACATACTACTTTATGTAACTGTTTAGAGAGAGAGGGAGATAATATTACATGTATGAATTGAGAAAAGCAGAAAAAAAAATATACAATACACATTTCACTCGCTCCATTTGGGTAGCTTGCATTTGAGCTAACAGCCTTGTATCCGAGGCTTCCTCTCCATTGCTAAATTTTAGTTTTATCATCTCCTAATTCCTTGTCACATAATCAACTTAGAACTTCTATTTTCCATGTTTATGGTGAATAAACCATGTTGTTTCCTTCTCAACTATTCCGTTTTAGGCTTGCCTTATAATAATAAAGATTTCTTCATAAGTATATTTCATATTTAGTTATACAACAACTATAATTACCCTCGATTAAATGATCCATTTTTTCTTAGTAGACAATGCAACACAAAATAATATGATATATAAAATGGTATAGAAAGGAATGAAAACCCTAGTCACTTCTTTAGTCATTGCTGTTTTCTTTTCACCAATCTCTAGTTATAACGTTATACTCGACTTAAAACTTCCATTTTCCACATGTATGGTGAATAAACCTCGCCCTCCTATTCACGATTAAATTTTCCTTATTTATTTATTTTTTGGTTTTCGAGCAACAAGGAAGACACACTCATAGTACACTTATATCAAAATAATAAAAATATCTCAATGTGTATATTTCATACTACAGTTTCTTTTTAATTTGTTTTTCCTATTTCCTATCTCAATGTGGGATTCAAATAGCTATTGACTTGATAATATAGATTAACAGTACCATTGTAAGGGATTTTTGGTGTCTCATATGGTTTAAAAATACATTAATAAAATAAATTGAAAAGTAAAAAAAAATTTGCAGTAAGTGAATAAACGAAAATAATATTGGGATGGTTATGTAGGGGGTATGTATTCATAATGGATTGATAAACCATAGAGAAAACAATATTTCTTTTACTAATAATATATAATTCATCCACATAGTTATTTATTTTGTTTTAGATACGCGTGATATGGATGTGGCATTTGTTGTTATTTTTTGTTTTTTTTAGGCAATTTTCCCTTTCGCTAATGGACATGAAGTCCAATTTTACATAAAATCACTATATTTTCTAATTTTCTTATGGAGTCCAAATTTTAAATTTAAGTATTTTTTTCAAGGCTCATCATAATATCCTTCATTTAAATTATAATCAAATTCCAAAAACCTACCCAATCGAGCCCTCACTCGGTTTCGATTCTCTTTTTCCTCCCATAAAATAAATAGGTATCTTTTTCCTTCTTTCTTTTCTTTTCAAAGTTCATTTTTCTCACAGTTTATCAATCATCTACCAATTCCTTGTATATTTATCATAAATTAATCAATTTGATGACTTATGTTTGTTAGAAGTTAATGCTTTTGCTAATTTAGTGGAAGCTAGAATTTGAAAATTAGCAACTCTTTTGCAACAATAACAAAATGATGATGTAGAAGTAAGAATCATAACTCCCAAGGCAATGAATATATACTACGTACTATTTATCTTATTATTTTACATTTTAAATTGAATCGTTTTAATTTTTTTTTTTTTTTTGGCACTTGTAATTTTGTGTGCATGTCTACTTGCATAGCTATAATACTAAAAGGGATTGGATGACTTTAATGTCTTGTAAAAATATATATTAAATGATATCAGTCTATCTAGATCCATAGACAAGTGCACTTATTAATTCTATAATATAATGAATATCAATATCGAGTATTGATTCAACAAAGACTATAATTACTAGTAATTACCTTTTCTCCTATTATCTAATGAAAACAATCGAATGAGGAAATTAACAAGTAAAAATTAAAAAAACAATTATCATTAAAAGTGTACTTGAATATTGAATTTCCCTAAAACTACTAATATAATTAACTAATTATTATTCAACTCCATTATTGTATTCTTGGACTGTGAGGATTTCTAAATTGAACTAATAACTCTCTTGAGTTTACTAATTCTTAATTTTAGATTGATTAATCAAAATTCTTTCTAATTAAAATCTTTAAAATTGCATTACTTTCGATATGTAAATTCCACCATTAAGTTTGACCATAATATAGAAGATTTACGTTGTCCTATTTTTAGGATTGCGTGTAACTCATTTCAATTATGGTATATCTATTTAAGCATAGGATCTCTTGATCTTCATGTATGAAATCAAACTTCAAACTAACATGTCAGCAATATTAATTTGAAAACAATAAAAAATAGATAATTAGATCATAAGAATAATAATAATTCCATTGAATAATAAACTAAAAATTACATGTTCATTTTAGGGTCTATTATACCTGAGTATAAAAAGAAAATTAAGCTAGCATTATATTGAAATTGAAAACAAAAATATGAAAACAATGTATAAAGAAAAATATCAATAAAATAGAAATAATAGTAAAATCTATAACTACACTATTGCTAACTAAAACTTCTATATCCCTTTGCTAGGACTCTATATCCCTTTTATATCCATCAATCATTTCCCTTATAGGAAAATTATAGTTTTATAGAATAAAATCGTAATCTTCATAGATAAGGAAGTATTAATTCAATAAGTAGGAATGGCTTCTCTAGGAAATGGGAAACTTGGCTTCTCCAGGAAATAGGAAACTTAGCTTCTCGTAAAAGGAAATTGAATCTTTAGGACAAATAGCTCTTTAAGAAAATAAAATCGAGCTAGGAAAAATAATTTGGAAAATAGAATCTCTATTTAGCACGGGTATAGCATGTTCGTGCTAACTCTTGTATACCATTTTGTCGTGAAAATCTCCAAAATTTGCCTTCAACGTGCCTTCTAACATGAGCATGTACTTGGTTGTGTAGTTTTGCATGACCTCTTGCACGATTACTCCATCAAGCTATTTTCTTGCTCTTTCAACATGGCTTCAAACATGGTTGTGTTGTACTTCGTATCATGCTTTTCAATCTTATAACTTAGATATTTTTTCTCCAAATTTCACATATTACTTTCATTTCATAAAAAATTACATTTCAAAGCTTCGAAATCAAAATAAAGACTGATTAAATGTAATATTTATCTAAAATATGGAAAAATTAAATTAAAAGCTATTATAAATGTTACAAATCGATAAGTATTTTATAACATTTACCATTAAAGCTATAAGATAAAAATTATACTATTAGATTATAACAATATATAAAATAAGTTCAATCCTTAATGAAAAAAATCTCACCATTTAATTGCTTAAATTGAAAGTTTTTTGACTTAATTACTAAGACTAAGAAATTTTTAAAATTTTACATGGATTTTTCATACTATATATTATATATAGATATATTAATAATCAAATAATATATAATTAGAATATATGTGTAACCACACATCATATATATATATATAAAGGTCTTACTATAATATGTAGAAGAAAATAATATAAATAGATAAAAAGGCATGATAAGATTAGATAATTTTATTGGATTGTATTCATGTTACATTTGTGAAGCCTAATACATATCTATTGTGCAAACATGCACATATGCAATACTTGTACATGCCTATAATGTACTTAATGGAAGAAACAAGTTCATTTAAATATATTATTTGGTTCAAAAATATAGTATAACCCTCATCAATTCAAGGTTCAGAACAACTCAAGTTTCAATATTTAAATGCACCAAAATTGCAAGTTAACACTTGTGACCTATGGACCGGTCAACTAGGAAACACATAACCACACATCTTGCGGAGGTTAATCTTGTTATTGTTTATTGAACACACTAATTGTTCCATATTGAGTTTACACCAAATGTCTCATATTGAGTTTATCACCATTAGCAATTAGGTTCATCTATAACATTTAAATTGACATCTCATTTTATTGATTAACTTATTGTTATAACTTCCTTCCTACTTACTAACCATATTAGTCATGAATTCTTCAAATTGATGACCTACAAAGTTTTTATTCAAGAGTTTGAGATTACCATCCTCTTGTCCATAGTTGCTACACATATGTTTGAATAGCTATACACAAGCAACACAAACATTTTATAAGCTAGATATTTATTAATCCAATTCACTATCCTAAAAACGCGCATACAACATAGCAACAATTAAGTAATTGGACTTTGCTCAAATATGTTTTTGAAGCACAAAGATAATCAACACATATAATTTAATATACAATAAAGATAAAAACTTGATTCTTGTCACTAATCATAATTCTAAGGTTAAGGAATTAGTTTTCCATTTTAAACTATGATTAATGTCTAAAGAACCATCTATAAACCTTAAAGGAGTTGAAATAAGACAAGAGGAAGCTGGTTGGGTCAACCGGGGCTTAAAAGGCTAGTTGACTACATAGGTTAACTATAGAGTTCGGTTCACTAAGGAATGGGGTAGCTAGTTGATAGTGGCTATTTATAGGGGCTCAATTGACTACAAAATAAGGCTAGTCAACTGTAGTGTTGGGGCTTAAGATTGTTGCTTGGTTTGAACCAACATGATTTCTAAGCGTCTAAACACCTAAACTTCTATTGAAACTCTTTAGATATCAAATTATGAATTTAACTTTAAGATTGTAAACTATCCATCAATTATCCGATTCTTATATTTCTTCTAAATCCATAATAAATTAAATCTCATGATCCAAAGGTTAATGTTTAAGGAAAAGAGAGAGAGATTTGAATCCTTAAATCCTTTGATTGTCTAAGGATCCTTAAAATGGAATTTGCACCCTTGATACCTTTAGCAATAATCCTTTTCTAGGATTATAATGGTATTAGCTTTCTATTGTGATTAAGAAGGGATTATTAATGAATGTGATAGATTACTTACCTTTCCTTGTAGGTTCATGCCACAAACCTAGGTTCTTTCATTTGTATAACATTAATAGAGGAATCTAAGATTAGAATCCTTTTAATTCTTTTTAGTGAGATAAGATGCTTGAATAGACCAGGGAAAGATCTTACTTCTTGATGCCATAGAGAGAACCATGTACATAGTGAGCATTAGGTTACTTTAGAGAGAGAGAGAGAGAGAGAGAGAAAGAGGGAGGGAGTCAATACCTTCTAAGAGAGGAGAGAAGAAATCTACATTCTCTAGGTTTATATTTGAGTCCGCGAGAAGACAACATGTTAAACTTTGGAGATGAAGACAATTACTTTTATGTGCTTATTTTTAAAATATTAACAGGGCATTTCATCTTCTCCTCCCCCAACCCATGCCCTACCCTTAAATTGAATTTCAAGCTTGAAATTTACTTGAAGCCTAGAATAGACAGGTTAAGTATCAAATTATCCCGATTGTACCAATTAATTGGTTTTAGCTTATACTTCCATAATAGAAACACAGGGAACATATTATGTACTCCAACTAGACTTGGTGGTAATGGGTTTAGTTCGCTTATAGGTCTTTAATTCTCTATCCTTGCTTAATAATGTGTAAGGCATTTTGAGACAAACTTAACTATCTTCTACTTCATATTGTTCCATCAATAATGTGCTTCCAAGTCCTTATACATCTTTGTTCTACTAAGATGCACTGAATACCTGAACGATGAGTCTCTCTCATTATTTCTTTCTTAAGTCTAACCTTTCCAGCACACATAATCAATCACCAAACCTCAACATTCCATCAAGGCCTAACTTTAGCTTTTACTATTATACTGTAGATTTTCTCAAGTCCTGGATCTCTAACATGTGCCTTTATGATGCACTCTATTAAAGTTGATTACATTTGTAAACTTGTCAATCTCATTCTAGCCTCATGTGTTAATATCTCAAAATCCAACCTTCTGATATGCTCTATTAGTTGTTTCTGCTAAGAAATCAACGTTGTTGTATTCCCATTGTCCTTTCGACACAGGGCATTTGCTACCATATTAGCCATTTTGGGATAATATATAATCTCTAGATCGTAATCTTGAATTAGCTCTAACTGTTTCCTTTGTCTCACATTTAGTTCCTTTTGAGTGCATATATACTTAAACTCTTATGATTTGTGTATATCTTGTATTTTTCACTATATAGGTAGTAAGAGTGAGCGTAGTTTGTTCAGTATGATTGATAGAAATCATACATCTACAGGACCCATAACAAGAGCGAGAGCCAGAGGACTACAGAACTTAGCGATGAGGATAATTTTTGAATAATTGGAACTTGAAGACATTCGTTTAGTGTCTTTATTTACTTTATATAATTATTTTGCTTTTCATTAGGTACATTTATCGATATTATAGGACGACGAGCAAACACACTAGTGCTTGGCTTGTGGGTGATTCATGGACCTAAATAAATCAAGAAGAAACCGGCCATACATTGTTCCATTGACTGTAGGAGAACCGACCTTATGTAGCTATTTTCTTTTGTTAATTTTTCCATATTTAGAACAAGTATCGATACTTGTAAAAAGGGAACATAAGGGGACTTTTGAATATCATTTTGGCAACTACCTCTTTTCACTTGTAAGGGTTTTCTCTCTTCACAAAACACTCTTATCAATTTTAATCTAGGGTTGTGGTGAGTGGGCTTGAATTGTTGTACGTTACATCATCAATTCCAAGTCATTCCTAGTTTCAACTAGTGTGTTAAATCTGGTAAGGAATTGGGATCCTTTTTCACTCTTAATTCACATCAAATTAGGGTTCGTATCAATTAGAGTTCACACTTAATTGATTGATTATTGTTTATTTATATCTTCAATTATCATTGTATACTTGAAATTAGACATTGGCATATCAATGATTCATCCCTCAAACCGAAACAAATTGTGTATTACAATTCATTTTTTTTCCTAAATCAAACCTAACCATATGGTTCAGTTTGATCCGGTTTAGTTCACGGTTCAAACTGTTTTTACATATGTTATTAATTTTTTCTATATATAAGTCAAAAAAGTCATGGGAAACTGTACTTGACATAAAAATATTTAATTTATTATCATTTTTTTATATCACTCATCATCTTTAGTATCATTTGATATACTTAAGGATGTTTTATTATCTTTCTTAAGGTAATTATGATTTCTATATCAGTTAATAAGTAAAAATACAAAATAAAAATGTAGTGAGTTACTTGATTAAAACCATATAAGAGAAAGAATTGAATAAATAACATGAAATCCTCTTTTTTAGTTATACATTCTTTAGATTTTCATTGCTATTTTCTTCATTTTTTGGTACTTTTCATAGTTTGGTTAAGTATAAAACGATTCCATATGGTTCAATTCATACATTTTTTTAACCTAAAAAAATGGTTTGCTTTAATTCATATTTTTTTTCAAACATAAAAAAAAAAGATGATTCAAATCTAATTTATAGTTTAATTTGGTTCAGTTTGATTCAATTCATGATTCGATCGGTTTTTTGCTTAACCATCATAGTTAGTGCATCTATAGCTTTAGTGCTAAGATTACTATTGCCAACTTCATGTTATGAGTTAGGTAATTTCTTTTATACTGCTTCAACTATCGAGAAGTGCAGGTGATGACTCTTCCATTCCACATAAAAACACACTGTAAACCTCTTAAAGAAGCGTAGCCATAAATTTTAAATTCTCCACTATTTAATAATGCTGAAACTAAGGGCAGTGATAAAACTCTTCTTTAATTCCTTAAAGCTCTACTCACATTGGTCAGTCCAATTGACCCTAACTCCCTTCTATGTTAAGCGAGTTAGTGGAGTTACAATTTAAGGATAACCTTCTACAAATCCCTTATAGTACTTTGCTAACCTTAAGAAACTTTTGATTTTAAACACCATCTTTAGTCTTTTCCACTCTTGCATTGCTTTGATCTTTGTTCGATCTACAATAATTCCTTCCTTTGTTATTATATGACCTAGAAATGCTACCTAGTCTAACCAAAGGTCACACCTTTTAAATTTAGCATGCAATTGTTTCTCTTGAAGTGTATGTATACTATCCTTAAATGCTTTTTGTGTACTTCAAAATTTATGAGTACACTAATATAATATCAATGAAAACATAACAAACTCATCTAGGTACTCTCAAAAGGTTTTATTCACAAGGTCCATTGTAGCTAGTGCATTCATTAAGCCTAAAGGCATAACTAAGAGCTCATAATGCCCGTACCTTGTCTTAAAAGAGCTTTAACATCTTTAAATTTAATTCCCAATCAGTGATACCTTACTACAAGTCTATCTTAAAGAAAACTCGTGCTTCTCTCAACTGGTCAAAGATATCATCAATTTACGGTAAGGGGTACATATTCTTCATTGTCACATCATTTAGCTCTCTACAATCAATAAATAACCGCATGCTTCCATCTTTCCTTTTAACAAAGAGCATAAGGCCTCCACAAGATGAAACAATATGTCTTACGTGTTAGAGCCTTTGAATGATAGTTTTGATAATAACAAAAAGAAATTATCTTATATTCAACATCTTCATTTAAGTGTGCAAACTATATAAGGCATAGTTTTTCATTGATAGCATTAATAAAGTATTTTTAGAAGCTTGCTTATAAAGGTTTAGTACATGATTAAGATAGTTTAAAGACAAGTAAAAACTTTTAGAAACAAGCAAGTAAAAGAATGAATATGAACTTATGGAAAGGATAAGAAGCATTATTCTTAGGAATGCAATCAGGACAGGTTTGAGCGGGGTTCAATAAACTCGATACTCATTCCCTTACCCTATAACGTTACCTGAAACCTATCTCAAACCCTGTAGGTTTTTTACTAAATACCCAAAACCAGCTTGATAAGCCTGATGAGCAACCCAATTCTCGACCTGCTGCCCATTAAGGTTTTTTTTTTTTAAAAAAAAATCTACTATTAGTTTTAAGTCCCTACTTAATTATTATGATTATATTTTTGTAAAATATAGCTTATGTTATTGCAAATAAATAAAATTTATACTTTTAACATATCTAATCATATTTATTTCAATATTATTCCAAAGTCTAGAACTTAGTTTTTTTATTATTATTATTGAAAACTAATCAATAGACAATATAGTAATATTTATATACTTAACCGTAAAAAAAAAAAAAAGGTTCAAGTTCTTGATGGGTTTAATATTTGGCCCATTACTCATTCCAAACCCTATAGGGTTAAAAAAAAATCCCCATGACCGATCCCAAACCCTATAGAGTCTTACTCTATAGGGTTTTAAATAGGTTGGGCAAGTTGAGAACCCTACAACGAACCGCCAGGTAACATCCCTAATTATTTTAAGGAAATCATTATTGGAAAGTTATCAAAACCTAATCAAAGTGGGAAAGGATTTGAAGCAAAAATTGGTTTTTACTATCAGAATAGATATATCAAAACTTGCATAAAATATCACTTCCAAAAAGAGATGTATGTTGACTAGTTGAAGATATTTATTGAAATCTAGTTTTTAGAAGTTGAAATAAGCTTAACATGTCATTTCCAAATATTGGCTAAGATTAGTTAAATAAGTTTTTCAAAACATACATATAAGTTAAATTTAAGACTAATATTGCGAGTCTATCCTTTAACTTCAGACTTTTAGACAGGTGTACCTATTGATTCTATAGTATAGTAGATAAAGATATTGGGTGTCAATCCCATTGGGATTATGGGTATTAGTAATTATCCAAATCTTATTATCTAATCGACAAAATTAAATAAGTGAATAAAATCAAGAACAAATAAACTAAGGAAAGCAATAATCATTAAAAGTGTACTTAGGTATTGAATCCCCCTAGAATTACTATTAACTAATTATTATTCAAATTTGTTATTAAACTCTTGAATCGTGGGGATTCTTAAATTAAACTAATAGCTCTCTCAAGTTATACTAATTTCTAATTTTATGTTGATTAATTGGAATCTCTTCCTAATTAAAACCCCTAAAATTATATTATATTTGATCTATGAATTCCACTATTCGGTTTGACCATAATTGGGAAGATTTACATCATCTTGTTTCTAGGATTGCATGTAACTCTTTCTAATCATGCTAGTTCTATTATAATATAGGATCTCTTTATCTCTATATAAGAAATCAAACTCTAATTAATATGTCGACAATATTAAATTGAAAGTAATAAAAAAACACATAATTGTATCACAAGACTAATAAACAACTTATTGAATAATGAATCATAAAAATTGCATGTTCATTCTAGGGTTTATCATACTCGAGTACCAAGGAAAGTTTAAGTTAGTAACACGTTAAATCTAAAGTGATAAAGATAAAAGAGTGCATAAATAAAAGCATTAAAAATAAAAACTAAAAATAATTAATCTATTCTAATCTATCTTCTAATTACTCTAATATACTCGTCTATCTAATCTTTTGATTTCTCTCGGATTCATTTTTATATAGGCGTAGGAATCAACATGGGTGTGCTTTCTTCCTATATTGCAATTTATGTAAATTTGGCTTCAACAGGCCTATCAGCATGGGTATGTCCATACCCGTGTTAAGCCTACATGCCTTTTAGCATGGCTAGTTCTTCATGGTTAAACACGGCTTCATGAGTGGTTAGAATGGCTATGCTTCTCCACTATGTTGAAATTCCCATCTTGTAAATTTGATATTTTTTTCTTCAACTTTCATATAATTCTTCTATCAAATCATAAAGTGAAATTTAAAAACTCTGAAATTAAAATAAAATGTGATTAAGTGCAAAATCTATATAAAATGTAAGAAAATTAAATAAAATGTTATTATAATTGTTATAAATAATAAGTACTTTATAACCTTTATCAAATTCCCTTACACTTGAGTCTTTGCTTGTTCTCAAGTAAAAATAAACCTTAAAAGATCAAGGAAAAATTTCTTAAATAGATTACATTCATTATAAAGTTGTTTATCTTTAATATCCTTTTTACTCAATCATATTTAGTATACTATAAATACAAAAATCAGAATTCAAAAGTTAATTTATGCAATACCAAAATTTATCATGCTATTTAAACAAAAATTTACAAACCTAAAACCGTACTAATCATTACTCAATCAAGAATAAAGTTTTTAGAATTTTGTTCATTTAATTAAGGTATATACTTCTCTCTCTCTCTCTCTCTCTCTTTATTTATTTATTTATTTTTTCATCCCCTTAAGTACTTTGGTGTACAAAAGCTTTTCTCCTTCTATCTCTTAAAAGTCTTTCCTAATTTTTTTTTTTTTTTTTTAGTATTATGGAGTAATTTCATTGGTCAGTAAGTCCTAAACTAGAAGATCTTAGGCTACTAGGTTTTAAGATACTCCATCGATCCTTTATTAGTTTAGTTTTCTTAGGCTTTTCTTTTGACCCATTTAGCGAACTTTAGGCCAATGATCCTGATTGCATCACTCAAGTCAACAAGTGTTATCCTCCGAAGGGCACCCTGCAAGCTTAATTACTTAAGTCAACGAGGCTTACTATTGAACTTTTTTATTTTATTTTATTTATAGGAAAAGTCTTCAAAAAGATAAATTTAGTTAATTCAATTATTCAAGATCATAGTACTTGTAAAGACTTCTAAGAGATAGGTATATATCAAAATAAGTTAAAAACTTGAATTCCCAATTCTTGATTAGTAATATCCTTCTAATCTAGAGTTTCTAAATTCTAACCAAAATAACATGTAACTTTGATTTATGAAGATTTTACAATTCAATTCTAATCAAGTTTCTAAGTTCGCTAATGAAAAAGTAAAAATATATCAATGAATCTTTTTTTTCAATAATCTATCAAATTATGAATGCAGTTTAAAAAATTTTAACCAAAATAGTATATTATGTTACTCCTCCCCACTTAAATGGTACATTGTCCTTAATATATAAAATAAAATAGCAAAATAACTAATGGGGAAAAATAACAGAATACTTCCCTAGTAATGCTTGATATACTAGAAGTGTAATTCCTATCTTTTTAAAAGAGAGAGAGTTCCTAACATGGTTGATGAATACGGGCATGTAGACACCCGTATATCTTTCTTCTTTGTTTCTCTTGTCCTGTAGTTATGTTTTCATAATACAAAGATCAAGTGATTTCTTTCCTTTTTTTTTTAAATAACTAGGTGTAATTAACTAAAACAGAAAAAAAAATTAAATTATACTAGACTAAATTATAAAAATAAGTTAGTACTTAGGTTGCCTCCTAAGAAGCGCTATTATTTAACGTCATTGGCTTGATGTTGTTGCCTCCTTTATTTAGTCCGGGGGATGACAATTAAATTTATGGTGTTAAAGTTTCTTAAATTTTCCTTGACCCCATTGATTTCCATGAATGGGATACTGTTGTATTAGGTCTCTGTGAATGCCATCCTGTACAAAAGTATAATCAAGTAAGTTAAATGTATTCATGAAATAGTAGGTATTGTTACACTTTGGGAGTTGTTGGATTATGTCAAGCGTTTTGAAAGTTTTTTCTTTATCCCCAATTTTCAAAGTTAATGTACGATTGCCTACATTTATGACTGCCCTAGTAGTAGCTTAGAAAGGGTGTCATAAAATTAGTGGTGCCATCATGTCTTCGTCTATGAAAGATAAATGTTCCTATCTTAACCAACACATTTTCAATCATACTGATGGGGTACTTAATGGACCTATTAGCTAATTGAATGCTCATCTATTGGTTTAGATTTCTCTAGTCCTAACTTTTTAAAGATATGATGTGGCATCAAATTAATACTAGCACCTAAATCAACTAGAGAATTGTTTATTACTAAATTGCCAATGAAACATGGTATAGTAAAACTCCATGGATCTTTTAGTTTCCTTGGTAATGTGTTTTGTAGGATGGTAGAGCATCATTGAGGGTGACTATTGAGACTTCTTCTAGTTTCTTCTTATTTGAATGCAAGTCCTTTAAGAACTTTGTATACTTAGGCATTTGTGATAAAGCCTTAATAAAAGGTAAGTTTATATGAAGTTGTTTGAAAAGTTTCAAAAAGTTATTGAATTGCTCCTTTGAGTGTTTTTTCTTGAGTCGAGCTAGGTAAGAAATTTTTGAAATATATTCTCTGGTCTTTGGGGCCTGCTCCTTTTCCTCTGGCTTTTTACCTTCCCCTTCAGTTTGCACTTCTTCATTATCTAGGAAGATTGCTTTGACTTGTTCCCTCGGATTGGGCTATGTGTTTCTAGGCAAAGTTCTTTAGGGTCTTTTTGAAATCATTCTTACAATCTATTTAACTTGATTTTCCAAATTCTAGATTGAACTTTCTTGATTCCTTAACAACGCTTATGTAGCTTGAAAGCGTGTTTCAATGGTCTGGATAAACTTTGTCATCAAATCTTCTATATTTAGCTTCTATTTTGGTTGATGATGTGCTTGTTGAAATCCAGGGGAACCATTCTTTCATTGATTGCCCCATGAGAAATTGGGATGATTTCTCCAACCTGGGTTAAAGGGATTGTTTAGTTGCTTATTCAAGAGTCATACAAAATTAACATGTTCATTAAAATTAGAAACAAACTCTAACTGATTTGGTTGTTGTGCCATGGAGATTTTGTCTATTTTCTTGCTTAATGCTTCAACTTATGCTGCTAAGGCAGTAATAGAATTGACATCATATACTCCTACTACTCTTGGTTGTTTGCTCCATTGGTAGTTGTTCATGGTAATGTTTTTTATTAAATTCTAGGCCTCTTTAGGAGTTTTGTTATTTTAAGTCCCTCCAGCAGCTACATCTACCATCTGCATGGTAGTTTGATTTAGCCCCCCATAAAAAGTTTGAATTTGCATCCACAATGGAAGATTGTGATGTAAGCATCTCCTTAGCAAATCCTTATATCTCTCCCATGTATCATATAACATCTTAGACTCTATTTGAGCATAAGAAGAGATATTGTTCCATAATTTTGCAGTCTTTGCTAGTGAAAAATACTTAGTAAGAAATTTTTCTGCCATCTTCTCTCATGTAGTTATCGACCCCCTAAGAAGAGAATTCAACCATTGTTTAGATCTATTTCTCAATGAAAGAGAGAAAAGTCATAACCTGATGGCATCATCTGTGGCCCCATTGATTTTAAAGGTGTCGTAGATTTGCAGAAAGTTGGCAATGTATGCATTTGGATCTTTATCCTATAACCCATCAAAGTGAACAAATTGTTGAACCATTTGAATAATATTAAGTTTAATTTCAAAGTTGTTGCTTGCAATTGTAGGCCTAACAACACTTGAATTAGCTCTAGTGAGTGATGGTCTTGCATAATTAAACATTGTTCTCTCCTCTTGATCGTTGGCCATGTTGACTGAGTGGTTATTTTCCGAGTCTTAAACCAAAACCTGATATCTTTGATTTGCTTTGCGGTGTCCCTTACGCATAACCAATAGAAGGAAAATAGAAACTATAGAAAATAAAGACTAATGACAAGTAAGAAATAAATGAAATAATGATTAGATTAATAAGATATAGATATTCCTAATATCATAATTCTTGACAACGGTATTAAAAACTTGATATTGCAGGTCTATCCTTTTACTTTAGACCTATAGGCAAGTATACATATCGATTCTATAGTATAGTAGATAAAGATATCAAGTGTCAATCTCACAGGGATTACGAATATTAGTAATTATCCTTTTTCTTATTATCTAATTTGCATAATTAAATAAGTGAATAAAATCAAGAAAAAATAAACTAAGGAAAGCAATGATCATTAGAAGTGTACTCAGGTATTAAATCCTTCTAAAATTATTATTGTGATTAACTAATTATTATTCAAATTCGTTATTATATTCTTGGATTGTGGGAATTTCTAAATTGAACTGATAGCTTTCTTGACTCATACTAATTCTTAATTCCAAGTTGATTAATTGGAATCTCTTTCTACTTAAAACCCCTAAAATTGTATTATATTCGATCTATGAATTCTACTATTAGGTTTAACCCTAATCTAGAAAATTTGCATTGTCTTATCTCTAGGATTGTATGCAACTCCTTTTAATTATGTTAGATTTATTTTAATATAGAATCTCTTAATCTCTGTATAAGAAATCAAACTCCAATTAATATGCTGGCAATATTAAATTGAAAGCAATGAAAAATACATAATTGAATTACAAAAATGATAAATAAATTATTGAATAATGAATCAGAAAAATTGCATGTTCATTCTAGGGTTCATCATACCCGAGTACTAAGGAAAGTTTAAGCTAGCAATATGTTAAATATAAAGCAATAATAATAAAAGAGTGCATAACTAAAAGCATTAAAAATAAAAACTAAAAATCTCTAATCTATTCTAATCTATCTTCTATTTACTTTAATCTACTCATCTATCTAATCTTTAATTCTATATGATCTCTCTTTGATTCGTTTTTATATAGGCATAGGAATCAACACAGGCATAACTTGGACTTCAACATAGGCATGATTTCTTCTTGTGTTGCAATCTAAGTAAATTTGGCTTTGACATGCCCATTAGCACAAGCATGTCCATACCTGTGTCAACCTTATACGCCTTTTAACACAGCTGGTTCTTCGTGGTTGGATATAGCTTCTTGAGTGGTTAGACATAGTTATGCTTCTCAACCGTGTTAAACTCCCCATCTTGTAAATTTGATATTTTTTTCTTCAACTTTCAAATAATTCTTCTATTAAATCATAAAGTGTAATTTAAAAACTCTAAAATTAAAATAAAAAGTGATTAAGTGCAATATCCATACAAAATGTAAGAAAAATAAATAAAAGGTTATTATAATTGTTATAAATAATAAGTACTTTATAACCCTTATCAAAGACTCACCTTTATTAGTTGAATATATTTGAATACTATATTTGACTTGTTCCAGTAAAGTTAGATTTAAATAACATGGGAATTTTCATTTTCATGCAAAACAGTTAGAAGTCCGAAGTATGAATCATAAAGGAAAGTAAATTGTTTCTTCAAAGATATATGGAAGGCAAGATTACTAGATATTACAAGATGATTATCAATAATTACTACACTTGATATTAATCACAGTCTAATATTTCTCATCATTAGTAATTGAACAAAGCAAAAAATCCATATTATTGAAGTATTGTTGGGATAAAATTAGAGAATTAAAATTGGATATGAAGAAATTTATGAGGCTATGATCAAGGAGGATGTAATCAAGAACTTTACATCAATAATAAAAAATTCACTATTGAAATTCAACTATTAATACGTTCTAGTAGGAGCAAAGAAGAGGACAAGACAATATACAACTTATATAGGAGTATTACAAGCAATCAAGTTTTTTATTGTATTTTTGTTTGAACACAAGACTTATAAAGGGCCTAAATTTTATTTTCCTCATGATTGTATTCATTTTGAAGAAGTTGTTATGTGGATAAAAGGTTACATTTGTCCATTGCAATTCTATAAGTTAACTTTGTGAGAAGCTAAGTGAGACAAAATAGTGAGTGATTACATCGTGTTGTATCAGATTGTTTTAATTCTCAATGTTTTGATTATTTGATATAATGAAATGATTGGTGAAGATGACTAGAATCCTAGTAACTAGAGGCTGAAAGAGTGAATTGATGCATAAGGTAAAACCACTATAAATCATTTGCCAATCTTCTTATACCCTCACTTTTTATTTATTTGCAATTTATTTTATTTAGCTATTGTATACTTAGTTGATTTCCTTTACTTAGTAATCAAAGGGGTTAATTTTTAATAAGTTTGAGAAAGGAAAAAATTACAAGTGAGGGGATCAACATTTAGGGTTAAGTTTAAATAGATGATCAAACTTTCTAATATTTAAAATAAAGGATTAATGTTATGTTAAATGGTTAAGATAGATGATCAGATTTTCAAATAATTAAAGTAAAGGATTAGCGTTATGTTAAATGGTTAAGATATATGATCAAACTTTCAAATAATTAAAATAAAGATCAACGTTATGCTAAATGATTCAAACAAAGTATCCATCATTGTCCCATAAACATGCAAAATTGTTCAAAATGAGAATATTTTATTATTTGTAATGGCACCATAATAGGATCCCCTTTTTGAACTATTCCTGTAAGTGCACCATATGATTGTGGCAATCTATGGTTGTATGATATCTAGTTAGTCCATTCACAGAATGGCATCAAACTCCTACATCTTAAAGACTATAAGATCCACATGCATCTTTCTTTTAGAAATCTCAATGTCTACATTATTGCACACTTAATGTAGCTTGGAAATCTCACCTAAAGGTGTTGTCACAAATAACTCAAAATAAAGCATTTTAATAAACATTACATGCACATGCAAAAGCATTAGACTTGCATGAATGCATGGCACTGATATAAGGCACTATGAGTGAGTACTAAAAGCATACTTGTAACTATATTCATATTAGGAATGTCCTCTTGAGGCATGGCAAAAACTTAGCATTGTTGTGTTTTTTGGAGTTTAAGCTTACTTATTAACTTAGGGATGGAGCTGTCTTTGCTATCAACTCTTTGTAATTTACCAATTGATGTCCTCACTATTTATAGCTAAAACAAAAAGTTGAAAGAAGGGTAGGAGTGGGGCTCTTACACTCATAACTCATTTGGCCTATCTTGCTACATGCAAAGCATGCTCCTAAAGTCCACTTGTACTCAATTATCTTATGTGGCTCCAAATACCTTTAAAAAATTTTGAGTAGGATTATGCATAAGCGTATAAGCTGGATTGGATTAAGGTGGCTAGCCTAGCATAAGCCTCTTGCTTTCATTTTGCCTATTAGCACTTGTTACTAAGGTTCTTACACAAACTCAACCAAGCCAAATGGTTGTTAAACTCTTTGATTTTCTTTTGACATTAACCATCAATTTTACTTTTTGTTAACAACAATAGCATATGTGCCTAGCTAAAAACCTATGACCTCATATTGCAATCACGTATATAATTTATTTAGTTTTTTTAGAATATTTGCCTCCTGATCGACTCTATATGCCTTAGGTGCAAACTTAATCAACACATTAAGCTTTACTTCACACCCTTTCACTATTTCACTTCCTTACCTCAAACTTAAGAATTTAGTAGCCATCCTTTTATCAGAGAATGCTTGAAAAGTATTGCATATAGAAAACCTCTCCACAAACATCATAGGTGATGGGCTGAGCAATAAAACCTTAGGCTCCCTTCCACCAATTTGAAGCATAACCCTTCAATAAAAAGATAGCATAACTTACCTTCTTATCATCAACCATATCATAAGTTGTAAAAGCTTTTTCAAGCTCTTTGATTTGACCTTTCACTTCTAGTGGATCTATAGAATTTGTTAAAAACAAGTTCACTTGATGCGCAAACCTAGGTAAACTAGCAATAATACTAGGCCTTTACTCTACATTACCTACCATTTTGCCTTATTGGTGTGTTAAACTGCTTACTTTTACATCATTTGCTATTAAGTGTAGATCAGTTGAGTCATGGGTTGCTTCAAAGTGACTATTTACTTTTGTTTAGGTATAGGAGATGGAAGATTCTTAAGGTGATTCTCAACCCCTTTAGCATGGTTGTTACCATTGTTAAAGTTAGGTCTCTTAGTCATTCTATTGAGATTCAAGGTAATTAAGGTTGGGGAAGAATTACTATTATCTAGTGAATAAGAATAATTAAGAGCAAACTCCAAATATGTAAACATGCATATAATCCACACTATATAACAAATAATTTAATTTAATAAATCTTTGGAATTTAAAATTAATCACTTTTCAGAACAAGTAACCTTGGCTACACTCCTCACTTGACTGTTGTATGGATCAATTTCTTAATATTTTATGAATTCTTTTAACCTATGACTTTGATGCCACCTAAAGCAATAATGCCTTACAATGGGATGCGATGGCTCCATTGTGTATTCATGCCATAGCATGAATGCATAAAAGCTCATAACACCTACTGACAACCATAATTATATAATGTCTCCATGAACTCTAATAACTATTAACTTTAGTTACATAATCCAAATAAAACATAAATGCATAAGTCTTCAACAAAACAACTTAATGAACTCTCTTAAGTTTTTAAAGAAAACTAAAATATGAATACTTTATCAACTATTGTGATTATCAAATCTATAGCTACTAGTATAACAATTCCTAAGATGTAAATCATATCTATATTTATCACACAAATTAAAGAATACATCATCATCATTACCTAAAATCATAAAATCTTAATGGGTGAGTTGTGAAAACCTATACATAACTACTATGCAAACATACACATGCAATATTTGCAACTAGGTTTACAATTCACTAAATGCAACAAATAGGTTGATTGAGATAAATTATTTAGTTTAAACATACAATACAACCTTAGGTAGTTCAAGATTTGAAACAACTCAAGTTTCACTTTCAAACACATTAAAACCACATCTTAGCACTTGTGACAATTGAGTCTATAGACCTATTAACCATAAGCACATACTCTAAGATCTTGTTACCGTCTCCTGTACACACTAATTGTCTCATACTATGTTTGTTACATGTTAGCCATCCATTAGCAATAAGGTCCATTTGTAGATATTAAAATCATGAGTTAATTTTATGATTTTACAAGTCTACAATTTTAAGAGGTTTTTCTTAATTAAAATGAATGTAAAATCGTTTAGTTGCAAACCTTTGATAGAATTATGAGTTTAGGTTTATGATTCTATAAGTTTTTATTCTATCGGTTATAGAAAATTCTATTAATTATATAATTTTTTTATTTCTATAATGTTTTAATCAACGTCCAATTCCAATGATTAGCCAATTATTGTTACTCAATCCTACTCATTAACTATATTAGTCATGACTCCCTCAAATTGACTACTTGTTAAGTTATCATAATAATGTTAGCACCTAATTGAATCACTTCATTCAAGTGTTTAAGACCACCATCCTCTTGTTTATGGCTACCACTTATTGATCCGAATGGTAAGGCACAAGCAACAGAAATATTTTATAAGCTAAATATTTATTAGTCTTGTTCACTATCCTAATGCACACATACAACACATAACAATAGCTATGTACCTAGAATTTGCTCAAGTATTTATTAGAAACATGAAACCAACACCTATAATTCAATACACAAAAAGATCAAAACTTAATTTTTTGTGATGATCATAATTCTTAAGGCTATAGATTATGTTTTCCACTTTAAGCAACAACTAAGGCTTAGAGGAACCATCTAAAAACCTTAAAGAGGCCAAAATAGGACAATAAAGGGCCAACTAGGTTGATTGGGGCTTAAAAGGATGGTTGACTGCTAGTTCATTGGAGGGATGATTGACTACTTAAGGGGGACAATTGGCCACTTAGAGATGAAAAATAAGGTCAGTCAACTATGGTTTCCAAGGATTTTTGCCTAAGGCTGCTACCTTGGTTGATCCTTCACAAATTCTAAGGGTCCAAGCACCTAAACTTCAATTGAAACTCCTCTTTAAACATAAAATTACAAATTAAACATTAAGATTACAACCTATCCATAATCCACTAATGATACAATAGACTAGGAAGTGATACCTATTGATACTATAGAGAAAACCTTTCACACAACGGACATTATGGTTATTCTAGAGAGAAAGAGTAAACAACTCCTAAAGAGGAGAGAAAAAGTCTGCATTCATTAAGTTCATATTAGATTATGTAAGGAAATGATAGGTTAAACCCAAGAGATGAAGTAAATCATCTTTATGCCTTATTTTAAAAATGTTTAAAAGAGCATTTCAATAAACTTTTAACTTTTATTTCTATCATATACTTTTCCCTTATAGTTCTTTTCTCTCACTTTTCATCCCTTTTAATTTCTTTCCTTATAGCAAAGTAGTATAAATATTGTGGTCTCTTTTAATCTTCCACATATAGGTTTCCTCTGTACACTTTAGTAAGTGATTCATTATACTTTATAAAATCGTGTCGATATTTTTACGGTATGCCTCCAAAGAAATTGATAGACAAAGTTAAAACAAATTGTTGGACACGAGTAAAACTAAATCTTATTATTGTTATTATTAATATATTGTCTCATTTGCTTACCATGATACAATTCATGTGAACAAATGCATTGGGAAGGACAATATCTATGATATAAAGAAAAAATTTACCCACGATCGGAGGCGTACTGTTTCTTCCTCGGCAGTTACAAAATTGATAATCATCGTCCTTGTCTTTGCCTTGCTCTCTTTTCCAGTTTTTCAATCCTATTCTCTAATAAAGAAGTATTATATAGTTAGGGTTGTAGACTTAATTAGGTGTAATAAGTTTCTTTTTGACCATTGACTAGTGGCACGTGTGCAGAATCTTTTAATTCCAATGTCTCGAGGATTTCGGTGGCACACGTGCACCCTCTTCCTTGACCTTATTTGCTGGTGTGTATGTATTACTCCAAGAACTTCTATTAGGAAAAAAATTAAAAAAAACAATAAAAAACTTAAATTTCTCCCAAGACAGATGTAGTCCTCGAATTTCAATCTTGAGTAGATAGGTCTCTCGACTTTTAATTGAACTGGATAGGTTTCTAAGTATAAAAAAGTTGCAAATTGAAATAAAATTTAAAAATATGCATAGGTTTTGTTGATTCATACCCTATTTGACAATGATTAAAGGTGATAAATCTTACATCAATTTGTACTTTTAGTAAGTTCAAGAACTTATTCAATCAACTTGTAGAATTCAATACGATTTCTTACTAAAGTTTAGGAGCTAAAGTGGTACTCACTCAAAGTACAAAAGATTAATGCGAACAAATAAAAAATGTATTAATAATAGGATTAATTTTAAGAATTAAATGATAAATTAGGTTCAAAGCGAACCAAGAACAAATAAACATAACCAAAAAGCTTATAAATGAATCAAAGGAATAGCAAAGGGATCTCGGATTGAGATTTTCGAATGTTTTTAATTTAGAAAACTAGATTTTGATTGACTAGAATAAGTTCAATTGGCCATTATAGGCAAAAGATGGAAAACTTTGATTTTGTGGTTACTCTATTAACCAAACTATGTGAACTATGAATAGAATCAACCCATAATTGGAGTTTAATTTTCTAACTTAATTCACTTGATCAAATTTTAAGTTCAATTAATCATACTAAGCAACAATCAAATTTTAAACTTATTTGAAGATTTAGTCAATCAAACTCAATAATAGATTAACCGAGTTCCTTATTTTCTAAACCAAGTACTTAATTAATTGTGAATTCAATTGTAATTGGAGTTGCAATTAATGGTTAATTGGAGCCTTATGTGAGGTAGTATATATATGCATGCATAGACAATCAATGTTGGCTATTCAAGCAAATTGTAAAGTCGATATAAAGTGGTTGGATAGGATGTGGGTGTAGGACGCTTATCGCGTAATATTAGATAGGTTATACAAGTAATGAACTAATTAACCATGGCTAGCAGAGTAGCCAATTATGTTGGAATGAACTAATTAACCATGGCTAGTAGAGTAGCCAAGTATGTTAGATCGAAACAACTCCTTTAAATTACAAGAGGATGGTCATTACTTGATGTGGGGTAGTATATGTGAGCATGAACGATCAACATTGGCATTCAAGTGGATTGTGAAGTTGATGTAAAATGGTTGGACAGAATGTGAGATGTACATTGTCTAGTGTAGGGATAAAAATATGAACTCAAACATAATTGTTAATATGATATTGCATGGCAATTATTTTTGTTATTATATGCACGTAAGTATAAGTTAGGTTACTGGCTAAAAAGTTGAATTTTATTATCATTTATCAAAACCTAAAATTTGAAGTTATAAAATTTGCACTCATATTTAAGCTCCACTCATGTACTTGACTAACCTTAAAATACACGAACAAGAAAAACATATTTCATGTGTCCATGAATTCCACTAAGTAGAATGAAGATGGGGGGCTTAGAAGTTTCCACTAAAAAATATCATGGTACGTGTGCACCTGTTACATGATAATCGTCTACGAGCCAGAAATTGTAAGACTTTAAGTAAATAATTACATTTACGACTAATCATAGTACATATAATTAGATAATAAAATGTAAATATAAATCCCATATTCCATGGTTAACCATGATCATAGAGAATCAGTATCCTCTACTAACTAGTAAAATGGAATAAAATTCTAAGTTTCACAAATTCAATTTTACATAGGGCTCCTAAGATTACAACTCATCTAAACAATTTATCTTTTGCAATTCTTACTTTATCGTTCTTATCTTCCAAAAACCCTCGACACTTCACATCTTATCTCATCTCGAGCTTTCATAATCGCTACTTGCAAAATGGTTTGTGGTGGGGTGAGCACACTACGTCTCAATGAATGGGAAGGTAATACTTTCAATGCTACACATGCACAAGCAATTTCAAATCAAATTGTCAAATCATATGCTACACATGAACAATCATATGAATGTAGCATCTCATGTGGTCTTTTGATAACCGACGTGAAGTCTAGGGTTTACGCCCCCCTTAACCCTAGGTTGGGGATTCCAAAGCCACCATCAGTGCCCGGGTCTTACACACAAAATTTCATTACTCTTATCACTTACTATGTCTTAGGTTTAATGATCTAGGCTTAGGTGCCTCAATACACTGAGCATTTACACCCTTAAGAGATAGGCCGGACTCGAAGCCATTAAGGCGTGATAATCCCTAATCACTTAGTTTACACTTAGCAGAACAACGATCCTTTAATTACTTCTGGCACGTCCTGTAGTAATGATGGCCTTCAATCTCACGCAATGTCTCGTGTAAATGCATGTCAAGTTTTAATCGAGTCCACTCCTTTAATTAATTGATTCGAGGTGACTAAACAATATACAGTTACAATCAACTCCCATTCAAGGCAATGAGGTAAACTACCAAGCATTTAAAGACTACCACTCCACAAACAATCAATAGGAACCTAGTGAAGTCCCATAAACAAATCCACTACATCTCATATTCACATTTACCACAACAAGAAGAGATCATGTATTTCACATCACAGAATAAACAAGGAAACCAGACCAAACGGGTAAAAATGATCAAGCTATATGAAAGATTTTAGTTAACTTGACACCTTTGTGTCATTTGACTTAAATGTCAAATCAACCATTTGGGATTGATATGCAATTCTCATTTCTCGACACCTCTGTGCCCTTTTACTTAAACATTGAATCAATTACTAGGGATTGATTTACAATTATCATTTCATGACACCTCTGTGTCATTTCACCCCTCAAGGGCTTAGTTTTATGCATTCCTAAATGTCACTTAGGGTAACCATAGGTGTATATGTCCCTTCTAAATCCTTAAGCATCATATATATATGATAACAGTATATACATATTTATAGGTTTAAAGCTTGTTCTTAACCAAAGGATGATCTGCTAAATGCTTTGCCCCCATGTACTCAAGAGAAGCAAAAGGATATAACTATTTCATTGAAAATAAGGGTTTTCATCTATAATTAGTATAATTATATGCATTAATGCATTCTATAAATATAATAGGAAAATAATGTTGTCTAAGCATGTATACATATCTAAAAGTAGATTATGATATGTGTATATAATGATACACATATAATCTATTCCAGTTATGCATACCTACTAAGTAGCTATAGAGGGAAAAGTTAGGTTTATATATTTTGGTTTAGTTTAAAGAAAACAATTTTGAATTGTGGTATTAAGCCTGTAGTAATAGCAGTGGCAAGATGGTGCGAAGTACTATCGTTAAGGTAATGATATCTCAACCCTCAGTCCATTCTATCCTCTACATCATTAAAACAGTATTCATCTATAACTTACCTAATTACCCATTTCTTCGTAACTTCTTTCCTAAACTCATTTAACCCCACTATATAACTTAAAATTAATAAAATCACATCTAATTGTAACTACAACCAAGCAAATGAATTCACATACATAGCATATCGACATATAACACAACATTGTAGCATATCATTAAGTTTCCCACTCACCTATTTATGGTCATCATAACTCTAACCGACATCGAGTGACTCTAGCGGGTAATTCCTTTACTTTCCTCTTGAAATCAGTGTCTTTCTACAATGCTTCCTCAACCAAACCATAAAAAGTAGCATCTCCACTTGACTTTAGTAGTTTCCTAGCACCTGATCACTATGCGTTTAATGGCAAGGCGTAAAGTCTCCTCTTTATGAAACTTTGGGCGAACAAGATTCAAATCGTTGAACACTTCTTCAATGTGATTCCAATATAGGGTTCTAGAAAGAATGACCTTCCTAGGAATCATTGCTTCCAATACCTTAAGTTGTTGTGATCAACTGTTTGCTTTCCTTGTGTAGAAGTTGAACAATGGAATGTCTTCGACTTGCTAAATCCGGAGTTCCTTCTTCCATGTAGGCAAGATACCCTTGGAAAGGATAACTAAAGGTCTTGCATTATGGTATTTGGCCAAGAATGATCTCCCTTAACATCCTTTGAGCATTCCATTATGAAATTCATTTTATTCCAAGTATCCCTCAAGCCATCATCTTGGACGTTGCTCGAATCATTCCCTTCACCATTTATATCAACATAAATGCCTCTCCTTTACATGAAGCATCTTTAAACTATTCGTTTATCAATTTGTCTCTAATACCTTCCAACGAACTACTTGTAGGACAACCCATAGGATTAATAGTCACTAAAAGTTTTGTATCACCTTCTTTCTTCTCTCCTTTATTGACATCTCCACCTACAGGGTTTCCCGTCCTTTCTACTGGTTTTCATCCTCACTGACTCTTCCATCACCATACATACACCGGTTACCCTTTATACACATACATGCACATTCCGCACACACTACGTACACACACCAACACACTCTTATCCATACACATCGACACACTCCGTGCACACCATGTACACACACCAGCACACTCCTATCCATACACATAAGCACATACCATGCACACTAGCACACTCTACTCATACACATACACATACACTCTGCACATACCACACACCACCAGCACATACGTACACACATATTTTGCAAGCATTAAATGCATCTCTCTCTCGCTAGAATGTTTCCATCTTCCAATTCTTCATCTTTCTCTTATATTTTTCTCATTTACCTTCACTCTTCTCTAGCCTATGTCTAGCTTCTCCACCTTACGTCTATGTATATATGTATTTCCAATCCTTTTCTCCCCTTCTTGTCTTTCATTCCCGTAAACATGGTTGGCTCTTACTTCTCTACTTTAACTTCTCTTCTTCCTTGAAATGCCACGAAATCAAAACGTACCTCAACTAAGTTCCCTAAAGGAGGCTATTGTTTCTATTCACACTAGAACTCCTTGTACTGAGCTAAAAGAGATCTCACTTTGCAAATATGATAATGTAAGCAAGAGGACTTAGAAGCAAAACCCCTTTTTGCTTTTACTACCATCGATGTTTGTCAATTGTAGGAATTTCATCACTCAAAGCATAATTAACCTAGGAAAACCACCGACTTCTCCTTCTCCATCAAGGTTTCGAACAACTGAGAGAAATTAATCTTTGTTTCCACAAAACCTTCATTTAACACATCAACCATTAACGAAATTCTAGTGAGCTACTTCAAATTTGTCCTGGAATCTGAATCAAGACTTAGATTAATAAGAATAGTGATTGCCTCGGATCCTATAGCATGGGGCGACTCTACCTAGAAGAGACGAAACAACTCCAAACACAACCCCCCCTTTCTCGATCGTTGTCTTTCTAGTCGTGGGATGTGACACACTACTTGCTTAAGCTCCTTAAGAGCCTAAACTCTAGCCTTCCCAATAGAATTTACCTTGATGGTCAATAACTATGAAATACAAGCTTCTTCGATTACATGCGATATTCAACTTCTCCATTAAAATTCAGTTCTGGATCACATAACGATCTTCTCATACTCGCTGCATGGGATAATATCATGAAACACTAACTTAACTGCTGTAGTTTGGACAGCATACACAATAGGTTCCCGAACCCACTTTATGTTTCGAAGATCTCGGTGAAATTCATCAACATCTTCCCCTTCATTCATATAATCAACCTCCTGGTACAAAATCGTTGCACACTCTTTATAAATACCAATCCAATCTCTTGATTGGCCGCCAAGAGTTTCACTCTTTGAAAATACTCGACTAAAATTTTCATTTACCCAACTAAATCCTTCATCCGAGGGCCGGACCTTCAACTCCTCCTTAAGGTGAAATGATCATATCCTTTAACATTCGGAGTCTTCACTTCACTGCGTCGCTTGTAGGAATCACCTGAGTTGTAAAAAAAAAGAAGAGAAAATCTAGCCGGAAACAAGGGTGGCAACTCATTTACCTTCGATTACTAGTGACGCTCCTAGGACTGTTGGCTGGCCTCCTTTTAGACTCAAACTTCAACCCTTGATGTGGCTTTATAGCATATTACTCCTGACTCCCTAATCCTTGCCTGCTTTGTCCTCATCGGTGGAAGTAGATGAAGCCACAACGGGTGTAAGAGGAGAAACATGGGCTAACTTAGGTGAACCGGGTTAGGTGATTTTGATTTGGGAATGGTGCGGTCATGGGGAGAGGGAGCTCCATCATGGTTTAGGAGGGTGAGAGAAGAGAAGAGGGAAAGAGGAAGGAATGAAGAAGAAGGGAAGAAAGTGGGTGGTTGCATCTTGGTTAGGAAGGAAGGAAGGGTGCTACCCGAAGACGAGGAAGAAGAAGATGGGAAAGAAACGTAAAAGAAGAGGAGGAAGGAAGAGGTGAGGGATGAGGGTGTAGTGAGGACAGATGATGCAGCCGGGTATGGGCAACGTGATGTAGGCGACCGTTTAGCCTGCTGTTGCTACCGTCATCTGACGTGAGTGGGAGAGATGGGATGTCATGAAATGCAGCAGATTTGATTTTGTTGATGTTAGGGAGAGAATGTTAAGTTCTCTAATTTAGTTTTGATGTTAACAAAAGAGGAATGAGTGTAATGAATGTTTAAGATAGCACGTAATTTTTTCTAAAGTTGAACAAGGAGACAGAAGCTTGTTCAGAACCTTCAAAAGTGTTATATAAACTATTTTTGTTCTGACAGAAGGTGTTTCAGAAGTTGTGTAGTGTATCCGTAGTTATCGTGTTAACCTTTCAGAAGCACTTTCAGAACTTTCATAACAGGAGAACAGTTGACAGGTTTGTTTCAGAAGCACTTTCAGAACCTTCAGGACAGTTAACAGGTTTGCTTCAGAAGCACTTTCAGAACCTTTCATGTTTGTTACGAATTTTTCCAGATTACGTTCTAAATTTTATATCGATAGTTTTAATAAATTTCAAGGCCTAGCTCCACGTGTCAAGTATTTTTGGGTAACATACTTGATGTGTTTTACTAAAGTTGGATTTTATATCAAAGGTTTTTTAATTTACATAAAGTTTTATAAGATTTTATTCAAAGATTTATTTTATGATAAAGTGAGATCATATAGGATTTACAAGTTTTATCCAAATTTAAAATTGGATATTTGTACTATATTTTGGGAGATCCAGTAGTTACAAAGATAAGGATAAGAGATATGGTTGTTATATCAAGATATGGTTCCACAATGTGAGGGATATCTTCAACAAACTTAATCCAAGAGATATATCCAAAGAAGATATCGGTCAAACTAATTATCCAAGCTTATCCTCATCAAGAATATCACGAATGCAGATCTTCCTCAACAGAACCAACTTATTTTTGAATTGAAAATTCAAAAATAAATTCAAGATTATCACGTGGAAAGTAGCCGTTATATTTCCTCCATATATAAAGTGTTTAATTCAAATGAAAAGGAGAGGGGAGAACGTTGAAACACCAGAAGAAAGAACGTAGTTGAAAGAAAAAAATTACACACGAGAAGAAAAGACTCATACATCTTCAAGCAAATATCTTTACATATATATGTGATCTAGAGGAAATTTGTTATTCCTCATTGTTGTTGTTGTTGAGATTCTTTTCGTGGAAAGGGAATTGTTTGTTGTTTCATCACTGTAGTTGAGTGATTAGCTTAGTGAAGAAGCTAGAAAGACTCAACAGTGAGACTTTTCCTTAAAGAGGCTTGTGTTGTATATCTTCGATTTGTTGATATAGTAAAACACAACCGGTATAGACAACCGGGACCCCAGCGTGGAATTGGAAGAGAGGACTGACGCTCGAGGCAAAACCTCTATAAATATCTGAGCATTCCACTATTCTCTACTTTTATTTACTGCACATTATTGTTATTTACGTGATTTTATTAGTCAAGAGTTTTAGTTGATTCGCGAAAAAGTGAAATTTTAAGTAATTAATCAATTCACCCCCCTCTTGATTAATCTAATTGGGACCAATAGATTTTTTTTATAGAGTTATGTATTTATATATTTATATATTATATTATATTATATATTATAAATGTTTCTATTTTAAAATTCTGCTCACGTACAAAAATATTTTTAAATTTTATATTTTTAGCATTTTATTACGAAAGTTTATATCTAAGCTAATTTGATTATTCCAAATGTCAATATTTACTCAAATTTTTCATTTGAATTCCCTAAATCTATAGTTTCAATTAATTTCCTTATTTAACCCAATATCATTTGAAATTTATGTTTCGAAAAATTTATTCTTTTAATTTAAATTACACGAATTGAAGTTAAGACTTACAATTATTTTTATTTATCTGTTTATATAGCTATATATGAATATTTTTTAATTACTTCACTTCCTAAATTTATTTAGTAATATATTTTATAAAATTTAAAATGCTACGTTTGTTATCTTTTTTTCTTTATAATGGTTGTTCTTCTCAATTGTTCTATTTTTAAAATTTATTATTATCGCAAATTATTAAAATAATATTTATGCATCATGATGTTTGAATTTTCGTTATAAATTTTTCAAAGTTTTTAATATAGCAAGATTGTCATTTTCGTTGTCCCGATCTAAAAGCATTTTTCATTTTGTTTATTTTTTAAAATTTTCATATAAACTTTTCAAAATTTTTAGGAAATCACAATAGCTTTTTATTTGAACGATTTACTTTCGATCGTAAGGGTTGTTTTAATAATTGTTTGCAATCCGCTAAACCAATATGTCCCCCCTCATCCAGGCCAACTTTATTGATAGCCACAAATTTAAATAATAATAATAATAATAATAATAATAATAATAATAATAATAATGTGTCTTAACGTACATCAATCTATTGAAACCCAGCTTCCGCTTGGAATGGGAGACAGCGGTAAGATGGATGCTTAGTGGAGTTTACAGTGGGAATATATTATTATATAATTTTTTTATTGTGAGAGAATGCACGATATATATATATATATATACTTTTTAACCTTCAAAATGGAGAGAAAATCAATAAAAAAAAGGACAATTGAAATTAATGTTTCATCTTTTAAACAAATTGTTAATGAAAAAGTTCCAAACAAATTATGTGGATATGATTTGGTTTATTGATCAATAATATGCACCAGATATTATGTATTATCCATTTCCTATGAAATGAGCTTGGAGTACTAGTTTGGTGTTTGAATGTTGATTTAACAAAATAAGAGGAGGAAAGGTTAGAAAGGAGTAGACAAATGCTAACAATATATCTCAAACTCAATTATAGAGCAAGATATTTAAATAAAGAATTAATATATAATTATAAATATTTAATTAGTAAAAAAAAAAAAAAAAACCATTCATAAGAGGGGGTTGGGGGCAGCATATATACATTCTAATAACCCAAGCTGCACAACCCTTGACTTTCTTTTTCAAATTGAAGGAATAAAAACAAAAAATAAAAAATAAAAGAAAAAGAGTGGTAATTAAAATGACCTAGAAAAGCATTGACATTGGATTCTAGTGGACTACTGTGGCATGAAAGGGAAAGTAGAGGGGCATGTAGGTGTGGGGCTGTCGCCTGTCTATGTGGATTCTCGTGGGATCATAAACTCACGTACCTTAAAAAATGGACTGCGGTCTTGAGGAAATATGCCCGACGACCGGGATCACTGTTTCTGGTTTCTCCTTCTTTTCTTTTAATTTTTTTTTTATTTAGCACCCTACGACCTATATTTCTTTTTTACTTTTTTTTTTCTTGCCCGAAATAATGAATTAATAATATAATATTATTATTTATATAATAATATAAAAACAATGGATATCATGCTATAGGTATCCGATAATCGATATTATTATTGCGAATTTTGCCACTTTCGCCAGCTCCACATTGCCCATGATGCTCTTCTTTTCATTTGTGATGATACTAAATGACAGCCGTGCTATTGTCATACTCATTTTCCTATTTCTAAAGTGTCAATGTCATGATAAATCTAATGGGGCCTGTGTCTTAATTTAAGTGTACTTCTCTGTACTGGTATTAAGTAAAATCAGAGGCGCCGAGCAAAAGCAAAACAATGAAGAGTCAGGCGATGTCATTTCCAATCAAGTCTATGCATGTGCAAGACATGCAAATGTAGCTTCATAAATATTGATTTAGAGTTACGTTTGTATTTAACTCATATAAATGTTTATTAAAAGTGATATATTATTTGAATTATAATATAATAGGTAAGAGTAAATAAAAATTTAATAGATTTTAAGTATTGGTTATCACTTATAGATAAAATAAAATATTAAATTTTTATTCGATGTTATCTATTACTAGATGTTACACGCAGCGTTGAATCTTTTTCCTTAAATCTGGCTATTCATCGAGCTTGATGTGGAATTTTCCGATCGCAAAGACGAAAATATTGAAATACAAAACTCGTAGGGCAAATCGGGAAGGATTTCAACATATCACGATGTACTTGTTTGGTATCTAATCTTCCAATCAAATTCCTACAATCCGATTCTTATGACTTTGATTATCAACATATTGCTTGGTAAGTTGCAGAGAACGCATAAGAAATATTATTATTTTGGTTGGTTAACTTGACATAAATATTTAAATTACAAGAGAGAGAACAAGAAGAATAAATGTGGAAACAGAAAATGAAGTTTGGAAAGAGATTGAAGTAATAATTTTACTAGAAGGGATAATGTTAAAGTAAGAAAATGAAATAAAGTCTGTAGATTTTGAGAAATAGAATTTCTTATGGAATAAGATTTCTAGCATAACTTTCCCACTATATGGTAGTCAGATTATTTAAAGACTATATAGGTGATGAGAAATAGCAAGACAGTACAAAAATCAGAACTCAGTTTTCTAATGGATGTAATAGGTAATATGACATGGATGGTTTTTTTTTTTAATTTTTTACCAATAAAAATAAATTTTATCTAATAAAAAAATATTATAGTCATTAAACTAATCGATACAAAAGAAAGTTGAGAGAACACAACCAATAAAATAAATCCGTATATCTTTTAAAAAATTATTATATCTCACAAAGGAATGAATGAAATAAATTTCACAATTCAACTTCGATCAGGATTGAATTTGGAGGATACCAAATGTGATATGCTGCTTGGTTTATGTCTGGCTGTTGCTTAAGAATCACCGGTTCTTTCATTCTTCAATCAATTCTACAATAGAGCGGAAAAATTATTAGTACAGCTTGTGGGTTTGGAATGGGATCGAACACTGCACGATAACTAGCATTTTGCAAGCATTAGGGGATAGTAAGAATCTAGAACACAATGACCTTCGATATGTTCATGTTATAACGATGGTGAAGACATACACATATGTAGCCAGAGATCCAGAATCTTTACTTTTGTTATGTCTATTCCTCGATCAAGTGCTGTAAAACTAACCAACTTTATTGATTTATCATTGTTTTCTCTATATATTTCATGCTGTATCAAATAACCATATTATTCACCATCTTAATTGAGAATGTGCTCAATGCAATCAAAATTTAATATTCCATATATAGGATATATAAAGGTCTCAAATCTAGAGATTATTTACACTCGTTTCATATAGAAGAGCAACTCATGACATTAAATATATAATATTCTTTATTAGTGGGTCATGTTTAGTGTACCTATTTGATGTTTATATAACTTGAATATTTTTTCCTTGGTTAAGTGAGAATAACCTTAGTCATATGATGTATTGGTCTAACTATTGATATCCCCTTTAAATATTTATCCGGTCAATGATAATTTCACATAATAAGATGTCATGAATTCTTATTAATGATATACCTTTATTATTATTTTTAAACACGCTATAATTTATTTACAAGACTTTGTTGTAAAATATATATACATGATACATATTTTTCTTTAATGAAAATATTTATAATGTTTATAAATATATATTTAGGTCTGGTGGTTGACCTAGACATAAGAGAGAGTTAAGGATTATGAAAAAGAACTAGGGTCAATTAGAAGTTGAACGACGGTTAACTAAACAGATTTGATCGATAAAGTCAATCCGGATTTGATAACACTACAATTTAGTCACCAATATCAAACTAACACAACTTTTAGGATTTCTAATTTTCTAAGTCAATAAATAGTAACTAAATCACTAAAATATGTCTAAAAATTGACAAGTTCCACTAAAATTTCAAAATAAAACAATTGGACATATAAGAAAAGGGATGTTAATAGGTCGAGTTTGGAAGGGTCAATTGAAACCCTCACCCGACCCATTAAGGAATGAAAGCCCTAAAACCCGACTCAACCCGACATGGGATTTTTAGAACAAAGCCGAACTTGCCTTGCTTGGAAAAAATCAATACCTAAACCTGACCCGACCCAACCCCGAAAATGGATTGCAAGCTTATTTGGAAAACGGAAAACATCACAACTCATAGATCAAGATAGAAAGAGAGAATGAGGTGAGGCCGTAAGGGTAGGTAAGTTAAAGCAAAGCAATAGTGGAGGTGGAGGATGACGAATAGTGAAATGCAATCGCAAAGCAAAGCCTACAAGCTATGATAAGTCTGTGACACAAGTAGGAGCAAGACCGGCGATTGGATGACACAAACATGACTGGATGACTACCTCTACTCTACGGTATGGCTTTGCTTTGTGTAGCACGATTGCACTTCCACCTTTACCTAGACCGAAGAATGGAGATGATGAATTGACGATGACGAGACAGGGACGTTGTTATTGAGTGTTGTTTGTTGATACTTGATAGTGATATACATATTTAAATTTGACAATTGACTTTATGTATAAGTTATAATTATATGTAATATAATATATGTTAAGTCCAGGCGTTCGCGTCTGCGTCCAGCAAGGTAGCAATAGACAGAAATGGAATGCAAATTATAATTGAAAAAAATTGAAATTTTTTTCAAAAAATAAAAAAATAAAATCAAACATACAAATTATAAATTATAATTTTAATTTAGTATTAAAAAAATAGGTTGAATCGGGTTTTCTATCGAGTTTTTTTTAAATTCCGTAACTTGACTCTATATGTTATCGAGTTTCATTCTATATTTCAAAACCTAATCCTAAACTCTATAGGATTTGATCATATAAGATTTTGAAGACGGTATACACTATTGCGACTTGTCTCGCTTACTTCTTTATATAAAAAATAACTTTACTAAATAATTATAACAGGGACGCTTTCTTCAAATGGATCGAAGCCCAATTTGTACGAAGCGCCACAATTTCTTGATAATGCTTTGATTTTATGTTATTTTGTCCGATTGGTTTGTCAAACTTCTTTCACTGTTGTCGTTAACATTTTTCATAAACTAAAAGGGAGTTTCTCGATGAAGAACTCACGTCTTAAGTCCATTAATGCTTGCATAAATTTGTAGGCAATCATTGAATTTCTCAATGAAACGTGTTTACATGTGACAGAATCGCTACTAGAGATGTCTATTAACTTTTTGTGGATACTGAATAGATCTGAAACGCAGGAAACGAAAGGATGGGAGCGTTGGGAAGATAATACAGTTTTATTATTTTTGGATTGAAATAAGGTAAAATGTTAGGAAGTGGATGCATTATCGAAAAAGTGACAAAAACATATACTTTAATTTTCATAATTTTTAATATTATCTATTCTAGATGAAGGCAATATTGAAATTTATGATACTACCGTATTCGGTTACTGAATTTTATATTATTATTTCTTAATTAAGCATTCAAACATTTTCAATATCAATTTTATTATCTAATTAAAATTTTTGATGTTAACATTAATATCTAAATTAATTCTGTTAACAGTGGTTAAATCTACTCCTTGCTTGCTGGTCTCTCTAGAAACTGCTCCTCTCTCTCTCTGTCGCTCTGCGTGTGCAAATAGCCTAACGTCTTCCAAGCTTTTCCAAGCTCGACCTGGCTCACGTCATCCCAAACATCGGCGGGCAGCAACTCGCTGTACGATCACGCGCAACACATGGGAGTCCTAGTACGTCTAAGATCAACTTCAATTCATCAAGCCACATTATAAGTCAATGAACACATAATACGTGCCTTTACCTAAAAGTAAAACAACAACTCAAACTTGGATTTTGCTTATAAAAATTATTTAATATTCTCAATTTATTAAAAAAAGAAAAGAATACTACTCTTTTCTCTCTCCCTCCTTTTGTCTCTACTTAGGGAAAGAATCAGCTTGGGTTAGACATTAGATAAGGTTTGAAGTTGTCGGTTCTTGAGTCCAAAAAATATGACTTGAGATCAACTCGAGATCTCACAGTTTTGGATGTGATTCATGGCTAATTAGATTTGTAATTTGGCTTGAAATTATCTTTTTTGTAAGTTCAGTAGATAAATCTGCTCTCATGAATCAGTTTATACTTCAAAATCGGTTGGGCCAATTGAGATTGGGTTGATGAATGACTTGGTCTAATCTCTATATCTAACTTGGGTGTTAAAACTATATTGAAAAATTTCATTTGAATGATAAAATTGATATTCAAGAAATTTAACACTATGTCTGACAATTTTCTTATAGAAGAGACCCCGAATCCGTAAATGACTGGCGTAGTGACTCTGACATTATTAACTAATGTAACATAGATGATTTAGTTCAACGCCTAGACAAAGCAAAAATAGAAGAAGTCTTCTCGTCTGCAAATCCCGTACGTGTGTGTGGGCTTGCCGTCTCACGTTGCTCCGAGCACCTGTAAAAAAAGGAGTTGAAAAAAAAAGACGAGTGTGTACAAATTAATCTCCACAAGCCCGTATCTGTCGGGAGTTTGCTCTTGCTACAGACAAAAAGGTTACCTCCCCCACAGCGAAAGTTACAACCCCATTTCACCTTTCCTTATCTCTTTGATCACTATGCTTTTGTTTTCTTCTGCATTTACACTTACACATACACATATACATATACAACCACCTCATCACATTTCTGGCTTCTCATTATAAAGACTCGCGCACTCTCTAGTCTCTTCTTCCTTCTCCTTCACTTCTTCCTCTTCTTATTCTCTCTCTCTCTCTCTCTCCTCCATTACAACTTAATCTCAAAGCTTATTTCGATAATACTAGGTTCGTTTTAATCCTTTATTATGATATCAGCAAAAGGGTTTGCATGCAAAACACACTCGTTCACCATACCCTCTCTTTAGGGTTATAATAGCTTAAAGCCCTTTATCTTTTAATTATTTCATGAACTTTATGCTCAAATATTTCTGGGTTCGGCTCCCTTTTATTAGCTTAAAAAATATCGGCTTCGTGTTTAACGATAGTGTCAACGTAACGGCTTAGAAATATTTCTTACGTTGGTACAAAACTGAGGTTGGTGTTTTGTGGTGCTGTGAAGATATAGTTTTTTTTTTTCCTAGAAGAGCAACAAGGATTTAATTTGCATTGACTGTGGTTTTTGTCTTGTTCTTTTTCTTAGGCGTTGAAGAAGAAGAAAAGAAGGAGAAGAAACAAATTGCAATACTACTACTACTACCTGTAATATATAGCATTAGTAATATAGTGCAAATGGCACCTTCCTCAAGTTCAAATAATAATAACTGGCTGTCTTTCTCTCTGTCTCCTATGGAAATGTTCACCTCTTCTTCATCATATCAACAACTCATTATGCCTCCTTATTATATCAACAATTCCTCCAATCCTAATGCAAACTCCATTGATGCTCCCCCTCATTACCTTATCGACCCCTCCTTCGTCTATTCGCATGGTAACCTCTCTCTCTCTCTCTCTCTCTCTCTCGTTCTTATTTAATTATTTTCTTTGTGTCGTATGTTTGTCTAACAAAATATCGAAGTTGGTTTTATTTTTGTTTATCATTGTGCATGATGAACTTTTCACTTCCTTTACACACTTAAAGATTTGAACTTTCTTGATATTTCTCACTTTCTACAAATTTACTGACATTAAATGTTCTTCGTTTTTAATATGCAAAGGTTGGTCGAATTCGAAGGTGACAGACTCGTCAATCATGAGGACTTTCATGGACGACCCATATACCCAACAAACTCACTACGCCAACTCAATCCCGAAACTCGAAGATTTCTTCGGTGATTCATCTTCCATTATCACTGAAGCTCAGGACTCGTCTTCACTCACTACTCACATCTATGGCACCGGTTCTTCCTCTCCTTACTTCAATGAACCCCAAGACATGAAGGTAATTACTGGGTTTCAAGCGATATCAACGAACTCGGGGTCGGAAGTTGATGACTCGGGCTCACTCAGTCAGAATCGGGCCCAACTCAGTGAGTTCGTGGGGAACTGTAATGACCCAGCAGGGACAGAGTTGGGGTTCGTGAATAACAACAACAACAACAACAAAGCTAATGCTAATGGTTTGTCACTTGGAGTTGTGAGTGAAAATAATAACGACAAGGCTATTGTCGTTTTGGGTGATCAATCAGACAAAAGTTCAGCTCATAAGAAGATCGTTAATTCGTCTTTTGGTCAGAGGACTTCGATTTATAGAGGAGTTACGAGGTACATAACTTAATAAACCAGTTGATTTATTGATATTTGCGGTATGTGTTTGTAAAAAGATAAAACACGAATAAATATAGATTGTGAAAACACAGGTTGTCTAAGTTGGATTTATCATCACATATGCAGACATAGATGGACCGGTAGATACGAGGCACACCTTTGGGATAACAGCTGTAGGAGAGAGGGTCAAGCTAGAAAAGGCCGTCAAGGTTTTCTCTCTTTCTCTCTGTTAAATCTGTTTTTTTTGCCCCCGATTCCTGTTTAATTTCTTCTTTAATAGTCTGATTATCTATTGTCGTTAGTTTCTGAAGAGGGGAAAAAGAATGTGATTCGTCTGGGAACTTAAAAGTAATTGAAATAATAATTTAATGGACATAAGTGACTTTGTTTGCCAACATAAACAACTACTTAGCTGTTTAGTCAACAACTTGTTTGCATTAGAGGATGTGATTAAAGTAGATGTTCGACCGCAAAGTAGCATTTAATTAAATTTGTTTAGGGTAATGCGGGCACCCTTGTAAAACTATAAATACATTCCGAACTTAAATAAGTTCAATATCGATCTCTGCAAGAGTAACGAGGCTTACTTCACTAATTTAACTGTTATTTGAATATGTTATTTTAATCTTATCTGGAAACCATATGAGTACTGTAAAACATCTTTTCAGAATGCAAGACGTTTTAGAGTTTCACTTAGTTTTAAAAGCTGTCTACTGATTTACGCCTTTATTCATAATAGAGGTCTTGGATGTTGTGATTAAGGTTTTATGTCACAGTTATTGTCCTCGTTATAATGTTTACAATGTTTGAAATACATGAAAATTCATAGATGATTTCATTTCCGAGTTGATAAATGCAGAAGCATCTTTCACGTAGTAGGGTGGATTTCAGAGGCATTAATGTGGGCCTCACTGAAGACTCGTGACAGTGATTGATTGACCCATATGATAGAAGTAGTAATGGTAGTACTTCTGGGGATGTGTGGTCTATTCATTCATTCACTTCAAGTGATTTGATCAGCTGGGCCGCCATTTTGTGGTTGTTTTCTTGTTTGGACTTTGCATTGTCCTACATAGTTTGGTTTCTTCATCCGTATGTCACCTGGGTCCCCATATGCTTTGACTCATTCCTACACATGCTTTTGACTGTAGACATCCTAGTGTCTGGACATTTACGTGTTGTCTTATTCTCTTCTCCTTTCAATTCCATGACAGTTTGTTGCAGGTTGGATATTTTCTAGCGTCCAGTTCCCTGAATATCAGGGTTAGAAATTTTTGAACCCGTGACATGATTTATCAGTTTTGTAGCTAGCTTGAATTATATTTATACTCTCTATTTGGTACTAAAACTTTGAAAATCTTAAGCTGAACTTGAATTTTGCAGTAACAAAAGGTTTGCATGCCTGAACCTTAAAATAAGTTGCATTGGTTTGAACGTAAGTTATCGAACGTTCTACCTTTACTGAAGGTCTACTGTGTAAACAAATTACCAAGAAATCATTGGATATACAGGGAATGCGATGAATACCACCCTTTTAAAGTGTCATTTTTGTATGCTATCAAAAATAGATGTTTTAGTTAGTGGTGCCATAAGGAGGATGTGCAAAGCCGCCTGAAGCTTTTAACTTCATGCCAGAAGCAAGCCTTAGACCATCCACAATTCTAAGGACCCTATTTGAGGTCCATACATCAACATCTGAAGGAACTCTTTACTTTATTTTTAAGATCTTTAGAAATAATTTTTTGACATATATTAATGTTATTTATGGGACTTACAATACAAAAAATATATACAAACTAATACAAAAAGTTAAAAATAAAAAATAAAAGGGTTACTTTTAAGGGTCTTGCTAGAGGGCTTCAAAAAATTGAAGGAACTCTCTCCAGTGCTTAAGGACCCCAAGCCTTGAAAAGCATACCAAGGTGCGTGCGTTGGAGAAGGCCTCAGTTAACTGGGATAAATATAGATTAGCCTGGTTTCATACAAAAATAAATTTTACTTTTAATGATTCTTTGACACTCAGGAAACTGGGACCCACACGTAGGCCATTTTGCATATGTGGACCTAAATATACTGTGTTGAGAGGCTGATGAAAGCTGATCCAGATTTAGGTGCATTCGTGTGTATCTATCTACCGCTTAACTTACTAATGGTTTCTAGTTGATTCAAGGGATATGTTGTACTGCTGGAATTGTTTGGAGTAGAGCCATTCATCTGGAATATCTTATACTGTATATTAGATATGGAATCTCCAGTTGCTGAAATTTTGGAATTTGTAATTGCTAGATTTTGGAAGTTTTGCTTTACTGCTACTTACTTTCTAATGAAATCTCGTGAAAAGGAGTGAATGAATGGTCGAAACATATTTTCAATCTTGTTTATTATTTTCTTGCAAGTGAAACAGTCTGGCTGAAGATAACTTCTTTCATCCATCTAATAGTCCTTCCATTTGTTTTTGCATAAAACATGGGTTGCATGATGGTCTTTCTGCTTTTGGGTGCAGTGTATCTGGGTAAGAACTTACCCTCTCCTTGATCTCCTTTCAGTTTCAAACAGTTCCAACAATTATCTTGATAGTGGTGATTTTGTTTTATTTATTAGGTGGATACGATAAAGAAGATAAAGCTGCAAGGGCCTATGACTTAGCAGCGTTGAAGTATTGGGGTCCAACTGCCACAACAAACTTTCCTGTAATACATTTGAGCGTCTATGTACTACGAATGATGTTGATGCAAAGTTCTCATTTTGCCATGTGATATACGAAGAACCATGTTGTGCCTAGATAAGTTTTGAAATATTTGTATTGTATTTGAAAAATTTGCTTTTGTAGGTTTCTAGTTACACCAAAGAATTGGAGGAGATGAAACTAGTAAACAAGCAAGAATTTATCGCGTCTTTGAGAAGGTACACTTACGAATGCTCCTTCCTTCCTTAACTTATTTTTAGTTTAGCTGAGTAACTTAATTCATTCATGTGCCTAAACAGGAAAAGCAGTGGCTTTTCCAGGGGTGCTTCGGTATACAGGGGTGTCACAAGGTATGAATCATTGCTAGAGAAACTGAGCGCTTTGTGTCTATCACTTTGTTCAGTAAAACTTTTCTCAACCCAATTCCACTATTGTTTGCTTTGGCAGACATCACCAACAGGGACGTTGGCAAGCAAGGATTGGTCGCGTTGCTGGGAACAAAGACCTATACCTTGGGACTTTTGGTAAGCATGTTACTCAGGATTCTTATATAGTATAGACTTATTGAGGAGTATCTGATGGGCCAAACTTCTCTTAGTATAGTAGACGTGGCATTGGCAATGGTAATGTGAATTTACCTCTTCCTAGATATAACTTTAACTAAATATAAAGCAGATTAAGATGGATTTAGTTTGTTCTATGTCATCTTGTGTCCCTTGGTGGCTTTGGCATCCTAGCTAGAAATGGCTATTAAATCATCCTATGTATCGTCAGTGTTGGTTCCTACCTGTGGAGTTTTTTTTTTATGAAGAACAAGATACATTAACTTAATACATTATTGCTCAGCTACTGAAGAGGAAGCAGCCGAAGCATATGATATTGCAGCCATAAAGTTCAGAGGTCTGAATGCTGTGACCAATTTCGAGATGAACCGTTATGACATCGAAGCTATAGCCAAGAGTGCTCTTCCCATTGGTGGGGCAGCTAAGCGGTTAAAGCTTAAGTTTGAATCTGACCAGAAGCCATCTCTTACAGGCAATCAGCAACCACAAATTAGTGGCAGCACGACAAATAACAGCTTCAGTCTTACGTCGATGCAGCCTGTCCCGGGACTTTCTCTGTTGTGCCGTTTGATTCATCATCCGCTTTTTATCATCATAACATTTTCCAACCCCTATATTCTAACTTAGGCACTACAATGTCCTCCAACTCCAATTCATTTATCGTTCCAACAGCGACATCGACTTCTTCAATTCCTACAGCACCACAAACCACCGAACTTCTCATGTTCCCCCACCAGTCATACTAACTATCTTGACAACCTAGTCGGCCTGACCTTTTGTTTTGACTTATTTAGCGATAGCAGCTACCTTGTTCATGTTTATGCATGCATTCACCTGACAAAAGTTTTTACCTAGCCAGATAGCCTCTTTCTTGACCTTTTCGTAGGAGTAGAACTAAGAAAGGCAGGAGGAATTTTGTTTCAAGGGTATTTGATGGTAGAGATTTGTTTTTACTGTATAACTCCCAATTAGTGGTTAGAAAGTGATGTATGTTAGATGATGATGCTTATTGTCTCTCTTTCAGTTACTTCAGATGTCTTTCTTGCTTTCTTAATGGCCTTTTCTGTGAAAAGTAAATTGCATGTCCAGGTTTATGGCATCAGCAACCTGCCGTATCCCCCTGCTGGTTTTTCCATCGCGCAATTATGCTCACTAGGAGACGGGATGCCAACATGTATTCTTATGTAAATATGATTCACGAAAACGTGATCTGCTCATCATGATTGGGATACGTAATTAACTTGCTAAATGAAGAAATATTTTAATAATTATTCATTTGTTGATAACTACAAGACATGCATTTGTTACTCAAAGTGACATGCGTGCAATGATTAGTCATTTATTATTACCTGCTTGTGTAAGCCACATCTTGTCCTAAAATAGGGTATAAAGGAGCTACATACTATTAGTAAAGTACCGCTACCCCAACACGCTGGCTTGAAGATATGTTGTCAGATGAGCTGCACGGAGCCAAAATATTCTCTGAAGTTGATATGGAGGTAAACTATTTTCAAGACTAAACATTGGTGGCACGAGTGGATTTTCATGCCATTTGGGTTGTCCAATGCTTTTAGTATTTTTATAAGGATGGTGAATTACATATTGCGGAATATTTTTACTAAGTTTGTTATAATTTATTTTGATGGTATCCTTATTTATAGTGGAGATCTAGAGATTCATATTGATCACTATTACTACAATACTTGCTTGTTGCAGTGATGCAAGGCTTGTACTGAGATGCTTGTATGATGGAACAATGCAAGTAGCTTGCACCACATTACTCGCCTACTATAACGGCACACATATATGTTGTGATGCTATCATGACTTATCACAATACTACTTAATTTGAATATTGAAAATCGATGCTCCATTCATCTTTTAAAAGTCTAAGCAATGTCTTGACATCTATTGTTACTTTTGCTATCAAGTAGAAGAGCAATTTCGATGACATACATCATTAAGATCAAGCAAATGCTGAATTATTACAGCTACTATCGTTGCCTTATGGTAAAATACACTCCTTGGCTAGTGACACTTATCTCAAGAAATCCTCGACATTGCAATTACATCATTTTATTGTAAAGTTGTGCAAATCATCTTAATAGGTATCATTAAGCCAAGGCATTTTATGCACTTCTTTAAGGCTTTGGCTGTGAGTACTAGAGTAATCCTTTTAATGTGGAATATTAATCCTATACAATTTTCAGATTTTAAGTGATTATTTTTGCTGTTATATGGAAAAATCCTTTTAACATGCATCGTTAAGTTTAAGATGTTCCTAACTCCTTTTATACCACCATAGCTTTCAAGAAGTGGTGAAATCTCCTTTCCGTGCACTAAGTGCCATCATCTTGCAACTATCAATCTTGTCTTGTAGTATACTCTTTGGCACACAATAATGCTCATTAGATCCTTGAAACCTTGTGACTTTAGCTGCAAAGCACTGGCACAAAGCAATGAAGCAACATGCTTAATATACACTACTAAGCCCTTGAAATTCGTGGCAACTCTTTGCTAATTTTATGCTTCTGGATGTATGACAATTTTTATAACTAGATACATGGTTGAAGAGACTCATGACAAATGATTGTTATTATTTTCACTATTAGAATTGGAAGCTTAATAAGCAAATCTAAGGTTGCAACTTCAATATTAAGTCTTCTAAAAACACAAATCATATATATAATGTGTTATGAAAAAATAGAGCAATTACTTATTTGGTGAGGTATATGGGCTCAATAATAGTCATCTATTGTTGACATTTGATTGATTCTATTTACGCATTAATTACTCTATGGACCTCATTTATGTGGCAATGAGAATTTCTCAATTATTTTTTATGATGTATAATTGTATTAGTACTGCTTTAGGATTAATAATGATATGTTGCTTGCTTTTCATAATCTCAAATTTGGTCATGTTCTTTATTCATGTGAGTACCCATTTATAAACCTCATTGCAAGCAGCTCTTTAGAGCATACATAATGCACAATGCACTATAGCATACATAGTGCATAATGCTCATTGCATGAGCACAAGCTTATATAAAGTTTTCCTGGCATGGTATTTATAAGTATGCAATATTACTTATTCACAACTTTGTGTTTAAATAAGTATTATCACATCTCTACATGTAGTCCCATCAACTAAGGGCTACTTAATGCAATTAGAACCTAATAGTATCATGTTACTATTTCAAGAAACAAAAGATTTTTCCCATTTAATGCATCAAAAGATAAGATTATATATTTGGTTTAATGTAAAAAATGGTACCTAAATTTTTGAAAATTTACAATTAAGTACTTAAACTTTAAAAAGGTCAATTTAATAATTAGACAAAATTTTTGATGTCACAAATGGCACCTACCATTACTTTGGTAATGTTTGTTAGTCTACGTGGATGTCTCCACTAAGCCAACTCACCATATTTGTAATATGTTATTATTTTAACATATTTAGAGTCTCGGTAAGCACCCATGTGTAATTTAAAGGGAAACAAAATGTCAAAAACAGACAAAAGAAAGGGAAAAAGAAAAAAGAGAGGTTTGAAGTAAAGTTAAAAAAAAAAAAAAAAAACTTGAAATTTACTCTTTACAATCCATAACAATGCAATCCCTAACCCTTGCAAAATTGTGTAACCAAAATTTTGTCAAACCCTAACCCTATAATTGTTCCCAAATTGTGAAATCCTAAGGTAATCGAAAACCCTCATTGAGAAAATGGACTTTTACCCTTTATAACTCATAACACCCAAATTATTATCCTTCACAAAAGTGTGAAACGCAAATTTTGTGAAACCTTAACCTTAAATTGTCTCTAAATTAGGAATTTTTAAGGAAATTAAAAACCTTAACCGCCTAAATTTCAGGAACCCTAACCCTTTACAGATAGTAAGTGGGGCGATTGACGATAGATAAAATCTAAGCCCTAAAAATTCCATAAGTGGAACCCACTCTCTATTGAAGTGTCATCCTTGATAGTAGGTCCCCACTTTTAACTGAAGGATAGTGTTATCTTGCAAAGAAGTAGTATTCCTAGTAGGTTACGAGGGCTTTGTCTCAAAAGATGACAAATCAATAGAGAATCTCGAAGATTAGTGTTTCCTACGTACTTTAGGTGTGATGTACAAGCCAAATCACAAAAGGATGCACTTTTCATCTTATCCACTTGCCTCTATCACCTTGCTCACATCTGGTTGCTATATTATTGTCACCATAGATGCAAGCAGGTAATCTCATGCCTGCTTACTACTTTTCTCTCTCACGTATATTGAATCTTTATGATAAGGGGATGGGATTAGGTTTAAGGTTCTGGGAAAATGGGGGTTACTGATGTGTGGTCGATCTTATTTAAGGGATAGTTAACTTTTTAGGTTTTCCTTTGTTAGGGTACTTTGTGTGGCTTGCAATTTTTTAATTTCTTCACTTCCGTCTATTTTTTCTCTCTCTTTTTTTTTTTTAAATTGATCGACATGTTTTTTTTTTCAATGCATCTTAATCCATGTCATCACCTACATGGACACCTACATGTAATGTTTTGATGCTATGTTAGTGTATTTAAACACATGTTAGGCTTTAGTTTGATAGGAAGACCACATAAGCTAACAGCCACTATTAGAGTCAAGCTAGGTCTCATTTGTGATCTCAAAAACTTTGTCTAGATCATAAATTAACCTTTTTAAGGTTCAAGTACTTAATTGAAAAATTTGCAAAAGTTCAGGTACCATTTTCAACATTAACCCTATATATTTCAATGACAATCTTAGTCCTTTTGTTTTCATTTATTTTATTTTATTTTCCGCTCTTCTTGAAAACAATTATACATCTTTTTTGAGAATTAGCACCATATGAAAGAAGATTAAATAGATTTTGTTCTTGATTGACATGCACAATGAGAGTGAGGCATGAGTTTAAGAGACTTGCACAAAAAATTGAAACACAGGTGCTAGAAAATGTGCAAAATGAAACAATACAATGAAAGGTGAGGGTTACATACTTAAATATTGCGATTTTTGAAAAAAATTACATAAATATTGTATTCATAAAACACATTACTAAAATAGGTTTCAAAGAAGCATACCACGTATGCATCTTTAGGGTTATCGGAAAATTTTACACTGAAGGCATAGACGAGGTCCACACCTTCAGCATAAAATAATATTTTTTTCCTGCAACCCTAAGGAATCTTGTATTGCAAACCTATAAAATTATTATAAAAATATGTCTATAAATCTAAAATTGATACAGTAAATTTACACAGTATTATAACATGTGATTTGTAATACATAAGAAAAAATTTACTCCAATAATTTCTAATATAAATACGAATCCTCAGTTCATATGTTAACATTTCCATATTTCAATTTCCTCTATAAACTTCACTTTGCAAATTTTTGTTTTCATAATTTGTATTTTACGTAGGTTTTACTCTATTGAAATACATATGTGGAAATTTCTTCATCAAGATCTCAATATATTTTCTTAAGAAAAAAATTATTTTTGTTGCTGTTATATTACTTCAGATAATTGCAAAAAAAAGACATGTAAAAATATATACTACATAAATTTTATTGAAATAGAAGTTATTGTTAATTAACTATTAATTAATAATTAATTAATTGTTAATATATGATTAATTAACATTAGTAAATGAATTATGTATATATGTTATTATAATGTATTTTTATAAACATAGTCGTTAAATTAAGTTATTGTTAATTAACTGTTAATTAATAGTGATTAGTCGTTAAGATATTGTTAATTAATTGTTATAAAATTAATTAGTAAAAAATTTTGTATTGGGTGAAAATATAAAATATTTGTATGGTTTAGTAGAATTAATCATAAAAGTAAGTAGTTGGTAATTATCCATTAATTAAAGATGATTAGTCGTTAATATGTCGTTAATTAATTGGTATAAAATTAATTAATGAAAAATTTTGTATTCGTTGCAAATGGAAAATATTTGTATGTTTTTGTAGAATTATTCATAAAAGTAAGTAGTTGTTAATTATCCATTAATTAAAGGTGATTAGTCGCTAATATGTCATTAATTAATTATTGTAAAATTAATTAGTGAAAAATTTGTATTTGTTGCAAAATAAAAATATTTGTGTGGTTTTGTAGAATGAGTTATAAAATTAATTAGTTATTAATTATCTTTTAATAAAAGAAGATTAGTTATTAATCTATCGTTAATTAATTGCTATAAAATTAATTAGTGAAAATTTTTTTATTGGGTGGAAATGTAAAATATTTATATGGTTTAGTAGAATTAGTCATAAAAGTAAGTAGTTGGTAATTATCTATTAATTAAAGTAGTTGGTAATTATCTGTTAATTAAAGATGATTAGTCGTTAATTAATTGTCGTAAAATTAATTAGTGAAAATTTTTGTATTTGTTGCAAAGTGACAATATTTGTATGGTTTTGTAGAATGAGTTATAAAATTAATTAGTTATTAATTGTTCATTAATCAAATGAGATTAGTCGTTAATATATTGTTAATTAATTGCTATAAAATTAATTAGTAAAAAGTTTTGTATTGGGTGGAAATGTAAAATATTTGTATAGTTTAGTAGAATTAGTCATAAAAGTAAGTAGTTGGTAATTATCCGTTAATTAAATATGATTAGTTATTAATATGTCGTTAATTAATTTTTATAAAAATTAATTAGTAAAAAATTTCGTATTTGCTACAAATGAAAATTATTTGTATGGTTTCGTATAATTAGTCATAAAAGTAAGTAGTTATTAATCATCCATTAATTAAAGGTGACTACTCGTTAATATGTTGTTGTAAAATTAATTAGTGAAAAATTTTGTATTTGTTGGAAAGTGAAAATATTTGTATGGTTTTGTAAAATGAGTTATAAAATTAATTAGTTATTAATTATTCATTAATCAAAGGGGATTAGTTGTTAATATATCGTTAATTAATTGCTATAAAATTAATTAGTGAAAAATTTTATAATGGTTGCAAGTGTAAATTATTTGTACGGTTTTGTATAATAGATAGAGCCTAGACCTTTCGATCCTTCAGTCTTGACGTAGGAGGCGAGTCATCGATCACAGGTCGTTTAAGACAGAGAGGTAGCCGATGTTTTACTTATCAATTAGTTTATGTTGCATTAGAAATAAGAAAACATTTGACATGTTGTTGGTATAGGATCAAGCAACCATCGTTGTGCAATGATGTGAGTTGTCACTTTGTCACGATGAATGTACCATCCCATTCGATGCCCAAATGGGGCCATACTTGCAGTTGGCTGGATTCGAAGGTGTGAGTCGCTTACCATACATACCCCTTGATTGGCACATGATTACATCATTGGTGGAGAGATAGTGTCTAGAGACGCATACATTCCACATGTTAACGGGGGAGTTTACAATTATGCTATAGGATGCGGAGATTTAACTAGGACTCTTTGTGGATGGATAGACAGTTACAGGGAGTAGTTTCCTGGATTGGGGAGTGATATGCGAAGAATTGCTAAGGGTAAGATTAGGGTTTAGTGGTAGGGGGGTCGCATTAGTATGATATTGCTTTGTAATATGATCTGGCTGATCCCATTGGACACCGATATGGAGCAAATACATCGAGCTACTCGTGCATACATACTGCAACTCTTAGGGAGGTTTATCGTTGTCGATAAATCCAACGCTCTTGTCCAGGTGATGTGATTACCTTTGTTGGAACATTTCGACATCGCTGGGATATATAGCTAGGGGTCTACATGTCTAAAGTGATTGTATCGCCAACTATGTGTCGCGTCATCATCGTTGACACACGAGATTGGAGGAGCTGCCATATTGCTACAGGTGTGGGCTTGAGACAAATTTCCTTGCTTCACAACCATTGATTGACACAGACTATCTATACTAGCTAGATGTTCACTGGTGACACGTTGGAACATACCAAGGGACACGTAGTTTCACCCCACCCACATAGTCAACATATATCGGGATGCGTTAGATAGGCAAAATATGTCGCAAGTACCTCAGTAATCAAATTTTTTTCTTTGCAATTAATTATATTTATCTTTTGAAGTCAATAAAATTTCCTATTTTCAAGTTAAATGAGAGCCGTATGATGGGAATTTAATTAATCTCTTGCTGTATTTCTGCAAAGCTAGCATGCACATTTGAACAGCTCGAGTGTCACTTATTTGTTTCCACATTGTTAAGTGGCATTTCCTAGATTGAGTGGCGAGGTAGTTTGGTCGGTTCCAATACATCTTGTAGCCAGTGAACATGCAGCTGGAGCTCTATAAAATTGACTTGCATGGCCAGATTAATATTGATTGGATTGTCCTGCATGAAGTGTATTTGAACATGTGAGAACAATGGGTTGATCGAGTCATTCATATGGATGGCCCTTGCGATGTGCATGATAGTTACTTGGAATGGTATTATCGAGTCTAATTTTTGACTTTTCCCATTCCTAATCCGATCTAGACTAGACCCTATGCTCATCTAATGTAGATCCTCGACTTGAATTAGGAATTTCGTTTGATTTTTGGAGTCGCCACCCAAATGTTGTTGGGAAATATTGAATCAAGACTAAAGGAGCGGATTAGTCTTAATTTGGACCACTAGTCGTCGTGATTTCCTCTTCTCGTTTTTGTGAAAAGAGGAAAAGGGAAAACCAGAGTTTCTAAGTCCGGAGGCTAACCTATTAAAACCTTACGGTTACCACCTAGTCTCCTAAAATTGTTCCCATTTAGAAATGTCTTTTATTTTGTTTCTGTTACTTTTTATTATGTTTTTGATTATTCTAAGAAAATGATTTTTTTATTTCATTTTTATAGATTGACCCAAATGGGTGCCTACGTGCCTGTTAGTTAGGATCAAACAAGCCGTAGTTCGCTTTTTTTTTGAAAATATTTAGTGGGTTTGTGAATTTTAATTTGAAAATCTCTTTCGATTTATGTTTTTAACATTTTTGGGTTTTTTCCTAAAAAATCTAAACCTAAGCTTAGTAATTTGATCTTTTTCAAAATAATTTTTGGGGAAAACATTAATTTTGGATTTATTTGAGAAAATGATTTTTCTAAGTGATAAAACTAATTTTTTTTCTATTTTTATAATTTTTGAATTTTTATTAATTTTGTAATTTTTATGATTCTTTTATGATTCTTTTAAAATTTTTATAATCTTTATAAGTTTTTATATTTTTTTTATTATTTTTATGATTTTTCATAATTTTTGTGCATTTTTGTTTTATTAATAATTTTCCTCCTAGTAACTACCCTATTTCAAAATCTAAAGTTTTATTATTATTATTTTTCTAATATTTTTATTATTTTCTATATTTTTATTACTTATTATTTTGATTATATTTTTTCTTTTTATTTATTATTATTATTATTTTTATATTATTAACTCCTAAAAAATCTAATTTCTAACATTTTTCTATTTATTGAAATATGAATAACACATAAGTAAATAAAAAAAATAAATAACAAATTAATAAATAAATAACAAAATTAATGAATCAATTCGGAATAAAATAAATCAAATAAATAAATAAATAAATAAAAATAATAATAATAAAAGGAAAATCCGACTTACCTGGATTCGGGTCAGTGCACGGGTCGGATTGGTTGGGTCGAATCGGGTTGAAGTGGTTCGGGTCGAGTCGATTGGACACGGCGGCGGGGAGTACTCGTTAACGGCGTTCTGGCAGTCTTCTTCAGTGGTTGAGGTGTCGAATCCTAGGTTATCGAGGGTGAGGAATCCAATGGTGGCGGTTGTTTGCTCCAGAAACGCCTCCTGGTGGTTGCTCAACTCTTAATCGGCGGTCGCGGCTTCGATTTCCTCCGGTGGTCTCCGATTCACTCTTTTCTCTCACTTTCTCTCGCTTTTGATTTGTGATTTGGCTTCCTCACTTCTCCTCTATTTATAGGCGTTCAAAATTGAGCTGGATAAGCTCGGATTTCCACCGATCAAAGCAAATCGGATCGACTGTTAAATAAACCAACTCCGATTCGTGTAAATCCTTTGATTTGTTGAGATTTGATTCAAATTGGATGATGTTTATCTCAATTCTGTTGAAGATCTGGTGGATTTGTGCAAAAAATCGAATCGAAACGGCCGAAATTCGAATTTTTCCTTCACCGGCGATCTTGGACCCGAGGTAGAAGACAATCACGCGCCCGGCGCGTGCGTTCCCTCCAACCAATCAGAGGTTGCCACGTGTCCTGGATAAGTACGAAAAACACAAAATGCGGAAACTGCTTCCCTCGCTTTTCGAACCTACAACCAAGCCCTCCTGCGCGCGCCTTAGACCATGATCCGGACCAGCTGAGCTGGCCTATTTTCCCGATTTTTCTAATTTCGCAAATTGCATATATGCACTGCAATTTTTTTATTTTTTTGTATTTTTTGAAATTTCAAAAATTTATAAAAATTATTTATTGCTTATTATTGCCATTTCTGAAATCATTTTTCAAAATTGATGTGTTTTCTTATTTATTTTTATTTTTTTGAATATTTTTATTATTTATGCTAAATTAGAGAAAAATTGGAAATTGATTATTATTCATTCCTAGGGCAAAAATGGGGTGTTTACAGGTATGGATCAATCAACAAGTGATACATTAGATACATGGGGGTTGTTCTTAGATTTCGGCATAGCAATGAATGGGGGGAAGATGATGACTTGAAAATAGAGGTAAGCTATAGGAAAATTCTAGGCAGGATGAACAAATGCATATTGATTCCAATGTGGTGCATGCTACCTTAGGGCCGATGTTCAACTAATATGAGACACCGCATTGGCATTCTATTAGTGGTCCTGTCTCAGCACTATTAGCTCCACAGAAGCAATGCTTTGGAAAACAACCTATATACTAGGGTGAATTATCTAATCAGCCAACAAAGTGGAGTCTCATGTATCTGCGAGCGTTTGATAGTACTCCCCACTAGCATCCAACCTAGGAGTCTGAATCTCCTCCAACTCCGCGTGCAAGGCCATCTAACGCCTTTGCTCGGCTAGCTAGGCATTTGACTAAGGGTAGAAGATAGGGATAGGTAACGATGATTTTTTTTTTAATTATTTGCATATGTATATGGTTTACTAAAATGATTAAATTTATGTATTTTTACAATTTATAATAAATTAGTATGCATTCTATGCACCAACACTATTGCCCTTTGCCATTTTCACATGCAATGTGTATATATACGATTTTACAACTTCGAATATTTCATAACATTTAACAAATGTCTAAACAAATTGACATTTGAAACAACTTCACAATAAATGACAAAATTACATGTATAATATATATATATATATATATATATATAATATCAAGCATCCCCCTTCTACCGTGTCTTTAAACAAACTGGATGAAGTAGTCGATGATTCACCTAAGCTGCAAAAGAGAAAAAGCTAATGTTAGCATCATAAATGCAATGTTGAGCATAATGAAATATGTATTGGTATTCATCAATTACCATTATCGCATCGACGTGAGCACATTCTTCTATTATACCCCCCTTCTATAAAGTCCACATGTGATTTGATCAAGACGCTCCCTAATGTCCATCTTCATGTAGTATCTTTTCCACCTCAGCTTTTCCTTCTTCCATATAAGGTCTCCCTTTGGGTGGAGTGACGGGAAGTGCACTAGCTCTTAATCCAACTCGTCCCCTTATGGGCATGAAGTGCATCCTATATGTTTGGTCCTGATGTGTTCATCTGTACCAATCAAGTATAGAATGCGTCATATCAACCCTAAGCAAGGCGACTACTACATATGTGTAGGAGAATGGAATTTTGTATATTTGCCACTTTTGGCAGTTGCATGTGCTATAGGCAAAGTCAACAACGTACGTTTGGCCCCCTCTCCTTAACCCGCTGGCGATGTGATGACTATCGGTGAGGACTTCAAAAACTTTGTCGTGCCTGTTGTAGTTGATGACCCTGTGGTTATAAGCTTATAAACTCCATTGGTCAATTTTTTTGGCTACATATTTGGTGAAAATTCTACCTTTCGCTATGTTCTTCAATGCCTTTATTTGCTTCTAAACAAAGTACCCAACATAGTTGTAGAGTGTTTTCTTCACCAGAGCAATCATAGGTAACCCTCGAGCCACCTTCAATACAGAATTATAGCTTTCAACAACATTGAAGGTCATATACCCAAACAAATAGCAACTGTCATGAGCTAGCATCTACATATCCAATGGCACATCGTCATACCAGTCTAATTGATCCGACTTAATCATCCCCACCTACTCCATCACATAATTCAACTTGCGAGATTGTGCTTGCAACCTAACATATGTGACCAACTTCTTACATTGAATGTTTTTATGTGCTGAGTTGAAGTTACTTGTAATGTGTCAGAGACAGAATTGCCGCACCACAAATGGAGGCCACCATCCATTCACTTCTTCTTGGACTGTTGATTTGATGCCTGTATGTCTATTTGATATGAGGCAAATGGTTTCACGACCTTCATGGTCGCCGGCAACATATTCCGTCAGTTTCCTTTAAAACCAGCCCCATGTCTCAACTGTCTCCTGATTAACTAGAGCGAATGCCAATGAAAGCATATGGTTGTTGCCATCAATGCTACAAGCAACTAGCAACTTGTGGGTACATTTCCCATACAGAAAAGTGGCATCAATGGTAATAACAGGTTTAAGGAATCTCCATGCTGTGATGCACCGCCCGAAGGCCCAGAATACCCACTTTAAAGTAGACACATTGGGGGTACTTAATTTGCTCCATCCCCAATCTATTCATGTTCTGGGATTCGTATTTTTATTGCATCAAAAAGCTTTGGCAGTTCATTGTAAGACTTCTCCCAGTTCCCGTATACGAGCTTAATAGCCTGTTTCTTTCCCTCCCAAACCCTCTCTTGTTGATCCTATAGCCAAATTCCTGTTTGACAACAGAAGTCAACTTGACCACCTTTATATCAAGATTATCCCTAAGAAGATTTACAAATCGGCTGGCAAGGAGATTGCAATCCAGCTGTAAGTGATCCTAACTAATCAATGGGTTATTGCATGTGTGTAGACCCTTGAATCTCGTCACCATGAACATGCCCTCAAACTTCTTCTTTCGGGGCCTAAAGCCTCCATTTACAACTGTTGTCCCTTCTCAAACAATAAACATACCACGATAGTGAACTAGACTCTACAACAATGAAGTTGCAATAGTTCTTCACATGGTAAGACTTCACTGCTTGAATGACATCTGCTTTCTTCTTGAATCTTATGCCCCTATAGAAATCGTCATTGCTACTTGAACCATTGCAAATATCGGTTTGCTCTTGCTCGAAATAAATGAAACCACTATTGCCCCCATAATTGTAATATGGAATAAGATCTCTAACTGGTATGGTTAGTGGTTCAGCCTGCTTTGGTTGATATATTGGCTGTCTTGAGTAAATATGTACGGTTGGAGACTCTTCTTTTGGTACTGCATCTCCTTCGTTCTCACTCTCCTCATTTTCCTCATCGGAACTCTCCTACTCAACACCCATTCCACCATTGGTGTCGGTTGTAGCCTCCACTTCCACATGAACCATGTATGGATCTCGTGTGTTTAGTCATTGTAATACTGGAGTAACTGCTCTATCTACTTCATCCTCATCATTCACTTCCATCGGGGTTGGAATTGAGGGTTGAAATGTCGACGACTCTAGCTGCATTTCTCTAATGTCATGTGACGAATGTGGCTGATTGCTTATATCAAATGCTTGCCTTACCGAGTGCCCCTCCAAATTGTCAGAAATTCTGATGAATAATTATTGTATGCCACGATCTCCATATGATTCAGCTGTTTCAATAAAATTTTCAACATATTTGTTGTCTCTGATTGCCCTCAACGCATAACATGTATTATTCCCATGGAACATAGGATGCCTTTGAATTATTGCAACCCCCACTTCAGTTGGATTAACTCTGATGTTGTGACATATTCTATGTAAAATTTCGCTGTAGTTGATCTTTTTCTTTATTTTCAACTTCTTTACTGGATTTTTGTCATAATTTGACCCCCAGTTACTGGCTACAATATTTCCAAATGTATAGATCATCAACTTCACGTAATCAACCATTTTTTCCCTATCCATAGCATATATAAATTATAAGCTTTCAAATAAATACGACAATTTCCAATAACAATATTCTAAAAAAAAAAAAAATTCCGTAACATTTAAAATATTAAATTTTCCCCATTATTGCCAAACCATTTTTTTCTAAAAATTTGTTAGATGTTATTTTTTAATAACATTTTCGATACTAAAAATTCCAAAAATTTTCATATCATTTTATAACACTGTAAAAATTATTTCACATTCCAAATATTACAAATTTTCATAAGAATATTTTTTTTATAATTTTCAATAATATTTATACAAAAAAAAATTTCCTATCATTTCTCATTTTAATTTTAATTTTCCTCCGATTATTTCTAAACATTTTTTTTTTCTAAATATTTTTCCGAAATTATTTCTTAATTATATTTTTCCACTAAGTATTTCAAAAATTTCTGTATAATACTTCAACAATTATTTCACATTCTACATATTTCACATTCTTTACAATAGAAAATCCTCATTTTAATACAAAAATCAATATTACATGCTACGCATTGCAACATCTATATAAATCATATTTAATAAATTATAATCTAACAACACCGAGTAACATTTTCTATAAAATAAACAATCATACTAATATTTTTCTAAAATCTTACATCAAATACAAACACAGATAAAAAAACTTCAACTTTTCTAAAAAAAAATACCATAATTGATTAGCTATTTAGAAATACTTAGATCTAGACAAATTTTTTCTTTCTTGTGCAGAATCACTTCTTCTTCTTCCTCTTTCCTGCGTGCAAATGAGAGAAAAACTAGATCTGGGTGAATGGGTATTTTCTGTGTGTTTCGTACTCTTATTGTATTTATATATTTTTTGTTTCTATACTATTATGACGTGTTAATAAATTTATAGTGAGTGTAAATGGAATAAAAAATTGGATGGTGTGTATTTTGTTTGCGCCTTCAATGTAGAATTTTGCAGTATCCTTAAAGGTGCATATGTGATCCGCGTTTTCGAAACTTATTTTAGTAATATGTTTTATATGTATAATATTTACGTAATTTTTTTAAGAATTGCAATATTTAAATATGTAACCCTGAAAGGTGACGTGTATGCTCTAAGCACGTTGTATATCAAGTTATATTCAAACATAGATGCCCCTAAACTTATTCTCCTATATCTAAAGCATGTTTCGGTATGGAGCAAAATATAGATAAAGAAAATTTGTAAATATGATTTTATGTTTAAGCTCAAAATTAATTAAATTACACTTGGTTTAATTATTAATATTAGTAACATGGTCTAAATAATTAGATATAATTTGGAGTGATTTAGAGAGTTTTAGACTAGAAGGTTTGGAATATGGTTCATTAAAATTGTCTTACATATTTTTAACCATTTTTAGTGGGCTTAATTGTCCCTAGGTTTCATTATGTAGGTCAAGACTAAGATTAATTGTCTTTTAATTCACATTTTTAACCATTTTCTGCAAATAAGATTAATTGTCACTAGGTTTAATGTCTTACACATTTTTAACCATTTTTAGCAGACTTAATTGTCACTAGGCTTCATTGTCACTTGGTTTCATTTTGTGGGTTTCATCATGTATAATTGGAATTTATTCTTTACTTTTTAACCCATTATGTTTATTGAAACTTAATTAATGTTTTCCTTAATATAGTCTAGACAATCTAACGATGATTATTGCTTGTTATTTATTATAAATACATGTGTGCTACTTATGAGGGGAGGCTTTGAACCCAGCCGCTCCGTCATGCTACCTATCGCTTTGATAGCAGCTTTCAAAAATTGCATCTCCAGTCTCTCTAATCCCTATCTAAAACATTATTTTCTTTTTTTGTATGCAGCATTAATCCCTTTCTATCTACATGAAGCGTGTAAATTTACGCCGCACACACGTAATACTAACAATTAAACCTATACATCTACATATTTACTCTCTCGGCTGATGTACATAGTCAAAATTTACCTGGGTCATTGCCTATTGACTTGACTGTGCTTTTAATTTTTGCATTGACAGAATTTCTATGATTTCAATAACCTAATTTTATCTTTTTATATAATTGTTATCACATATTTATTTCGAGTTTGTACTAGAGCATTAAATTAGCAATGAAAAAGTATAAAGTTATCAAGGAACCTAGGTATGTTGGAATAGTGGAAGTATGGTGGTCCTATTTTTAGGAACCACAAACCACAACTTCATCAACTACAACTCCCATGTTCCCACTAACCACTTAATCCTAATCAACCACATTACCCACTAACCCATTAACCCATTAGCATGATTTTAGGAAACTTTGATGGAAAGTTTCTCTATAAATAGCTAATGGATTCAAGGTCCCAGAGCACGAAAATTCTATTAAAAACACATTACCATCTTGTGAGAAATTTTTTGAGTGCTCTGAAGATCTTGAAGGTTCCGGGGCTTGACGTTTTGTTCCTCTCCGGATTAAGCAATGGCAAGAGGTTAGTGATTTTCCTAATTCCGCTGCATTTTATGTGTTTATATTTGGTTATGGCTTACATTTGGTATCAGAGCCGTAATTAAACCTTTGCCTTGCGATTTCGAAAAAATTAATTTTCTCCCTTTTCAATTCAATTTTAATTTAAATTGGTTTTGATAAATTTTTATCAAATTTATGATACATTTATTTGTATCAATTTTTCTGGAGAAAATTAATTTTTTAAATTAGAGTTTTATGGTGCAAATTAATTTTTTATTAATTTTGTACTTAATTTTACTCAATTTTCAAGTATAATAATTGAGTAATAATGTTGGATTTTATTTGCCAACATCAAGTATTATCCTTTTTTTTTAAATAAAAATTTATGACATGTTAAATTGGAAATAAAGTAAATTATTTAGTATTTTTCTTAAATAATTTTTTCTTGAAATTTAACATGTCAATTTTATTTAACATTTTCACTTACAGTTTTGTGAAAAACTTTTGTGGAATTTTATTTTTTATTAAATTCCGTATTTATTTTAAATAATTTGTGTATATATAAATTTATGGTTTATATACACTAGCTTGTTAATTATTTAAAATATCGTCAATGAAATTGCATTAGGATTTTGCAATTTTAGTATTTGTTCAAGGTGCTTAAATTGGTATGTGATTGTATGTATGTTTCGAATTTATTATGCATGCAATATATTGTTCATGTTTAAGTACATTTAGAGTTATTGCATGATGTTTAGCAATAGCAATTGTCTTGTGATTAAATAATTCTAATAAATTTTGGCGTAGCCACAGCAGCCTTATTTAGATTGGATTATTTATTAGAAATCACATTTAGTATTATAGACATTAAATAACTTCATAAAACATTAAGTTAAAAGTCTAAATTGAGTCAGATTAATTTTGTCTAAGGAGACATTATCGTGGGACAAATGTGACCCCTCCACGTCTTTCCTGGGAATTCGTTCGAATTCTGTCTAAGGAGGCTGGATTTTAAGTGGGACCTTTTGTTTAACCTATGCGTCTTTCCTGGAAATTTATCTGATCTCAAGTGATAAAAATAATTTTGTTTGACTGAGGTTTAGCCAAAGTAGCCTCTATTGAACGAAGTTATTTATACGGTATCACATAAGAAATGTTTAGACTTTACATTTATTTTGTTTGATGATCCATAAAGCATTGAGGTATAGCCACAGCAGCCTTATTAAGGACGGATCTCATAAAGTGATTATGAAGTAAAAGAAATATAATGTCTATTATAAGGAATGAATCTTATTGAATTAAAAATTTAGCCCACAAGCAATTTTTATGTCGCTAGATTCATTATTGCATGATTTGCATTGGTAAATTATGATTTATGTTATAGTCTCAAATTAAGAATTAAGCATGTTTGTGTTTGCAGCTATGCAACCTTTGACTGATACTAAAGTAGAAATCCCTATTTTAACAAGTGAAAACTTTAAGACTTGGAGAGATAATATACTTCTTCATTTGGGGTGTTTGGACATTGACTATGCCACTATTAAGGATGAGCCACTTTTGAGTGAAGAAAGCACTCAAGCTGAGTTTGATCTTCATGAGAAATGGGAACGGTCTAACCGACTTAGTATCATGTTCATTAAGAGCAAACTCACTGCGGATGTCCGTGGCTCAGTGGATCAATATAAAAATGTCAAAGAGTTGCTAGATGCCCTTGAAAGGCAATTTAAGACTTCTAAGAAGTCTCTAGCTAGCACCTTGATTATGAAGTTCACATTTGCTAAGTTGACTTCTGTGAAAGGCGTTAGAGAACACATCAACAAAATGCGTGATTTAGCAAATCGCTTGAAGGCTCTAGAGATTGAGATGTCGGATGCTTTCCTAGTGCATTTTATTCTGACGACCCTTCCATCACAGTATGGGCCTTTTAAGATCTCTTACAACACACATAAGGACAAATGGACAATAGATGATCTATTGACCATGTGTGAAGAAGAGGAGGCCCGATTAACTCTGGAGATGGGAGAAAATGCAATGATGGTTACTCAAGGAAGGAAAACCGGCAAAGTCAAAGGAAAAGGGAAGGGTAAAATCCAACCCAATGCTGACATCAAGAAAGAGTCCAAGTGTTTTTTCTGTAAAAAGAAGGGACACATAAAGAAAGACTGTGTCAAGCATAAAAATTGGCTTGAAAAGAAAGGTAACTTAGTCTCATATGTTTGTTTTGAGTCTAACATGGTTGATGTGAATTGTAACACATGGTGGATTGATTCTGGATCTACAATCCATATTTCTAATTCCATGCAGGGTTTACAAAACCTGCGGAAACCAGTAGGAGCTGAGCGATTTATCTATTCTGGAAACAAGATAGAATCGCATGTGGAAGCTATTGGGACATGCATATTAGTACTTAAGAGTGGCTTTAATTTAATTCTTGAAAAGACCTTCTATGTTCCTAGTTTTTCTAGGAATTTGATTTCAGTTTCAAAACTTGTACCTTTGGAATTCACTTTTAACTTTTCAAACAATGGTTTTGATTTATTTTATAAATCCAATCATATTGGTGATGGTTCTTCATTGGATGGTCTTTATTTATTAAATTTACATAATAATGCCACTCATGATGTTATGCATGTACAAGCTGGTACTAAACGATGTGTTATGAATGAGGATTCTTTTACCTTATGGCACCGTAGACTAGGTCATATCTCTATAGAGAGAGTTAAAAGATTGGTGAATGATGGTATACTTAGTCATTTAGATTTCACTGATTTTGGTACTTGTATAGACTGCATAAAGGGAAAGCAGACTAACAAGTCAAAGAAAGGTGCCAAAAGGAGTTCGGCCATATTAGAAATTATCCATTCTGATATTTGTTGTCCAGATATGGATAATCAAGGTTAGAAATACTTTATCACATTTATAGACGATTACTCACGATACATGTATCTTTACATGCTTCATCATAAAAGTGAAGCGTTGGAAGTCTTTAAGGTTTTCAAAGCTGAAGTAGAGAAACAATGCGGTAAGCAAATCAAGATTGTGAGAACCGATAGAGGTGGTGAGTATTATGGTAGATACACTGAAGATGGACAAGCATCAGGTCCTTTTGCTAAGTTTCTTCAAGATAACGGTATAGTTGCCCAATACACCATGCCAGGTTCACCTGATCAGAATGGTGTTGCAGAAAGAAGAAACCGAACATTAATGGAAATGGTGCGAAGTATGTTTAGTAGCTCTAAACTGCCTAAATCCTTATGGATTGAAGCATTAAAGACGTCTGCGTATATATTAAATAGAGTTCCAACCAAGGCTGTTTCTAAAACACCATTTGAGTTGTTCAAAGGTTGGAAACCGAGTTTGCGTCATATGCGTGTATGGGGATGCCCGTCTGAAGTTAGAGTTTACAACCCACAAGAAAAGAAACTGGATCCTCGGACTATAAGTGGGTATTTCATTGGATATGCCGAAAAGTCCAAAGGATACAGATTTTATTGTCCATCTCACACTACTAGGATTGTGGAATCAAGAAATGCAAAATTTCTTGAAAATGACTCAATAAGTGGGAGTGATCTATCTCAAGACATAGTTCATGAGCAAGATTTACCTTCCACATCAGGTGAGAGATTGGTTGTTGTTCACAACACTCCTCGAGTTCAAATAGGAGTTGAACAACCAATCAATGAAAATCCACAGATTGCTGAGGAAATCATAGTAGATCAAAATCAAGAAATGATTGAGCAACATGATCCACAAGAAAATGTTGTCCCAATTTTAAGGAGATCTACTAGAGAAAGGAGATCAGCAATCCCTAGTGATTATATTGTGTATTTACAAGAATCTGAGTACAATATTGGAGCTGAAAATGATCCTGAGTCTTTCAGGGAAGCTATGAATTGTGATGAGTCAAATTTATGGTATAATGCTATGTTAGATGAGATGAATTCTATGAAGAGTAATGAAGTCTGGGATCTTGTCCCGTTGCCCGACGGTGTAAAAGCCATAGGTAATAAATGGGTCTTTAAAACTAAAAGAGACTCATTGGGCAACATTGAAAGACATAAGGCTAGACTTGTTGCTAAAGGGTTCACTCAGCGTGAAGGAATTGATTACACAGAGACCTTCAGTTCTGTATCCAGGAAAGACTCCTTACGCATAATATTAGCATTAGTAGCTCAATTTGATCTTGAGTTACAACAAATGGATGTGAAAACAGCTTTCCTAAATGGTAATCTAGAGGAAGAGGTTTATATGAAACAACCTGAAGGATTTTCCTCTAGTAATGGTGATCACTTGGTTTGCAAGCTAAAGAAATCCATTTATGGATTAAAACAAGCCTCCCGTCAATGGTATTTAAAATTTCATGATGTTATCTCTTCATTTGGTTTCGTTGAGAATATCATGGATCAATGTATATACCAAAAGGTTAGTGGGAGTAAGATTTGTTTTCTTATCCTATATGTGGATGATATCTACTTGCATCAAATGATAAGGGTATGTTACATGGGGTGAAACAATTTCTTTCTAAAAATTTTGATATGAAGGATATGGGTGATGCGTCTCATGTCATTGGGATTAAGATTCATAGAGATAGACATAGAGGAATCTTAGGTCTATCTCAAGAAACATATATTAACAAAATTTTAGAAAGATTTCGGATGAAAAATTGTTCACCCAGCGTTGCTCCTATCGTGAAGGGTGATAAGCTCCATTTGGACCAATGCCCTAAAAACGAGTTTGAAAAAGAGCAAATGAAGAACATTCCTTATGCTTCAGTTGTTGGAAGCTTAATGTATGCTCAGGTCTGTACTAGACCTGACATTGCATTTGCTGTTGGAATGTTAGGAAGATATCAGTCAAATCCGGGACTTGACCACTGGAAAGTTGCAAAGAAAGTCTTGAGATATCTTCAAGGGACAAAAGATTACATGCTTATGTACAAACGGTCAGATGATTTAGAAGTAATTGGCTACTCTGATTCAGACTTCGCCGGATGCGTTGATTCTCGAAAATCAACATCAGGTTACATTTTCATGTTAGCCGGTGGAGCCATTTCATGGAGAAGTGCCAAGCAGACTTTAACTGCTACTTCTACTATGGAAGCTGAGTTCATTTCGTGTTTTGAGGCTACCTCACAAGGTGTATGGTTGAAGAGTTTCATCGAAGGGCTTAGACTTGTGGATTCTATATCTAAGCCGCTGAGGATGTATTGTGACAATTCAGCTGCAGTCTTTATGGCTAAAAATAATAAGAGTGGAAGTCGAAGCAAACATATCGACATAAAGTATTTGGCCATAAGGGAACGTGTTAAAGATAACAAAGTGGTCATTCAGTATATTAACACAGAGCTGATGTTAGCCGATCCTTTGACTAAAGGCATGCCACCACAAAGATTTAAGGATCATGTTGTCAATATGGGACTTGGTTCCATTATGTGTTAGTGAAACTCTATAGAGTAGATATTTCTTATATTTGTTGTGCACATTTTGTTTATTTGGAGAAATATCAATAAAGTTTGGACCTAGAATAAACGTTAGGTTTATTCATTAAGCTATTGGGAAAGAGGTTTGAAAACTTGATACATTGTAATAAATGGAAGATACTACTCGAGTAATAAAGGGAAAATATCGCCATGATTTGTGTATTGAGTTTTCTTAAAGTCTAAGGATTTGTGGTATTAAAGTAAAGTATACGGACCAAGTGGGAGAATGTTGGAATAGTGGAAGTATGGTGGTCCTATTTTTAGGAACCACAAACCACAACTTATTTAACTACAACTCCATGTTCCCACTAACCACTTAATCCTAATCAACCACATTACCCACTAACCCATTAACCCATTAGCATGATTTTAGGAAACTTTGATGGAAAGTTTCTCTATAAATAACTAATGGATTCAAGGTCTCAGAGCACAAAAATTCTATTAAAAACACATTACCATCTTGTGAGAAATTTTTTGATTGCTCTGAAGATCTTGAAGGTTCCGGGGCTAGACGTTTTGTTCCTCTCCGGATTAAGCAATGGCAAGAGGTTAGTGATTTTTCTAATTCCGCTGCATTTTATGTGTTTATATTTGGTTATGGCTTACAAGGTACACTTAACCTACAGTAATCATGATGAGTCCTTTATACGTAGGTGGTAAAATATATTAAGATTGGCAATATCTTGGTGTAAAAGCGAAAATTTTACTGCAAAAGTTGGAAATATACGTAGGAAAAAGTATGCCCCTTGCATATGAACATATGTACAGTGTCCAGGCCTAATGCGAATAATATTTCATCGCTTTAGGTCCTCTCTCTTTTGGAATATTGGACTCAGAATGTTGGTAATCATAAGATCTAACTTTTTTTTTTTTCTTTTCCTGATGTCCCCAAAGGTTTCTATGCTGGGCCATGCTATCTTCATAACAAATAACGAAATGGGAAAGTGGAAGTTTTATTAAACTTAAACAAATACGGGACAGTACAAAAGGAAACAATTACAATGAAAACCAAACCTAGTAAAACAACAGACACCATATTTACTTCGTACAGAGGATAGATACGCATGAACCTCTAAGCTTTTATTCATGAAATATTACTCATGGTACAAGCTTCCGGAAGAGTACATGGTTAGAAACAAGGAGCTTCATTATCCTTTCGCATTGGAGTTAGAAATATATATAGAATTAGGTGGATCTTCTATCGATTTTTTAACGCATAGAAAAATGGAACCCATTTTTATGCGTCGTATGTGTTAAAAGTGAATGGAAAATGCACTTGATTCTGGGTGCATTCGATTGCACCTACACCATATTCACTTGGACGTTCCTGCGAGATCTCTTCCATTTACGGTATAGCCCGATAATTAGCCGTACAACAAATGGAGCGAAACCTGCACAAAAAACATACCGGAACTTCACCGTTTCATCTGGTGAAACTGCAAAGATTGCAGAAGCGTATGTGATCATTGTGGAGACTGTGGCAATAAATATCTCAACTTGGTATAAATTATGGTAATAAGCATGCGAAACCATTAAAATTACAAGAACAGAAGTTGAAAGTGCCAGAGTGTTGAAGACGAGGAAAACAGAATATGGGGCTTTCAAAGTGGAATAAATTGCGTGTCCTGGCCGATGGCCATCAGCATCCTGCCACACTCCGCCCGGCGGGTTCACGCCGGCTTGAAAAGTCACGGCTGCGAACAATGTCGACACAACTAAGAGGACATTTGATTTATTATCCGCTTGATCGGGATGAACAGTAGGGATGGTTTGCTCGGGATGAACAGTGGGGATGGTTTGCTCGGAATGAACAGTGGGGATGGTTGTCCTTGTCCTGGACCTTGCAGAATTATCACTCATAGCTCTCAACATGGTCGGTATGTAAAGCTAGGCAAAAATATACAAAGCAAAACGTATATCAAGATTTTATTGCACCATCTCTCGATCTTCATAAAAGGTGCTTTATATAGATGATGGACAAACAAAGTCAGTCAATACATTAAGTCGTCCTTTCATCGATTATTCTATAAGCTTTTTTCTTTAATTAACTCCTTATATCTATGCCGGCTTAATGCTCTCCATTGACTTAAAATGCGTGGTGGAATAAGACAACACTTTTCGCTACACGTTATAAATTCTTCCACGGAAAGAGAAAGGACGTATAAAATAACACTTTTCAAATCAAAGCTTGTGGTAATTAGAGGGTCAAAGTCAAAATAACTCAAACTTAAAATTTAAACACACAAGTAATTTATTATATGCTTACTTGGAGAGAATGGTTATTTGATTCTCCCTTTATTTCATATCATTGAATATAATTGTTATTAACCAAAATATTGAATAACAACTTAGGTCTCCAACTCATAAATTAGTATTCAATAATTTATTTACTATTTTTATCATAAATACCCTATTATCTTAAAATATGTTAAATATGTAAGACTCTAAAAAGTAAAAAATGATAAGAATTTTAGAGGTAATTGATAATTTATTTCTTATTCATTATTTATTTTTATATCAACTAATAAAGTAATCAACATATAATAGCTATTACATGTCTATTCAATTTCTATTAGATTACAATTCAATTCCCTTTTATTCCATTTAGTGAATTGAACGAGCCATTAATTAATGATTTACAAATACTAATAAAATTATAGCACATAGAAATATAATTAGTTTTTTTTTTAAATATGTGCTATTATTATCATTTGTTTAAATATCATTAGTAGTTATATGCTACTCATCCAAATATGAGATATACTAGTATTACTAATAGCATGTTTTGTTTATCGAATGGAATAAGGAAGGAATAGAATTGTAATTTTGCATCTTTACTTGGGGAGAATAGCTATTTCATTCCTCCCTCATTTAATATGATTTGCTATTATGGTGTTCACTTAAATTTTAAGCATTGGAATAGCCATTCCGTATGAATTGTTATTATGGTGAAGTGAATGGATTGTTAGGGAATGGAATAGAAAAAGAATACTTATTCTTTATGATGCTTTTTGAGACCTCATGATTAAATAGGGAAATATATTTTTAAAAAAAATCCAAGAATAACTATTCCCTTAATCCTATAAAAGAATCCCAATTTCTCATTTTGTATTAATAGTAATTCCATAAAATAGTTATTCTATCAACTTAACATAGGAATAAATCTATAAAGTAAATCAAAGGTACCATAAATCTTTTTCCGTGAGTTATCTATCCATGTGGATCGACAATTTACTTGATTCAAGGCAACTGCAAACTACAATCACATTAGTTTTGGAAAAAAGAAAAAAATAAAAGAAAAAGAAAAAAGAAGAACTTGATAGTATTTTTTTCTTATATAGATGTTGGACAGGGTCAATCAATGTTTTAAGTCGTCCTCTCACCGATTATTTTATAAGCCTTGTTCATTAATTAACTCCTTATATTTATTGGCTTATATGCTCTCCATTGACTTAAAATGCATGGTGGAATAAATCAATGCTTTTCACTGCGGTGGTGGGGGACATGATCTTCTTGATGATTAGAGGGTCAAGCAATCCAAAATTGAAATTTAAATATACAAGTAATTTAATTAACGTTTCTTCATTGACAACCCCTTCTCCACAGCTAGTGTTCCCATTGGATTCCATTTGCGGGTATTCTCTCACCTTTTTTTTTTTTGGGGGGGGGGGGGGGGTGGGGTGCTGCGGCAGCATCAAAATACACATTAAAAGGAGAAAGAATCGTTGAATATCCTAAATAATTTTGATAATTACAATGCACAGTGCAGTTATACAATGACCAGGTACAAGTTGTTTTTTACTTAAAAGAAATCAATCAAAATTAGAATATAAATTTTTTAAATCGAGAAGAAGTTGTTCAAAAGTAAGTAGAAGCATCTTAAATTCAAGTAACAATTCGTAATGTAGAAGACGTTCAATAGAAAGCCAAACGTTTTATAAGATAAAGTGGAACAAAGTAGAAGGTTATATATATATATTTGTCAATTGTAGATTTTAATCAAGATCTTACATTTTTGGATTATTTTGATATATTTAAGTGAGGATAAATATTTGTTGTCCCATTTTCAGTTTTTGGTTTTATATATTTGTTTTGGATAAATATTTGGACCAAAATTATCACGATCGTAAGCAATATTGAGGAATAAGATTAGCAACAATTTAGATAATTGTGCAACTGTAGAGGATTAAGTCTAAAGATTTTAAGCTTATCATATAGTAAAATGGATCTACATAAAGATAAGAGGTTCAAAAGTATGCCAATATTTTATTATTATACTAAGTTTCCATTAACCAAACAAATAAGGTGCTGCGATTCATACTTCTTTTTATTTAAAAGAAGGCCATAACTAGATAAATAAGGTTAATACTTCTTTTTATTTAAAACAATGTTAATTAAATATTTTTTGTTACCTTACAAATTTGTTAGGGAAAATATGATTCATACTTTTTTTATTTGTTGAGAAATAATAATAATAATATATTATCCATAATATTGAATATATTATTTAAATTAGTTCCACTCATTCATGCCATGTAAGTATATTCTTAATATAAAAATTAGGCTTAATACTAAAATAATTGATATATAATATTACTTAATTGACACCAAATATAATTCAAAATAGTTATCTTACAATGAATGAGATAAGAACAATATTATTTCACCATGAAACTAACAAACCTCAAAGCAGAAAATGTTGCTAAAATAAGAACATTATTCCCATTCTAGTACTTAAAGATAGCAGATAGGAATAAAACCTAGGACTTTGAATATTATATTCATCTTGATAAAAATACAGTAAAATTTCAAGAAAAATTACAAAATGAAAATTTTCAATCTAGCTTTCATCCCGTTGTGATGGAGTCCTAGATCTTGGTTGTTATTTCTCACTTATTGAATCTTGTGTATGCTGAATAAGTTTTTAAAGTAAGGTAAACAAATGATTGAAACTTCTTTTATTTGTAAAGAAAAAAAATATTGATATTATATTACTTGTGATATTTAATGTATCATTTAAGATAATCCCACTCATTCTTGCCATGTAAAAGCTAAAGCTAGGATTCTCTTAACATATAAAAGTGGAGTCATTATTGAATTTTTTCCACACTAAAAAGAAAAATTTCACCATTATTATATTGATAAGAACTTATACCAAATGAATAAGATATTACAGGTAATTGATTTAAATCAATTATATCTATGGAGGAGTTATATAAGAGACTGGTGGTTTTCTGCAATGCTATAACAACGAAGGGAACAACACAAAATAAAAAAATAAATGGGAATGAACAATAATATATTTTAATATTAGTAAAAGTCTAGATACGAAAAATAAGTTAACGAAATATGATAATGCAACAAGTTAATTCCATTCATTGAAGGACCCTGAATTAAAACAATTAATTAATTATTTGAAACAAATGTAAGAAATTTGCAATGGATCTAATAAAATTTAATGATGAGAATATCACATCATTACATGCTTGTATGTTTGATCCTTGTGCAAATCCATCATGAGTATCTGTGGTTGACTCAAGAGTAGTAGTGGTAGACTTTTGCTATTAGGATAAATTAATATTAGAATAGCATGCTATATGATATGAAAAAATAATAAGAAATATTTAACTTACACATTGATGTATGTATCAATCTCTTCCTTTTAGTGGCTTTTTCTAAGGCACTATTCTTTCTCTTGGATGTGTTAACTTTAACTCTTACATTCATTTTTATTCCTTTTACTTTGCTACTTAGATTGATTTCTCTATGGCATACCCCTCCTTGAGAGTTTTGTTCAAAGGATAAGTCTTTCATGCTTTCCTCAATTTTTCCCATGACATTTTCATAACTGTCAATTGCAATTTTAAGAGATTTATCTATCAAGGAAGCCCTTGCTACTAAATGAGCAAACAATCTAGTTAATATCTTATAACATTTCCCAATGTTTGGCTTTGAACCATGCATTTCACACGTATGATATGCAACCATAGAGCCAACCTTTGCATCTTTTATCCATCTCTTTCGAATGTAATTTTCAAGAATGTGACATTTTGAAACAATAAAATTTTTAAGGCATGTGCACACAAAGTCAATTGTAATTAACTTGAAGATTATATGAGTCAAAATAAACGATATGGTGATAAGATCTTCTTGGAAGAGTGACCTTATATCCTTGTAAGCGTTACTTCATCAATTACTAAACCTAACTTCTTTAGCATATTGATTGTAAAAATCTTATGCTTCTTCCCAATATCAAACACTATCCCTTTGTTTGGCAAGTCTTTTTTTGCAACACTAGTATGGATATCTATTTTTTTTCTCATCATTATTAGTAATGAGATTAGTACTAAAAATCATTGGTCACTTCAAATTCTTCTAGAAAGTTTAGTTTTCTACATGTTGGATTTTTATTTGTAAAAATATTATTTTCGATTTTTGTAGACTAAAAAATTTAATAAATTAAACACAAGATAACAACTTGACTCAATTCTTAATCTTCTCCCTATGAAAAAATAAATATTTTCATTTGGAATCGAAATATATGCTTAGAAATTTGGAACTACTAAAGAAAAACTATGATGCATCATCATTAACCAAGTCTTCAAAGGGAGATGAATGATATGATATATGATCTTTTGTTAGGATGCCTAGTTTAGCACCTTAGGAGTTGTGGTTTGGAATATAAATGAAGTTTTTTGTAATGACCTTAAAGGAGGCTTGATAGGATTAACTAAAAGCAATCATGTTACGTGCACACCTATTGCAGATAACCGTCTTGCGAATTAGATGTTATAAGACTCTACATAAATATTTAATTATTTGCAATTATTGTATTACATCATATCATATACCATAAAAAACTTTTAGAGTATTATTTGCAAAACAACTTTTTAAGGGGTAAGCACATATCACGACCTTGTGAGATAGGGACACAATATATGCATTACTACACAAGCACATATAAATTATCAACTATATACTATGTATGGACAACAATATACAGTGTAGCATTGTATGTGATCTTTTAGTAATTGGCTTGAAGGCTAGGGTTCACGTCTCCCTTAACCTTAGATTGGGGATTCTCATTTAATATTAGTGCTTAGGTAGTTCAAACTTCTTATACTTCACTTAAATTTAGGATGCCTTTAATGTACACTTGTAACTGAAATACCCAAAATGATAGGTGAGATTGTGAAGTGTGGATTGTCATATAAGAATTGATTAGTGAACTAAAGATAAATTGAATTAATAATATTCGGCTAAGTTAAAATCTAACATGTATTATACAAGACATTGCATTGAAGTGAAGGCTATCACTACTACATGACTAGCGAAAAGTAATCATTTATGGACTATTACTTCACCATATATGAACTAAGTGATGTGAGGGTGTTGCACATTTGATGGAGCCCATTGAAGGGCCTTGCCTATCATTTTGGGTTTTTGAGTTATAGGAGTACAGTGAAGACACCCTAAATTTAACAAAGTGAAGTATGAGAAGTTTAGATGACCTAGGCACTGATGGTAAATGAGAACCCCTAACCTAAGGTCAAGGAGAGTGTAAACCTTAGACTTTAAGTTGATTATCAAAAGATCGCATGTAATGTTACATTGCATATTGTTGCCCATGCATAGTATATGGTTGATAACTTGCTTATACTTATGTAGTAATGAGAATATTGTACACCTATCTCACTAAGTTATAGTGTGTACTCAACCCTCAATAGATTGTTTTGTAGGTAATACTTTAAAAGCTTAAGATGGGATATGATATGGTGTGAACAAGAGTTACTTGGATTAAGATAGTTAGCATAAGATTTTCATGGTAGATTATCTAGTTGTAGAGTATAATATCTTATTTTTATGAATTCAAGTGGAAATATACTTTGTAAAACTTAGAGGTACTTACAATATCTTATTCTTGGTCAATTGTAGAATATGTGAATCAATAGCTATTTTCCTATCATATAACTATATGAAATACGATAGTTGTAATTAATTAAATATTTATATAGAGCCTTGTAACTTCTAACTAACAAAGCAGTTATTATGTAATAGGTATACATGTGACATGATTACTTTTTGTTAATCCTATTAAGTCCCTTATGGGGTCGTTACATTTTCAATCTAATAAATCCTAGTTTTTTTTTTTTTCACAAACATTTCATCTTTGCTATTAATAGCAGAGTTGGAATGACATTCAAGGTTATATGAGAAATGTACATTGGATTGTAGCTTTTTGTTAGATTAATGCTTTTATAGTACAATTACCATCGGTGATACAAATTAAAAAAAAAAAAAGAATTTGGAAGTAAAACAGGTAGTTAAATAAAAAATTTGGAACTGGAACATATCATCCTTTAATTCTATAAAAACCTGTACCTTGCAACTAAACCAGTATAGCTTTGAAATTGAATCAAAATTTAGTAAACAAGTGCAACAAAATATTATACTTTATTTTTATAGAATTAGAAACAAATGGCGACAAGAAAAGAATAGAAGGAGATGGCATTCTTTATTAAGGAACATAATTATACTAAGAAATAGCAATGTCACGAATATTTTGGATGAAGATATAACATGCTAATATAACACATCACTAACCTTTTATGCTGGACGAAATGTGATGGGAGAGTTCCCAAATGTTAAAGTTGGACTCGGTGAAGAAATTGTGTGGAAGGGGCGGCGAATAAAAGAGGAAAAAGAAAAAGCCTTAGCATGATATGCAATACATTGATGGCATGGGATGAAAGATAAAGCAATTGATATGAGAAATTTAGGATGCCACATGCTACATCATTATAGGTCGGGACAACAAATTGATAGCATTCACGGGATAGAAAATTTTCATCCCTTCTAATTGTAGCTTTCTAGAATTTTTTGCAGAATTGTTCAATTTGAACTTAGGAAGAAGAAGCTTATTTATGATCAGCCAGAGAATAATAAGATAGACAGCAAAAGGGAAAAAACAAAAATAAAATTCAATAGTCTCTTCATTTGATAGAAAAACTTTTTGATCTCTAAGTCTCAGAACTATTTTCACTTTATGAAGTAGAAGCAAAATAGGTTGAAGAAAGGCTTAGTTTAATTGGTGATATTTTTCCAATTGCCTTCCGCATTTGATTTTGTTAAAAAGTCTATGTAATTTTAGTGATAACAAAGCATGGTATTATTGGTTTATTGATCCTTCTACTAAGTGTGTAGTCATAATGTTTGATGTTATTTTAGAAGATTGATGATTTAGAAGATATCGGAGCATATTTAGGAGATGTTTGAGAACATTGAGAATGATAATTTTGAAGATATTAGAGTTTGGTAAAGGTCATGAACAAGAAGACAGAGTGTTATTAAGATACTTTTTACAAGTTAAAATTTAACTTGACCAATTAAATATATTTGGACAATACACCTAACTATATTATTACAAAAGGATCATTAGAGAGAAACAATTGGAGATTCACTAAGTATATTTTTTTTCATAAGTTATATATTATATTAGTTCTGATTAAATCTCAATAAATCAAACGAAGTAGGTGACAATATGAATTTGAAACTAGCTTCTCCTTGAGTTTTTAGAAACTAGTTTCACATTTAACATCTCAATTAGACCTCACTTTCTTTTAGGTTAATTTGGTGAGAGGAGTAGTTGCAATTTTAAAGAATCTCTCTACAAACCTTAGTAACCTGCTAAACCCAAAAAGGTTCTTATATTTGTTACTATTTTTGGTTTAAGCCAATCTACTATAGCTCTCGCCTTTTTTGAGTCTACTGAGATTCTACCTTTGTTAACCACATAGCCTAAGAAGACCACCTGCTTTATCCAAAATTCACATTTCTTAAATTTGGCATATAGTCACTCTACTTGCAACCTACCCAGCACTAACCTTAAATGCTCTTCATGTTCCTCATTGCTCCTAGAATATATTAAGATATCATCTATAAAGATGATTACAAACTTATCCAAGAAGTCCTTGAACACCTTGTTCATCAAATTCATAAAAGTTACAGGTGCATTGGTCGACCTAAAAGGCATCACTAGAAACTCAAAATGCCCATATCGGGTGCTAAAGGTTGTCTTCTGGATATCCTCTTTCGTAAGCCTCAATTGGTGGTATCCCGATCTCAAGTTGATCTTAGAGAATACCTAAGCTCCCTGTAATTGGTTAAATAGATCATCTATTATAGGGAGAGGATACTTGTTCTTGATGGTGACATGATTTAGTTCTCTATAGTCATTGCACAATCTCATGCTTCCATCATTCTTCTTGACAAAAAGGATTGATGCACCTTAGGGAGATGTATTGGGTTATATGAATCTTTTATTTTGTAGGTCTTGTGATTGTTTCTTTAACTCTTCTACCTCAACCAGCATCATCCTATATACTGGTTTTGATATTGGTGTAGTACTTAGTACTAAATCAATGCCAAACTCGATTTCCTTAGTTAGGGATAAACTAGGAAGGTCTTTTGGAAGGACATTTGGAAATTCCCTCACTATTGACACCATCTCCAATTTCACTACTTTACTTGCGTTAACTATCATAGTAGCCAACATACTCTTTCCCCATAACTCATAAGTGGGCAATCCTGTTGGTCTTTGTGCTTCCAACTTAAACTCAAAGGAATCTCTGTTAGCTGTGTTGAAGTGTACCGTCATGTTATGGTAATGAATGGTGGTGTGGTACTCTAATAACTAGTTAACTCCTAAGATTATATAAAACTGCACCATCTCTATCATCAATAGGTCTACTAGCATTACCCTACCCTGTATCTCTACTTTTACTCTTTTGTAGATTCTATCTAAAGTCCTTCCAACTCCCAAGAGGGTACTAATAGCCAAATGATCATCTATACATTTAGAAGTCAAACCACACTTATGTACAAAAGATTCAGACACACGGGAAAGAGAGGCACTAGTATTGAATAAGACATAGGCATTGCGGTTGTGTACTTGAACCGTACTTGTGATTGTGTCCATATCTAGAAAGTCTTGGTGCTGCTGCTATTAAAGTGTAAACACTTTAGTGGGAACCCATTGTTTAGGGCCTCATGTTTGTAACTTACTAACTTGTACTTGTGCTAGAGGTTTTGCCGCCTGTTGAGCTAGGACTGTTTGATTCCCTGCTTAACCTTGAGTATAGTTGACTGCCTTATTTCCTCTTTGTTTACACACATAGTAGAATACAAGTGGGATGGATCTCTCATTGCAATTCCTACTTATATGTCCTGTCTTGCCCTAGGATAAACACGTACCCTTTGGCCATTTATAGTCTTTCAATTCATGGGGCCCATAACATTTGATGCATCTGATTGTAGGGGCTACTAAAGAAAGCTCTAAAAGCATTGGTCAAATATGTAGAGGAGGCGTTATGGTAATTAGAAGTCTATTTTGAAACATTTAAGGCCTCTTACCCTTGTCTTGCATCATCACACTAGAGGCTGGCTTCTTACTTAAGGCCACTCCTGATCTATAGTTCAATTGTTCCTCTATCCTTCTTTTTCTTTGCTTAAAAAATTTATCCTTATTAACCATTTTAGCATAAGTGTTTAGTTGGAAAGATCCAACTTCGTGTTGGAGATTTAGCTCCAACCCCCTCACAAATCTCATTGCCTTAGATCCATCATTTGCATGAGCCACCTTGGGTAAAAACTAAACTAGGCGATTCAATTTTGCCTCATATTCCTCCACTAACCTCCTCCCATGTTCATAGTTATGATATGTAGCTTCCATTATGTCCTTGATGTTGCTAGGGAAATACTTTTAGTAGAATAGCTCTTTAAACCCCCTTCAGTCCACACATCCTTTTACTAGCCTAAGAATAGATGCCCACTAACTTCCTATAGTCCCCTTTAGCATGAATGCAGTATATTATACCTTTCTATCTTCTAGAACCTAGAAGGTAGCAAAGGTCTTCTCCTTTTCTCGCATCTAGTTCTCTACTTCTATCAGGTCATTGACTCTAGGGTTGAACTCCTTTGCCACTCAAACAAACCTATTTAAACATATTAGCTCCTCTGTAAGTCTATTATGTTGGGCATTCTGTACTTACTATTGCTGTGTTAACAACCCCACCAGGTTGTTAATAATTTGTAGAAGTTGGGTGGTTTGGTCTGCTACTTGACCCTATCCCTATTGTGGTTACAAACCATGGGGATTCCCTTCATCTAGGTTGCCATGCCTAGCACCTCTTGATGCTCCCGACCTAGTAATTTTCTTGAAGGCTTTCTATTTGAGAAGAGACAATTGAATAAACTCAAGAGTTAGTGTTAGTTTAAGGGTTAGTGATGTTATATACTTGTATATATGTATATATATATATCTACAAATATCTGCATACTTATATATGAATAAAATAGGAATTTAAAGAAACTGTAAATAGAGATACTAATTAATGTAAAATAAACTACTGAACCAGCAATTGGCTCACATTTTACCCGCTCTCTTCTTATCTCACCGTCTTACCAATTCAATGCATAATTCGTCTAAAAATCACAATCTACTTTCTACTGATTGAAACCGATACCTATTGATCATTACCTAGTTTCTAAGGATCATCAAACCTAAGCTTTGATACCATTTAAGCTGTAATGCTTGGAACCTAGGATGACATAACTTGCTATGTGTCCTTACAAAGTAAAAACACGTTGAGGCTCTTAATACTTTAATCTCACAATATTTATAATACCTACTATTCACAAATAAAAACAAATATCTAACAACATGAATAAGTAGTTCAATTAAATCCCATTTACAAGTCACATACTTCTTCAAGTTATCTCGATACAGCTTGGTAAAATAATCAATACGAAACTATTTTCAATACTCTAATCCTCCATAATTAAGCTAATTCCAAAAATGCTTAAGATCTCAAATGATAATCTTTGCCTAATCATTATAATAGTGAAAGTACTCTAAGCTGTCTCTATCCTACACATATGTCCCTAAGTTTTTGTCATATGAAGTGTAATCCTCTATACCTACATCTAAAAAAATGATTCCTAAAGGGTAAGCTAATGCCTAATACGTATAACCCACAAAGACATGGGCATGATTAAGCATAGGTTAAGTCATATACATAAATGCAATAATACAATAGTTAAATAACAGATTATTATATCATTTAGTACACAGAACAATAAAGGGGTACTTATGACCACACCAAACCATATTTATACTTAATACATAATGCGGTGTTGAGAACTGCCATTACAGGCCCCAACACCCATGAGTCCATAAATCTACCAAGATCATTTCAATGCATGAATCCATTAGGGATAGGGTCACAAAAAGATCATTGGGGTGCTCTCTAAGGATTTGTCACTATGGGCTCTTAAGCCAAGCCAAGCACAACCAGTAAACAACTTTATCTAATTCGATATTAGTTATTCAATTCCATAAATATCTTAACAAACATAACTAATAAACAAGATTACATGTACCTGAAAGGGCAATCTTAATCACGAGTTATCCTTAAGTAGTAGTTAAACCGTAATATGTCAAAATGTAAAGAATTCAGTCTTAGTATTAGTCTATGTATCCTCTAGGTTACTAAATTTTGTTTAGTTAATTGTTATAGGATCACACTACTTTTACTCTGGTAGAGTTTCTAGGGTTGTATTAAGTGTTTAGGGTTAATGGAATTCGAATAAGAAGAAAAGAAATCGAATAAAGAAATTTCTCAAGGTACATGGCCGTGTACTTTGGCACTGTAGGGTACATGGTCATGTATTATAGTCGTGTACCTTTCTATGAACTTTCACAATTCAATACGCCTAAGTACATAGGTGTGCATTGTAGCCGCGTACTTTTCTATACACTATCGTAATTCGACATGCCTAAGTACATGGGTGTGTGTTGTAGCCATGTACCATTTTGTACACTTTTGTAATTCGACATGGATAGGTATACAAGTGTGTACCTGGTTGTGTACTCTACTATTCCATTATGTATCCTTTTCCCAATTCACTAAATTTCCAATTCTTCAAACCTTAGATGACATCCCTCATTTCTAAGCCTAATTATGCATTGTTTCTATCTTTGAAACACTAATTTAGTTTAATTAAATGACTTACTAGCTTGGATTATTCCAATGATTGAAGTCCTATCATGAACCTTTTCTTGCATTGATCGTTCTATAGTGAAATCTAATGAGCTTAACATAAATTCGTATCATATACATGTAAACGATGATTAAGAGTTATTGATTGATTCACTTACCATGGGTATTTCGTTGGATCATAAGATGTAGCAATCACATTTCTCTCTTAAGGTTTGTCCTTATGTTGTTGGTGCAATAGTGTAGAATGTGGGAAAAATGGTCAAAATAACATGCAGTGGCCTATTTATACCTTCCTTGTTAAATGACCAAATGGCTCCCAATACTAAACTCTTTTTACTTCCATTTGCCCCAACTTATTATTTATAATTTGTATTTATTTTTTATTGGGTTTTTACACACTTATCTCAAGAAATCCTTGACATTGCAATTACATCATTTTATTGTCAAGTTGTGCAAATCATCTTAATAGGTACCATTAAGCCAAGGCATCTTCTACACTTCCTTATGGCAATGGCTGTAAGTACTAGAGCAATCCTTTTGATTTGGACTATTAATCTTATACAATTATCATATTTTAAGTGATTATTTTTGCTGTTGTATGGAAAAATCCTTTTAACATGCATCATTAAGTTTAAGATGTCCCTAACTCCTTTTATAACATGGCTTGCAAGAACTGGTGAGACCATGAGACTTTAGTCGCAAAGCATTGGTGCAAATCAATGGAGCAACATCCTAAATATGCATTATTAATCCCTTGAAATTTGTGGCAACTCTTTGCTAATTTTATGCTGCTAGATGTATGATAATCTTTGTAACTAGATACATGGTTGAAGAGACTTATGACAAATGATTGTTATTATTTTCACTATTAGAATTGGAAGTGACCTTCTTACTTAATAAGGAAATCTAAAGTAGAAACTTCAATATTAAGTATTCTAAAAACGTAAATCATATATATGATGTGTTATGAAAAAATAAAGCAATTACTTATCTAGTGAGGTATATGGGCTTAATGATAGTCATCCATTGTTGACATTTGATTGATTCTATTTATGCATCAATTACTCTATGGACCTCATTTATGTGGCAATGAGAATTTCTCAATTATTTTTTGTGATGTATAATTGTATTAATCCTGCTCTAGGATTAGTAACAATATGTTGCTTGCTTTTCATAATCTCAAATTTGGTCATGTTCTTTATTCATGTGAGTACCATTTATAAACCTCATTGCATGCAGCTCTTTATAGCATACATAATGCATAATGCACTATAGCATACATAGTGCATAATGCTCATTGCATGAGCATGAGCTTAGATAAAGTTTTCTTGGCATGGTATCTATAAGTATGCAATATTACTTATGCACAACTATGTGTTTAAATAATTATTATCACATCTTTACTTGTAGTCCCATCAACTAAGGAAAACTTAATGCAATTAGAACCTAATTGTATTGTGTTACTATTTTGAGAAGCAAAGGATGTTTCCCATTTAATGCATCAAAAGATATTATTATATATTTGGGTTAATGTAAGAAATGGTACCTGAATTTTTGCAAAATTTGCAATTAAGTACCTAAACTTTAAAATGGTCAGTTTAATACCTATACAAAATTTTCGCGGTCACAAATGGCACCTATTGTTACTTTGGTAACATTTGTAAGTCTATGTGGATGTATCCACTAAACCAACTCACCATATGTGTAATGTGTCATTATCTTAACATATTTAAAGTCTTGGTAGGTGTCCACGTGTAATTTAGGGGGCAAAAATATGTTAGAAATGGAAAAAAGAAAGGGAAAAAAAAAAAGAGAGGTGTGAAGTAAAGTAAAAAAAAACAAAAGCTTGAACTTTACCCTTTAGAATCCATAACAATGCAATCTCTAACCCCTGTAAAATTGTGAAACCAAAATTTTGTCGAACCTTAGCCCTATAGTTGTTTCTAAATCATGAAATCGTAAGGCGATTGAAAACGTTAACCTAGAAAAGGGACTTTAACCCTTTATGACTAGTGACACCAAAGTCCCTAACCTTCACAATAGTGTGAAACCCAAATTCTATGAAACCTTAACCTTAAATTGTCTCCAAATTAGGAATTCTTAAGGCGATTGAAAACCTTAACCCCTAAATTTCAGAAACCTTAACCCTTTACATATAGTAAATGGGGTAGTTGACGATAGATAAAGTCTAAGCCCAAAAAAGTTCCTAAGTGGAACCCACTCTATATCGAAGTGTAATCCATCACAATAGATCCCCACTTTTAACCAAAGGATAGTGTTATCTCATAAAGAAGTTGTATTCCTAGTGGGTTATGAAGACTTTCTCTCAAAAGATGACAAATTGATTGAGAATCTTGAAGATTAGCATTTCCTACGTACTTTAGGTATGATTTATAGGTTAGATCACAAAAGGATGCACTTTTCGTCTTATCCACCTCCCTTTGTCACCTTCCTCACATTTGGTTGCTACATTGTTGTCATCGTCGATGTAACTAGGTAATCTCACACCTGCCTACTACTTCTCTCTCTCATGTGTGTTGAATCTTTACGATAAGGGGATGGGACTATGTTTAGGGTTTTGGGAAAATGGGGGTTGCCAGTTTGTGGTCAATATTATTTAAGGGACAGTTAGCTTTTTTAGGTTTTCCTTTGTTAGGGTACTTTGTGTGGCTTGCAATTTTTTAATTTCTTCACCTTTGTCTTCTCTTCTCTTCTTTTCTAAGTTAATCAAGATGTTTGTTTTTTTCAACACATCTTAATCCATGTCATCACCTAAGTGGACACCTACATGTAATGTCTTGATGCTGTGTTGGTGTATTTAAACACATGTTAGGCCGTAGTTTGATAGGAAGGCCACAAAAGCTAATAGCCACAACTAAAGTTAAGCTAGGTATCATTTGTGATCTCAAAAACTTTGTTTAGATCATAAATTAACCTTTTTAAGGTTTAAGTATTTAATTGAAAAATTTGCAAAAGTTCAAGTACCATTTTCAATATTAACCCTATATATTTCAATGACAATGTTAATCTTTTTACTTTAATTTATTATTATTTTATTTTTTTTTGCTCTTCTTAAAAATAATTGTACTTTTTTTTTTTTTTGAGAATTAGCGCCGTATGAAAGATGATTAAATTGATTTTGTTGTTCTTGATTGACATGTGCGATGAGAGTGAGGCACGAGTTTAAGAGACCTGCGCAAAAAATTGAAACATTGGTGCTAGAAAATGTGCAGAATGAAACAATACAAAGGAAAGGTGACGTGCATGTTTAGGCACGTTGTATATCAAGCTATATTTAGACATAGATGCCCCAAAACTCGTCCTCCAATATCTAAAGAATTCTTCGGTATGGAGTGAAATATAGATAAAGGAAATTTGTAAATATGATTTTATGTTTAAGTTCAAAATTAACTAAATTATACTTGATCTAATTATTAAGATTAGTAACAAAATCTAAATAATTAGATATAATTTGGGATGATTTAATGAGTTTTAGACTAGAAGATTTGGAATATGGTTTGTTAAGATTATCTTACAATTTTTTAACCATTTTTAGTAGGCTTAATTGTCACTAGGTTTCATTATATTGGTCAAGACTAAGACTAATTGTCTTTTGACTCACATTTTTAACCATTTTCAGCAAATAAGATTAATTGTCACTAGGCTTAATTGTGTTACACATTTTTAATCATTATTAGCGGGCTTAATTGTCACTAGGTTTCATTATGTATAATGGGAATTTATTCTTTACTTTTTAACCCATTAGGGTTACTAAAACTTAATTAATATTTTCCTTAATATAGTCTAGACAATCTAATGATGATTATTACTTGTTATTTATTATAAATATATATGTGTGCTACTTATGAGGGGAGGCTTTGAACCTAGCCTATCCATTATGTCACCTATCGTACTGATAGTAGCTTTCAAAAAATTGTATCTCCAATCTCTCTAATCCCTATCTAAAACATCATTTTCTTTTCTTGTATGCAACATTAATCCCTTTCTATCTACATGTAGCATGTGGATCTACGCTGCACACATTTAATGCTAACAATTAAAGCTATACATCTACATATTTACTCTCTCAGTTTATGTACATAGACAAAATTTACATGGGTCATTGTCTATTGACTTGACTCTACTTTTTAATTTTTGCATTGACAAAATTTCTATGATTTCAATGCCTTAATTTTATCTTTTTATCTAATTGTTATCACATATTTATTCCGTGGTTGTCCTAGAGCATTCAATTAGCATTGAAAAATTATTAAGTTATCAAGGAACTTGATGATGTGGAGATATTAACAAACAAGTATATGGCTAAATGGGATAGAAATAGGTCAGTTGTAATTTTTTGATTTCTAGACCTTATTTGGAAGGAAATGAGCTAACTTAAAGAAGTCAACACTTTTGATGCTGAACTATGCTGTTTCTAGGGTAAATTCCTTCGTTTAGGCCCTCAAGCGAGTAATTTTTCTATTTATGGCAAGTTTTAGATTCCTTATAATATTTTATAAACGACTCTATTTTAAATTTTGTTTGTTGCATTATATTTATCTTTTAATGTACTTCGTGTTCTTAAATTTTAAAAGTTTTTATTTTTTGTAGTTTTTAAGCATTTCTATTTTTGATAGTTTTTTATATTTTATTTTTAGCAGCTTTGTACTTGCTATCATTTGTGTGCCCTAAGGCAATAAGACATATTTTCATTCAATATTGTCAAATTTTGTGAGTAGTCTTTGCTCTATTTCTTCCGAAATTCTCGAATTTCACATAGTTTCTAAATTTGGATGCCAAATATCTAAGAATTGTTAAATTCTATTGGTATTTGAATATTACAGTCTAAGTATTCATAAAATTAATAGTTTGTGATACGTACCTAATTCAATACGTTATATGTTGCATCATAACCTAGGTAGAATTAACCTATATAATCATCATGAATATTTTGTATATAGGTGGTAAAATATGTTAAGATTGGCAATATCTTGGTGTAAAACGCGAAAATTTTACTGCAAAAGGTGGTAATATACGTAGGAAAGAGTATGCCCCTTGCATATGAACATATGTACATTGTCCAGGCCTGATGCGAATAATATTTCATCGCTTTAGGTCCTCTCTCTTTTGGACTATTGGATTCAGATTGTTGGTAATCATAAAATCTAACTTTTTTTTTTCTTTTTCAATCTCATAATCATCTGATGTCCCCAAAGGTTTCTATGCTCGGCCATGCTATCTTCATAACAAATAGCGAAATCGGAAAGTGGAAGTTTTATTAAATGTGAACAAATACGGGACGGTACAAAATGAAACGCTTACAATGAAAACCAAACCCATCTTTATTAGGTGGATCTTCTATTAATTTTTTAACGCATAAAAAATTGGAACCCCTCTTTATGGGTCGTATGTGTTAAAAGTGAATGGAAAATGCACTTGATTCTGGTTGCATTCGATTGCACCTACACTATATTCACTTGGACGTTCCTGCACAAAAAACAAACCGGAACTTCACGGTTTCATCTGGTGAAACTGCAAAGATTGCAGAAGCGTATGTGATCTTTCTGGAGACTCTGGCAACAAATATTTCAACTTTATGTAAATTATGGTAATAAGCATGCGAAACCATTAAAATTACAAGAACAGAAGTTGATAGTGCCGGAGTGTTGAAGACTAGGAAAACAAAATATGGGGTTTTCGAAGTAGAATAAATTGCGTGTCGTGGCCGATGGCCATCAGCATCCTGCCACACTCCGCCCGGCGGGTTCACGCCGGCTTGAAAAGTCACGGCTGCGAACAATGTCGATACAACTAAGAGGACATTTGATTTATCATCCGTTTGATCGGGATGAACAATGGGGATGGTTGTCCTTGTCCTGGACCTTGCAGAATTATCACTCAACAGCTCTCAACATGGTTGTCCGTGTCTTGGACCTTGCAGAATTATCACTCGTAGCTCTCAACATAGTCGTTATGTATAGCTAGGCAAAAATATACAAAGCAAAACGTATATCAAGATTTTATTGCATCATCTCTCGATCTTCATAACAGGAGCTTTATATAGATGATGGACAAACATAGTCAGTCGATGCATTAACTCGTCCTTTCATCGATTTTTCTATAAGCCTTTTTCATTAATTAACTCCTTATATTTGTTGGCTTATATACTCTCCATTGACTTAAAATGCACTACATCTTATAAATTCAAACTTGAAATTTAAATACACAACATTTACCACATATTCACTTCGAGGAATGGTTGTTCCATTCTCCCTTTATTTCATATTAATCTATTATTGTAGTATTTAATTCATCAAATAGTAATTACAAATGAATTGTTATTAACAAAAATATTGAATAGCAATTTATGTTTCCAATCCATGAATTACTATTTAATAATTATTTACTATTTTTGTTATAAATATCATATCATTTTAAAATATGTTAAGTGTATAATGATTCTAAAAAGTGAAAAATAGTAGAAATTTTAGAGGTATAATTGATAATTTATTTTTTATTTTTTATTCATTTTTGTATCAACTAAACAAAGTAATAAATATGTGATAGCTATTACATGTCTATTCAATTTCTATTAAATTACAATTTAATCTCCTCTCATTCCATTTGGTGAAGTGAACGAGTAATTAATTAATGATTTACAAATACTAATAAAATTCTAGTACATAAAAATATAATTAGTTATTTTTTTTAATATGTGCTATTATTATCATTTGTTTAAATATCATTAATAATTATACACTACTCATCTAAATATGTGATATACTATTACTACTAATAGCAGGTTTTGTTTATCAAGTGAAATGCAGAAGGAATAGAGTTGCAATTTTACATGTTCACTTTGGAGGAATAGCTTTTTCATTTCTCCCTCATTTAATGTGATTTGCTATTATGACATTTACTTACATTTTAAGTACTATAATAGCCATTTCGTATGAATTACTATTATTATGTAAAATAATAAATAGAAATTCTTGTTTTTATCCTCATGAATTGCTATTTAATATTTTTTTTTGTTTTTTTCTTCGTAAATATTCCATATTGGAAATACTATCAACATTAGGGTATAACAAACATTTTATTTTTATCACTAATTAATTTTCTACTTTTTAATAATCTGAATCAAACAATATGATAGGAATGTGATAGTTATATATATATATTTGCTGTCCCATGCTGTTGCTTTGCTGTGTCGGCCTATAATGATGTAACACGTGTCATTCCATATTTTCCAAACAAATTGCTTTTGGGACTTTTCTTTTTCCTTTTTTATTAGCCGCCGCTTCTATACAATTTCTCCATTGAGTCAAATTGCACAATTTCTCTATTGAGTCAAATTGCGGGAATCAATATTTTATTTTTACACCAAAGTTTCCATTGACCAAACAAATAAGGTGCTGCGATTCATACTTCTTTTTATTTAAAAGGCGGCCATAACTAGATAAATAAGGTTGATTTTTTATTTTTTATTCAAAAGAATGCTAATTTAATATATATTTTTTCTTTACAGATTTGTTGGGAAAAATACGATTCATACCTTTTTATATTTGTTAACAAAAAGAATGATAATATATTACCCATAATATTGAATACAATATTTAAATTAGTTCCGCTCATTTATGTAAGTATATTTTTAATATAAAAATTAGGTTTACTATTGAAATAACTGATATATAATATTACTCAATTGACATTAAATATAACTCAAAAGAGTTATCTTATGATGAATGAGATAAGAACAATGTTATCTTGTTACGAACTACTGCTCCACCGTTTATGAACTAAGTCATCTGAAGGTTATTGCATGCCTGATGGAGCCGATTGAACTAAGTGATAGAGCTTATCATTTTGAGTATTTGAGTAATAGGAGTACATTAAAGACACCTTGAATTTAAGAATATGAGAAGTTTAGATGACCTAGGTACTGATGGTAAATGAGAACCCTCAACTTAAGATCAAGGAGAGTGTAAACCCTAAATTTTATGCTAATTATCGAAAGATTGCATATGATGTTGCATTGCATATTATTGCTCATGCATAGTATATGGTTGATAACTTACTTGTGATTATGTAATAATGAGAATATTGCGCTCCTAACTTACTGAGATGTAATGTGTGCTCAACCCTTAACAAATTTTTTGTAGGTAATACTTTAAAATCTTAGGATGGGATATGATATGGTGTGAATAAGAATTACTTGGATCAAGATTGTTAGTGTAAGAATTGTCATAGTAGATTATCTAGTTGTAGAGTACAATATCTTATTCTTATGAATTCAAGTAGAAATATATTTTGTAAGACTTAGAGGTATTTACAGTATCTTATTCTTGGTTGACTGTAGAATATGTGAATTAATAGATCTTTTCTTATCATATAACTATATGTAATATGAAAGTTGTAATTAATTAAATATTTATGTAGAATTTTGTAATCTTTGGCTTGTAAAGCAATTATCATGTAAAAGTTATATATGTGACGTGATTGTTTTTAGTTAATCCTATTAAGTTCCCTTTGGGGTCATTTCATTTTCAATCTAATAAATCTTCATTGTTTTTTCACAAACATTTTGTCTTCGTTGTTAATAGCTAAGTTGGAGCCACATTGAAGGTTATATATGAGAAATGTGCATTGGATTATAGTAAACAATGCCTAAATTTCTTTTCTAGCTTTCCATTAGATTAATGCTTTCATAGTACAATTACCATTGGTGATACAAAGAAAAAAAAAACCTGAAACTAAAACAGGTATTTCAATCTAAAATTTGGAACTAGAACATATTATCCTTTAGTTATATAAAAACCGGTACCTTGCAACTAAACCAGTATAGCTTTGAAATTGAATCAAAATTTAGTAAACAAGTGGAACAAAATATTATAGTTTATTATTATAGAGTTAGAAACAAATGGCAACAAGAACATAATAGAAGAAATAGCAATATCAAGAATATTCTGGATGAAAATATAACATGCCAATATAACACATCACTAACCTTTTGTGCTGAACGAAATGTGAAGGGAGAGTTCCCAAATTTGTTTGGTCAATGGAAATGTTAAAGTGAATCACTACACCTTATTTGTCTAGTCAATGGAAATGTCACTATAATAATAAAATATTGGTACCCACAATTTGACTCAATGGAGAAATTGTGTGGAAGGAGCGGTGAATAAAAAAGGAAAAAGAAAAAGCCCTAGCATGATATGCAATAAACTAACGGCATGGGATGAAAGATAAGGCAGTTGATTTGAGAAATTTGGGACGCCACATGTTACATCATTATAGGTCGGGACAACAAAATGATAGGCATTTATGAGACAGCAAATTTTCATGCCTTCTAATTGTAGCTTTCTAGAATTTTGGAAGAATTGTTCAATTTGAAGTTAGGAAGAAGAAGCTTATATGTGATTAGCCAGAGAATAATAAGATAGACAACAAAAGGAAAAGAAAAAAAAAACTCAATAGTCTTTAGTTCATTTGATAGAAAATTTTTTGATCTTTAAATCTCAAAACTATTGTCATTTTATGAAGTAGAAGCAAAATAGGTTAAAGAAAATGCTTAGTTTAATTGATGATATTTTATCAATTGTCTTCCTCATTTGATTTTGTTAAAACATCTATGTAATTTTGATGATAACAAACCATGATATTATTGGTTTACTGATCCTTCTATTAAGTGTGCAATCATAAGGTTTGATGTTAATTTAGAAGATTGATAATTTAAAAGATATTAGAGTATATTTTGGAGATGCTCAAGAGCATGAAGAATGACAATATAGAAGATATTAGAGTTCGGTAAAGGTCATGTACATGAAGATGGAGTGTGCTCAAGATACTTTTTATAGATTAAGACCTAATTCCACAAATTAAATATATTTGGACAAAAGACTTAGCTATGTTATTACAAAAGGATCATTGGAGAGAAAAAAAATGAAGATTTCCTAAGTAATTTTTTCTTATATTTTTGTTTTTATTTTTTTTCAGAAGTTATATGTTATATCAATTTTTATTAAATCTTAATAAATCAAATGAAGTAGGTGATGGTATGAATTTGAAATTTCAAAAAAGATTTCAAGTGATCTTTTTGGCGACCAAAGAAGATTTGATAAATCATAAGAAAGTTGCGAATTTGGAGATATTAATTTTTAAATAAAGATAAGTTTCAATTGCATTTTAGACAAGTAGTTCGACACTGGTTATGGGATTGTTAGACTTCAATCTCAAATAAGAAGATCAAGCGATAAGGATACTCAAAGTTACTTCAACAAAATTTTGATGATAATAGATCAGGATCAAGAAGATTGTACATAATAGAAGATACTTAGATTTCTTGAGTCCGGTATTTTTCAAATGTCATATTAAAAGTAGTTTATAAAAGGTCAATTTATGGACTTAGAAACAACAAAAACAATTTAATGGTAGATATTTGTTTAACTAACTCCCAATTAGTGAATAGAAAGTGATGTATGTTAGATGATAATGCTTATTGTCTCTCTCTTACTCAATTATTTCAAATGTCTTTCTTGCTTTTTTTATTAGCCTTTTCTATGAGAGGTTAATTCTACATTCTGGTTTTTGGCCTTGACAATCTGCTATATTCCTCTCATGGTTTTATCGTCATGCAGTGATGCTCACTAGAAGTGATATATCATGTAATTTGTTGTCTCAAGTAGTAAAGATCACAAGTTGCGATGGCTAAATAAGCACAATTTAACTACAAACAATTAAAAAGGCAAATCAATATTGGAGAAAGAAAAATCCCTAGTCTCCATTTTTGGGGATTAAAAAAAGAACAAAAGAAAACTAAAAAAAAAAGAAGTAAATAAATAAAAGCTTAGAGAATAGTAATCCTTTCTCTTAAAGATCTCCTTTCAAGCATTCCAATTTGAAGCTAAAGTCCAATAGTTTAGTAATATGAATACCGATTTTCTAGCTAGATGGATCAAGTTCAATTCTATCTTTTTAGACAAAGAAAAACTCATTCATATTCTTTTAATAAAGAAAAGAAATAGGATGTTGACGTGTATTTTCATGAAGACGTGATTTGCTTACGGTTGTGATGGTAATTAAATTGATAAATGAAGAAATATTTTAATAGTTATACTTTTGTTGAACATGACATGCATTTGTTAATCAAAGTGACATTTGTTAATAAAAAGGAACTACACACTATTAGCAAAGGACTGCTTACGTCACTTAACATGCATTCAGTTAACACTTCTTTCATGCCCGTGATAATATATAGATGCAATAAAACTAATTGTTACTATAGTGCTTGCTTGTTGCAGTGATGCAAGGCTTGTGCTAAGATGCTTGCCAGATGCAATGATATAGGCTTACATCACAATACTCACTTGCTATGATGATACATGTCTATGTTGTGATGCTTGCTTGTCATGACTTGCTGCGATACTACTCAACTTGAATATTGATAGTTTATGCTCTATGCGCCTTTAAGCTTAAGCAATGCCGTGGCATCTTTTGTTGCTTTTACTGTCAAGTAGAAGAGCAATTTCCATGACTTACATTATTAAGCTTAGGCAGTGCTACTGTATTACAGTTACAACCGCTACCTTATAGTTGAATACACTCCTTGGCTAATGATACTTATCTTAAAAATCCTCCACATTGCAATTATGTCATTTTATTGTCAGGTAGTGCAAATCATCTTAACTAGTACCATTAAACTATGGCATTTTATGCACTTACATATGGCTTTGGCTGTAAGTATTGGAGTAATCATCTTGATATGGAATATTAACGCTAGACAATTTTCAGCTTTTTAAGTGATCATTTTTGCTATTATGTTACGAAGAAATCCTTTTAACATGCGTTGTTAAGTTTAGGATATTCCTAACCCCTTTTATAGTATTGCTTTCAAGACGTGGTGAAATCTCCTTTTTATGCACTAAGTGCTAACATCTTGCAACTATCAATATTGTCTAGTAGTAGACTCTTTGGCACATAATAATGCAAATGAGGTCCTTAATATACACTATTATGCCCCCTAAATTCGTGGCAACTCTGCTAACTTTTTGCTGCTAGATGTATGATAATTTTTGTGGTGATATACATAGTCAAAGAAACTTATGATTGTTATTATATTTCTCTATTACAAATGGAAGTGTCCTTTCTTCCTTAGGACACAAATGCAAATTAAATATTAAGATTTCTAAAAACACAAACCAAATATATGATGTATTATAAAAAAAAGAAAAAAATAGAACAATTGCTTCTATGGACTTGATTTCTATGAAAATGACAATTTGTCGGTTATTTTTTGTGATGTATAATTGTATCAATCTTGCCCTAGGATTGGTAATAAAATATTGTTTGCTCTTTATAATCTCAAATTTGGTTATATTCTTTATTTATGTGAGTGCCATTTATAAATCTCATTGCATGCAGCCCTTTGTAACATACATAGTGCATGATGCTTATTGCTTGAGCACAAGCTTAGACAAATTTTTCTTGCTATGATATTTATATTTATAAAATATTATTTATTCACAACTATAGTGCATTTAAATAATTATTATCACATCTCTATATGTAGTCCCATTAACTAAGGGCAGCTTAAATACAATAATTGGCACTTCATTGTACCGTGTTACTATTCCAAGAAACAAAAAATGTTTTACATTTGTTGCATCTAAAGATAAGATTATATATTTCAATAACAATCTTAGTCTTTTATTTTGCTCCTCTTAAAAATAATTATACATCCCCTTCGAGAATTAGCACCATTTGAAGAAGATTAAATTGATTTAATTATTCTTGATGGACATGCATGATGAGAGTGAAGCGTGAGTTTAAGAGACTTGAACAAAAAATTGCAACGTAGGTGCAATACAACGAAAGATGACGTGCATGTCTTCTGCTCATTGTATGTCAATCTATATTCAAACATAGATGCCCCCAAACTCTTTCTCATCTAAAGAATTCTTCGGTATCGATAAGGCAATTTGTAAATATGATTTTATAGTTAAGCTCAAAATTAGTTGAATTATGGTTGGGCTAATTATTACGATCAGTAACATGATTTAAATAATTAGACATAATTTGAAATGATTTAGAGAGTTTTGGATTAGTAAGGTCGAGGTAGGATTCATTAAAATTGTCTTGCATATTTTTAATCATTTTTAGCAGGTTTAATTGTCATTGTGTTTCATGATTTGTAATTGTGTTTTATTCTTTTCTCTTTAACCCATTAGGATTACAAAAACTTAATTAATATTGTTTCTTAATATAGTTTGTACAACCTAACAGTGATTATCACTTGTTATTTGTTATAAATACATATGTGTGCTACTCGATTTTTCAACCCAACCCCTCCATTATCTCACCTATTACGTTGATAATTAATGTTGTATATGGTTTGGTTTGGTTTAGGGGCTAAACCGATATTGAACCCAATCACATTAACAAATTGAGATTTAAATCAAGCCATTTAAAATACGATTCGATAATCATTAGAATTTTCAACCAAATATCGATGTTTAAATTGAAGAACATTATGCATGAGTTACATAATATTATATTACGGCAATTTTACATCTTAAGTAATGGCAAAAGTATATTGATCTATTGGAGAGATGAAAGATGAAAGTGAAAGCAAGAAAAAAGGATGATAACTGCTTTTGGACATTGCCTCTCCGGCCTCTCTAATCCCTATCTAAAACATCATTTTCTTTTCTTGCAAGCAACATTAATCTTTTCCTATTTACATGAAGCAGGTGGATGTACGCTGGGCATGCACGTGATGCTAACAAACAAACCTCTATATCTACGCATATTTACTCTCTCGGTTGATGTACATAGTCAAAATTTACATGGATCAATACCATAATTTGATCTTTTTATATAATTGTTATCACATATTTATTCCGAGGTTTTCTTAGAGCATTCAATTAGCAATAAAAATTAGAGTTATCAAGGAACCTAACTAAAACATACAGTAAACACGATGATTTCCTTGTACATAGGTGGTAATATATATTAAAATTGGCAATATCTTGGTGTAAAACACGAAAATTTTACTGCATTAGGTGGAAATAAACGTAGGAGAAAGTATGCTCCTTGCATATGAACATATATGTACATTGTCCAGGCCTGATGCGAATTATATTTCATCGCTTTAGGTCCCCTCGCTTTGGGAATGTTGGAATCAGAATGCTGGTAATCACAAAATCTAACCCCCACCCCAAGCCCCCCAACACCACCACACCGACCCACCAACCCACCCCACCCCCCACAGCCCTCCTTTTTTTTCTTTCTGTTTTTTTTTTTTTTTCGGTTTTCAATCTTATAATCATCCGATGTCCCCAAAGGTTTCTATGCTCGTCGGCCATGCTATCTTCATAACAAATAACGAAATGGAAAAGTGGAAGTTTTATTAAATTTAAACAAATATGGGATGGTACAAAAGGAAGCACTTACAATGAAAAACAAGCCTAGTAAGACAACAGACACCATATTTACTTCGTACAAAGGATAGATACGCATGAATCTCTAAGGATAGATATGTATATGTGTGGTTTAAAACCTATGTTATTAAATGATGTTATGCTTATGAATATTCTTCTTGGAGTAGGAGAAAGATTAGATCAAACGTATAGGAATATTGCCTTTTCAGTCTTTGTAATCCCTATCTAAAATATCATTTTTTTTTTATTGTATGCAACATTAATCTTTTCCTATTTACATGAAGCACGTGGCGCTAACAAACAAACCTCTATATCTACGCATATTTACTCTCTCGGTTGATGTACATAGTCAAAATTTACATAGATCATTGCCTATTGACTTGGCTTTGCTTTTAATTTTTGCATTGACAGAATTTCCGTGGTTTCTATACCATAATTTGATCTTTTTATATAATTGTTATCACATATTTATTCCGAGGTTTTCTTAGAGCATTCAATTAGCAATAGAAATTATAAAGTTATCAAGGAACCTAACTAAAACACACAGTAAAACGACGATTTCCTTGTACATAGTTGGTAATATATATACATTGTCCAGGCCTGATGCGAATTATATTCAATTGCTTTAGGTCCTCTCGCTTTTGGAATATTGGAATCAGAATGTTGGTAATCACAAAATCTAAATCTCTTTTTCTTTTTCTTTTTCTTTTTTCAATCTTATAATCATCTGATGTCCCCAAAGTTTTCTATGCTGGGCCATGCTATTTTCATGACAAATAACGAAATGGGAAAGTCGAAGTTTTATTATATTTTAAACAAATACGGGACGGTACAAAAGGAAACACTTACAATGGAAACCAAACCTTGTAAAACAACAGACAACATATTTACTTCGTACAAAAGATAGATACGCATGAATCTCTAAGCTTTTATTCATGAAATATTACTCCTGGTATAAACCTCCGGGACAGTATTAGGCTAGAAAACGACAAGCTTCATTATCCCTCTGAATTGGAGTTTGATGTATCTTCTATTGATTTTTCAATGCATAGGAAAACGGAATCCATATGTGATTTATGTGTTAAAAGTGAATAGAAAATACACTTGATTCTAGGTGCATTCGATGGCACCTACACTATATTCACTTGGATGTTGGACGTTCCTGCGAGACCTCTTCCATTTACGGTATAGCCCGATAATTAGCCGTAGAACAAATGGAGCGAGACCTGCACAAAAAACATACCGGAACTTCACGGTTTCATCAGGTGAAATTGCATAGATTGCAGAAGCGTATGTGACCATTGTGGAGACTGTGGCAACAAATATTTCAACTTGATATAAATTATGGTAATAATCATGCGAAGCCATTAAAATTACAAGAACAGAAGTTGAAAGAGCCAGAGTGTTGAAGATTAGGAAAACAAAAAATGGGGTTTTCCAAGTAGAATAAATTGCGTGTCCTGGCAGATGGCCATCATCATCCTGCCACACTCCGCCCGGCGGGTTCACGCCGGCTTGAAATGTCACGGTTGCGAACAATGTCGACACAACTAATCGGACATTTGATTTATTATACGTTTGATCGGGATGAACAATGGGGATGGTTTGTTCGGGATGGTTGTCCTTGTCCTGGACCTTGCAGAATTATCACTCATAGCTCTCAACATGGTCGGTGTATAAAGCAAAACGTATATCAAGATTTTATTGCACCATCTGTCGATCTTGATAAAAGGTGCTTTATATAGATGACGGACAAACAAAGTCAGTCAATACATTAAGTCGTCCTTTCATCGATTATTCTATAAGCTTTTTTCATCAATAGCCTCCATATATTTGTTGGCTTATATGCTCTCCATTGACGAAAAATGCATGGTGGAATAAGTCAATGCTTTTCGCTGCATGTTGAAAATTCTAGCAAGCAAAAAAATAAAAAAGGTTGTCATTTCCATTCTTAAAGGAGGACATTTCAAATTGAACCTTCTCGGTGTTTAGAGGGTAAAGATAATCCAAAATTGAAATTTAAAGACAAGCCAATTAATTTATGTTTCTTAAATACAATCAAATTGGCCGTATGGAAAAGAACTTGATAGTATTTGGACAAGCCCTTCTCTATAACTAGTGTTCCCATTGGATTCCATTTAGGAGTATTCTCTCGCTTTTTTTTTTTTTTTTTTGGCAGCATCAAAATACGCATTAAAAGGGGAAAGAATCGTTGAATACCCTAATTAATTTTGATAATTACAATCCACAGTGCAGTTATAAAATGAAATGGTACAAGTTTTTTTACTTTAAAAAATCAATCAAAATTAAAATAGAAAAATTTTTAAATTGAGTAGAATTTATTCAAAAGTAAGTAGAAGCTTCTTAAATTCAAGTAACAATTCATAAAGTAGATGACGCTCTATAGAAAGAAAAAGGACATATAGTTGATTTGACTTTTATGGTGTGTTTACATGGAGGTAAGAGAGAGGGGGAATAAAATAGTTATTCTTTTTTAGTTGTCTACTATCTTATTTAATTGAAAAAATAAGGAGAGAATTTTAATTTTCAAGACTCTTCTATTCCCATCTCAATAAGAATAGATATTACTTAAGAAAACGTATTTCTTCTACTGTGGAAATAAAAGGTTTAAATGTTATGTCCATTATATGCTTATTAATATTACAATTAATGACTAAATAGGATTAAATTGATAATTTTATCGGTATTTCTAACTTAATACTGTTATTAAGAAGATAAAGTAAATATTTGAATGAGTATTTTTTACAATAAAAAATTATATAAAGTAAACATTATAATAAAAATTTTTAACCTATTGCAAGTAATAGTAATTCCTAAGGCATAACCTTTCTATTCTCAATCTATTTTATTTAAAAAAAGTAAACGTGTTGTTAAAGAACACTTTTCAAATCGAACTTTGTCGTAATTAAAGGGTCAAAGTCAAAATAATTTAAACTTGAAATTTAAATTCACAATTCATTTAATTAATAATGTACAAATACTAATAAAATTCTAGCACACAAAAATATAATTATTTATTTTTTCAACGTGTGTTATTATTATCATTTGTTTAAATATTATTCATAGTTATACATTATTCATCTAAATACACGACATACTAATTTTTCTAGTAGCACGTTTTATTTATCGAATGGAATAAAGAAGGAATAGAATTGTAATTCTTAAAGAAAGGAATAGAGAAGGAATACCTATTTCTTATAATTCTTTTTGAGTTTTCAAGGATAAATATGGAAATATATTGAATAAAAAAAATTAAAGAATAACTGTTCCCTTAATCCTATAAAAAAATTCTAATTTCTTATTTTGAAATAATAAATAATTTCATGGAATAGTTATTTCACCAACTAAATATAAAAATAAATCTATAAAAAAGAAATTATTATTTTATTTAACTCTTATAAAGTAAATCAAATATATCATAGATTTTTTCCGTTAGTTATCTATCCTTGTGGATCGATAGTTTACTTGAGTCGGGACAACTGCAAAGTACAATCACATTGATTGTGAAAAAAAAGAAAAAAGTAAAGAACATGATAGTATTTAGTCTTTATAAAGATGTTGGACAGAGTCAGTCAATGTTTTAAGTCCTTATATTTGTTGGCTTATATGCACACCATTGACTTAAAATGCATGGTGGCATTGGTCCATGCTTTTCGCTGCTTGTGGCAAATTCTAGCCACCAAAAAAAAAAAAAATGGAGCATGTTGTTAATTCTATTTTTAAAAGACATTTCAAATCGAACATTCTCAGTGATTAGAGAGTCAAGATAATCCAAAATTGAAATTTAAATATGATGCGGATATCGTGGAGGGCACAGTGGCTTACACGGCCTAAGGGCACGGCTGTGTATGATTTTACCCGGGCTGTGTATCACTCACACGGGCACAGGGCACGCCCAACGACACGACCGTGTGCTCCAGTAGGATTCTCACAGAATCATACACGGTCTGAAGGCACGGCCGTGTATGAAACCGTGTACTGTGCTCGTCATATACGCCGAAGCCCACATGGCCAGGAGAAGACCGTGCATCGCAACCGTGTCTTCAGTTCAGATTTCCACCGAATCATACACGGTCCCCATACACGACCGTGTATCGTGACCGTGTATTCGAGTAAGATCTCAACAGAAGCGAACACGGCTGGGAACATGACCGTGTACCTAGTCACGAATATTCATAGAGTCATACACGGCTTAAATACACGGCCGTGTATGAGACCGTGTATGACGCGTATTTTATTATTTCTTTCACGTGTACGTTTAGATTTTCCCCCTTTGAGATATTTTACGGGGCCATATAAATACTCTTTTGTCAGATAGATTAGGGTTACGTTTTAATATACATTTGAATACACTTTGAGAGAGAGTTTTCTCCAATTCCCGAGTTGTGCGCAACCTAGTTTGCATCAAAGCGTGTGTCTTTGTTGTGTGAAATCAATCCAATTTCGGATTCGTTTCGTTTTAGCTTCCGCGCTGCGTCAGTTGGTATCAGAGCAAGGTAATTTCCTGCGGAGATGTCGGCTAACGACGGTGTTGACGGCGGTCGTATTCTTGATGGTGTTCGAGGTACGGAAGTCCTACGTTACGGGCAACCAATACGAAGGGCGGTAGAGGAGACCATGGGTCAGAAAATCCGGCGGGAGGAACAGCGTCATGAGGCCCTGATGTATCGATCTAATACCAACGGTAGCAGGCAGGTTTATTGGAGACGACCGGAAGGTGATCCAAGGAACAGATCTGTTACTTATGATACGGATGATGAAGACGAGATTTTTAGTAATCTGCCTAGGAGAAGAGGCCATGGTGTAAGACGATCTAACAGATGTGATTACAGGTATAAAGATGAAATCTTTTCTCAATTTAAATATTTTGTATCGGAGTTTGATGGTTCCGAGAGTCTGAATGAGTTTTGGGTTTGGGTAGAGAACATAGAAAGATTCTTTTACCATATGAGGGTTTCAGAGGGAATGAAGATAGATTTAGTGGAGAGTCGTTTGTGGGGTGATGCGTTGTATTGGTGGGAACGACTCCATGGGTTAAGACGTCTTGAGGGTAAAGATCCGGTGAGGACTTGGTTTATGATGCAATGCTTGTTAGAACAAAAGTTCTTTCCCCTTGATTACGAGCGAATTCTCCCTCAAGAAATTCCACAAACACCTAAGCTTGTAAATTTAATTCCGGAAGTGCTTAAAGAGGGGATGGTCGAATAAGAGAAAAACTCAACCTGTGAAGATCATAGTACGTTGGTTGATGATGGTGGAGGCAGTGGAAAAGCAGTGGAAGCCTATGAAAATTGTGTTGGTGAGGAAGCTACTGTGGACTTGCCTTTGTTGAATGACGAGTCAGAGATGACGGTGACTGAAGAGTCGAAGGCTGGAGATACTCTGAGCATAATCATTGCACCAATGAAGGAGATTAAGGGTATAGAGTTTAATGTTTTACCCAAAAACTTGTACTTCAAACCAGAGGAAACGCTAGAGATGACTTATGGAGGACAAAATACAGAGAAAGAAGCTCATGACATTCTCAGTTATGCATTTGAGAGTGGCACAAATACTTTGGACACTATTGAGGCTTATCCAATTCCAACGGAGAAAGAAACTCAAGGAAAAACAAGTCGTTATATTGGTAGTTGGTTAAAGTCTCAACCACATGACAAGGCTATAGTGGTAACCAAAGTTTGTAATTATTCAAAAAGGTCAAGCTATATTCGTGAAAATGCAAAGGTTTTACGGGTTGATGCTGCTAACATCCAAGAGAGTGCCGAGAAAAGCCTTAAGAGACTTGGCACTAATGACATTGATTTGCTGCAAATTCATTGGTCAGATCGCTATGTTCCACTGTTTGGTGAGTACTCATATGATTTTTCAAAGTGGCAGACAAGTGTGCCTTTTGTTGAGCAGTTACAGGCCCTACAAGATGTTATCAATGAAGGAAAGGATCGCTACATTGGTGTTTCAAATGAGGCTACATGTGGAATAACGGAGTTTGTTCAAGCTTCTAAAGCTGAAGGGGTTCCAAAGATTGTTAGCATGCAGAATAGCTATGGTTTGCCTGTTAGAGCCCGATTTGAAATGGATCTAGTTGAAGGACGCCATCTGAAAATTCGCAACATAGGCCTCCTTTGTTATTCTCCATTGGGTGGTAGATCATTAATTGGAAAGTATTTGGATATCAATTCTAAAGCCGCCAATGAGAAGAGGTTGAACCTATTTTCTAGATACATGAAGAGGTACAACCGTTCCATCCATAGAACTATTGGAGGATCACTTTTTCTAGTGGCCTATACTAAGGCACCTTCTCATGCGTTGGACCTAGTTTCCATTCCCAAAGGTGAGGAGACCTACGTAGCAGCAAAACACCTGGAGGAACAGTGCCACACAGTGGCGTCAGAAATCAAAGAACAAGTTGAGAAAGTAAATGAGCGATATAAGAAAACCGCTGACAGACAGAGGAAGAAGAAGTTATTTGACGTGGAAGACCTAGTGATGGTGTTCTTAAGGAAAGAACGCTCCCCCGGGGATACATATGGCAAGTGGCAACTGAAGAAGTATGGGCCCTACAATATAGTGGCCAGGATCAATGGCAACGCCTATGTGATTGGACTTCCGGAAAGCATGAATATCCCCAGCACTCTCAATGTGGCGGACTGTCACCTTTTCATTCCGGTGATACGCCTCTGTATCCGGACGAGAACTCGGGGTCGAGTTCTCCATTGGTGGGGAAGAATGATGGAGGCACAAGAGACACGGGCCATGTGTCCCATGTCTCCCGGACCTCCAACGTGGCGAATTTATTTCCATTTTACACGGATGACGCACCCCTTTATCCAGAAGCGAACTCGGGATCGAGTTCTACCTCGGTGGGAGAGAATGATGCGGACATCGTGGAGGGCACAGTGGCTTACACGGCCTAAGGGCATGGCCGTGTATGATTTTACCCGGGCCGTGTATCACTCACACGGCACGCCCAACGACACGACTGTGTGCTCTAGTAGGATTCTCACAGAATCATACAGGGTCTGAAGGCACGGCCGTGTATGAAACCGTGTACTGTGCTCGTCATATACGCCGAAGCCCACACGGCCAGGAGAAGACCGTGCATCGCAACCGTGTCTTCAGTTCAGATTTCCACCGAATCATACACGGTCCCCATACACGGCCGTGTATCGTGACCGTGTATTCGAGCAAGATCTCAACAGAAGCGAACACGGCTTCCTTACACGGCTGGGAACATGACCGTGTACCTAGTCACGAATATTCACAGAGTCATACACGGCTTAAATACACGGCCGTGTATGAGACCGTGTATGACGCGTATTTTATTATTTCTTTCACGTGTACGTTTAGATTTTCCCCCTTTGAGATATTTTACGGGGCCATATAAATACTCTTTTGTCAGATAGATTAGGGTTACGTTTTAATATACATTTGAATACACTTTGAGAGAGAGTTTTCTCCAATTCCCGGGTTGTGCGCAACCTAGTTTGCATCAAAGCATGTGTCTTTGTTGTGTGAAACCAATCCAATTTCGGATTCGTTTCGTTTTAGCTTCCGCGCTGCGTCAAAATACACAAGTCATTTAATTTACAACTACAAAGTACAATCAAATTGATTATATAGAAAAGAAGAACATGATAGTATTTTAATAAGTCCTTGTCCATAACTAGTGTTCCCACTAGATTTCGTTTTATTTATTTATTTTTGTTTTTGGCAGCATCAAAGTAGACATTAAAAGGGGAAAGAACCGTAATACTAAATAATTTTGATAATTACAATCCACATTGCAGTATTAATTTCAGGAAGATTATTTTACAACTATAGAAGATTAAGTCTAAAGATTTTAAGATTATCATATAGTAAAATACCAGACTTTTTGTGGACTTCAAAATCAGATAAAAAAATTGATCTTAAATTAAAACCACGGCTTCACATACCAGTTTTGTAGTTTCACATATCGGGCTACAATATATATATATATATATATGTTTAATGACGAAACACGTGTCATTCCGTATTTTCCAAACAAATTGCCTTAGGGACTCTTCTTTTTCCATTTTTATTAGCCGCCGCTTCTATACAATTTCTCTATTGAGTCAAATTACGGGAATCAATATTTTATTATTATACTAAAGTTTCCATTGACCAAACAAAGTGGAGTCATTATCGATTTTTTTCTACACAAAAAAGAAAAATTTCACTATTATTTTATTGATAAGAACTTACAACTAATGAATAAGATGTTAAAAGTAATTGATTTAAATCGATTGTATCCATGGAGGAGTTATATAAGGGAGTGATGGTTTTCTACATTGTCATAACAACAAAGGGAACAACACAAAATAAAAAATCTATGTGGATTAACAATAAGATATCTTAATATTAGTAAAAGTCTAGATACCAAAAATAAGTTAACAAAATATGATAAGATAACAAGTTAATTCCATTCATTGAAGGAGCTTGAAATAAAACAATTAATCAATTATTTGAAAACAAACATAAGAAATTTGCAATGAATTTAATAAAATTTAATGATGAGAATATCACATCATTACATGCTTTTACGTTTGATCCTTGTGCAAATCTGTCATGAGTGTCCATGGTTGACTCAAGAGTAGTAGTGGTAGACTTTAGCAAATGGGATAAATTAATATTAGAATAACAATAAGAAAATATGTAATAACATGCTATAAGATAAGAAAAAAATAATAAGAAATATTTAACTTACAGATGGATATATATATATCAATCTCATCCTTTTAGTGGCTTTTTCTAAGGTACTTTTCCTTCTTGTGGATGTGTTACCTTTAACTCTTACTTTCATTTTTATTCTTTTTACTTTACTGCTTAGATTGATTTCTCTATGGCATACCCATCCTTGAGAGTTTTGTTCAAAGGATAAGATTTTCATGCTTTTCTCAAAATTTCCTATGACATTCTCATAACTATCAATTGCTGTTTTAAGAGATTTATGTGTCAAGGAAGCCTTTGCTATTAAATGAGCAAACAATTTAGTTAATATCTTATAACATTTCCCAATGTTTAGCTTCAAACCATGTGTTTCACTTGTATGATATGCAACCATAGAGCCAACCTTTGCATCTTTTGTCCATTTCTTTCGAATGTAATTTTCAAGAACTTGACATTTTGAAACAATAAAATTTTTAAGGCATGTGCACATAGAATTCCTAAAAAATCAAATTTGTTACAATTGTAATCAACTTGAAGATTATACGAGTCAAACTAAACAATTTGGTGATAAGATCTTCTTAGAGGGGTGGCCTTATACCCAAAATCATTGGTCTCTTCGAATTCTTCTAGAAAGTTGGCTTTCTACACATTGGATTTTCATTTATTTTTAGTTTCCATGGACAAAAAAAATTAATAAATTAAATGCAAGATAATAACTTGACTCAATTACTAATTTTCTTCCTATGACAAAATAAATATTTTCATTTGGGACCAAAATATAGCCTTTGAAATTTAGAACTACTGAAGAAAAATTGCGATGCGTCATTGTCAACCAAGTCTTCAAAGAAGGATAAATTATATGATATATGATCTTTTGTTAGGATGCCTAGTTTAGCACATTGGGAATTGTGTTTTGGAATATGAATTAATCTTTTGGTAATGACCCTAAAGTAGGCTTAATATGATTACCTAAAAGTAGTCATGTCTAGTGTGTACCTATTACATGATAACTATCTTGCGAGTCAAATGTTACAAGACTTTACGTAAATATTTAATCATTTACAATTGTTGTGTTACATGTAGTTATATGATCAGAAAATATCTATTGATTTCTATATTCTATGATTGATAAAGTTCATAAAAAATTGAAATTCCCTACTAAAATAATAAAATGGGTTATTACCTCTAAATTTTACAAAATATATTTCCACTTGAGTTCATAAGAATAAGATAATGTACTCTACAACTAGATAATCTACTATGACAACTCTTACACTAGTAGTCTTGATCTAAGTAACACTCATTCACATCATATCATATACCATCCCAAACTTTTAGAGTATTATCATTAAACAACTTTTTAATGGGTAAGCACATATTGTAGCTTAGTGAGATAGGGGCACAATATTTTCATTACTACATAAGCACATATAAATTATCAACCATATATTATGAATGCACAACAAGATATAGTGTAGCATTGTACGTGATCTTCTAGTAATTAGTGTAAAGCTAGGGCTCACACATCCCTTGACCTTAGGTTGGGGATTCTCATTTAATATTAGTGTTCAAGTCGTTCAAACTTCGCATACTTCACTTTCTTAAACTCAAGATACCTTCAATGTACTTCTATAACTGAAACACCCAAAATGACTGATGAGACTGTGAAGTGTGGATTGTCATATAAGAATTGATTGGTGAATTAAGGACAAATTGAATTAATGATATTTGATAAAGTTAAAATCTAACATGCATTATACAAGACATTTCATTGAAGTGAAGGCCATCACTATTACATGACTAGCAAAAAGTAATCATTTATAAACTATTGCTCCACCATATATGAACTAAGTGATGTAAAAGTTGTTGCACGTTTGATAGAGGCCATTGAAGGGTCTTGCCTATCATTTTGGGTATTTGAGTTATAGGAGTACAATGAAGACACCCTAAATTTAAAAAAGTGAGGTATGAGAAGTTTAAATGACCTAGGCATTGATAGTAAATGAGAACCCCCAACCAAAGGTTAAGGGGGAGTGTAAACATTAGACTTTACACTAAATATCAAAAGACCACATGCAATGTTTCATTGCATATTGTTGCCCGTGTATAGTATATAGATGATAACTTGCTTGTGATTATGTAGTAATGAGAATATTACACTCCTATCTCACTAAGTTGTAATGTGTACTTAACCCTTAACTGATTGTTTTGTAGATAATACTTTAAAAGCATAGGATGGGATATGATATGGTGTGAACAAGAGTTACTTAGATTAAGATAGTTAATGTAAGAATTGTCATAGTAGATTATCTAGTTGCAGAGTACAGTATCTTATTCTTATGAATTCATGTGGAAATATATTTTTTATAACTTAGAGGTAGTTAGAGTATCTTATTCTTGGTCAACTATGGAATATGTGAATTAATAGATATTTTCCTACCATATAACTATATATAATATGATAGTTGTAACTAATTAAATATTTATGTAGAGTCTCATAACCTTTGACTTGTAAGGCCCTTATTATGTAATGTGATTGCTTTTAGTTAATCCTATTAAGTCCCCTTTTGGGTCGTTACATTTTCAATCTAATAAATCCTAGTTGTTTTTTCACTAACATTTCATCTTCATTATCAATAGCACAGTTTGAACCACATTCCAGGTTATATGAGAAATGTGCATTGGATTGCAGTAAATAATGTCTATATTTCTTTTCTAGCTTTCTGTTAGATTAATGCTTTTATAGTACAATTACCACAGGTGATATGAAGAAAAAAAAATCTAGAGCTAAAATAGGTATTTAAATCTAAAATTTGGAACTAGAACATATCATCCTTTAATTCTATAAAAACTTGTACCTTGCAACTAAACCAATATAGCTTTGAAATTGAATCAATATTTAGTAAACAAGTATAACAAAATATTATAGTTTATTATTATAGAATTAGAAACAAATGGCAACAAGAAAAGAATAGAAGGAGATGGATTCTCATTGTAGCTACTGAATTGTTCATCCTTTATCAAGGTAAATAATTATACTAAGAAATAGCAATATCAAGAATATTCTGGTTGAAAATGTAACATGCCAATGTAAGACATCACTAACCTTCTGTGCTGGACGAAATGTGAAGGGAGGGTTCCAAAATCTGTTTGGTCAATGGAAATGTTAAAGTGAATCAGTACACCTTATTTGTCTAGTCGATGGAAATGTTACTATAATAATAAAATATTGGTACCCCCAATTTGACTCGATAGAGAAATTGTGTGGAAGGGACGATGAATAAAAAAGGAAAAAGAAAAGGTGGCTTTCTAGAAGTTTTGAAGAATAGTTCAATTTGAACTTAGGAAGAAGAAGCTTATTTATGATCAGCTGGAGAATAATAAGATAGACAACAAAAGGAAAAAAAAAAAAATCAATAGTCTCTACTTCATTTGAAAGAAAAACTTTATGATCTCTATGTCTTAGAACTATTGTCATTTTATGAAGTAGAAGCAAGATAGGTTGAAGAAAAGGTTTAATTTAATTGATGATATTTTTTCAATTGTCTTCCTCATTCGATTTTTTTAAAAAATTTAATGTAATTTTAATGATAACAAACCATCCTTCTTCTAAATGTGTAGTCATAAGGTTCAATGTTATTTTAGAAGATTGATATTTTAAAAGATATTAGAGTATATTTAGAAGATGTTTCAGAACATGAAGAATGATAATTTAGAAGATATTAGAGTTCGGAAAAGGTCATGAACAAGAAGACGGAGTGTGATCAAGATACTTTTTATAGGTTAAGACCTAACTCTATTAATTAAATATATTTAGACAATACACCTAGCAATATTATTACAAAAGGATCATTAGAGTGAAACAATTGGAGATTTGCTATGTATTTTTTTTTTCAGAAGTTATATATTGTATCAATTTTGATCAAATCTCATTAAATCAAATGAAGTAGGTGAGGTATGAACTTGAAAGTTCAAATTCAAATTTGGAGAAAGATTTTAGGTGATCCTTTTGGCAACCAAAGAAGATTAGATAAATCACAAGAAAGTTGGAAATTTGGAGATATTTATTTTTAAATAAAGATAAGTTTCAAACAAGTTTTAGACTAGTAGTTTGACGTTGTTTATAAGATTGTTGGACTTCAATTTCAAAAAAGAAGATCAAACGACAAGGCTACTCAAAGTTACTTCAATGGCATTTCAATGATAATAGATTAAAATCAAGAAGATTGTACATAATAGAAGATCCTTAAATTTATGAAGTCCAGTATGATTCAAATATCATATTAAAAGAAGTTTGTAAAAGGCCAATTTAATAACTTAGAAACAACAAGAACATTTTGATGGTAGAAATTTGTTTAACTAACTCCCAATTAGTGATTAGAAAGTGATGTACACTAGATGATAATGCTTATTGTCTCTCTCTTACTCAGTTATTTCAAATGTCTTTCTCGCTTTTTTAATGGCCTTTTCTATGAGAAGTTAATTCTATGTTTTGGTTTTTAGCATTGACAATCTACCATATCCCTCTCATGGTTTTTTTGTCATGCAATTATGCTCACCAGGGGTTATATATCACATAATTCGCTGTCAGAAGTAATAAAGATCACAAGTTGTGATGGCTAAACAAGCACAATTTAACTACAAACAATTAAAAATGCAAATCAATATTGGAGAAAGAAAAATCCCTATTCTCGATTTTTGGGGATTAAAAAAAGAACCAGAGAAAAGTCAAAAAAAAAAAGAAGCAAATAAATAAAAGCTTAAAGAATAGTAATCCTTTCTCTTAAAGATACCCTTTCAAGTATCCCAATTTAAAGCTAAAGTCCAATAGCTTAGTAGCATGAATATCGATCTCTGAGTTGAATGGATCCGGTTCGATTCTTTTTATCATAGTTTAGTTGCAGTAGTAGTTGATAAAGAAGAAATTTCTCGATCTAAAATTTACTCCCTATCTTACAATTCAAGCATTATTTATGATCAATCTATCATAAATAAATATGAGTTTAATCTAAAATGAAGCTTTTGAAATTGCTCATTCTATTTGTTAGATAGATAAAGACTCATTTATACTCTTTTATAAAAGAAAAGAAAATGATGCAACTGAAGATCGAAACCGAGATGTTGACATGTATTTTCAAGTTAATATGATTCATAAAGACGAGATCTGCTTAAGGTTGCGATGGTAATTAAATTGCTAAATGAAGAAATATTTTAATAATTATACTTTTGTTGAAGATGACATGCATTTGTTAATCAAAGTAACACTTGTTAATAAAAAGGAACCACAAATTATTAGCAAAGGACCGCTTACATCACTTAACATGCGTTTAGTTAGCACTTCTTTCATACTTGTGATAATATATAGAAGCAATAAAACTAATAGGTGTAAATAATAATAATAATAAAGCGCTATAAATAGCTAGGTTATCAATTGCATAACCATCAAATAACACTAATAGCACGCTAGCTTGATGATATGTTGTTAAATGAACTATAAAGAGCCAAATTATTCTCTAAAGGTGATAAAGAGAATAATTGTTTTCAAGATTAACTATTGGTTGCATGAGTGGACGTTCAAGCCATTTAGGTTGTTCAATACTTCTAGTATTTTCATGAGGATGATGAGTTATGTATTGTGGAATTTTTTTGGTATGTTTGTTATAATTTATTTTGATAGTATACTTATTTATAGTGGAGATTTAGAGACTCATATTGACCATTGTTACATGTAAAATACACGTATTATATATTTATTATTTATTTATTATAATTTTAAGCCAAGGTTAAATAATATAAATAGTCAAAAGATATGAGAGGCATTTTGGTCTTTTTAGGGTCAAGGTATTATTCCTTGCTTGACCTATTGCTTCCCCTTTTCCCATTTACACAGTTGCAACCACATGCATATTTTCAAAGACCCACTAGGTGACTTAACGGAAAGCTACAAGATCAACTCACTTTCACCAAATAAAGGTTTTGATCATTAAGATGCATACTTCTGATGATAGATTCATAGGTTTAAGTAAGTTTGATGGTGTCGAGCTTAAATTATGATTCATATTTCCTAATCTGATTTACATTAAATTATATCCTTATTTAATGTAAATCCTCGACTAAGATTAGGAAAATTTTTATTTTTATGTAATTTGGAGAAAAAAAGGGCTCACCACCTGATTGAGATTCGGAAAATGTTAAATTAAGACTAATCGAGTGGATCGGTCCTAATTTAACTACTAGTTCACGTAAAACATTTATATAAAAACCAAAGATTTTGGTATTGGGGGTTATCTTATTAAAACTTTATGGTTGTTACTTTAACCTTATAAGTCTAAATTTATTTTTCAAGAAAAAAAATATTTGTTAAATTAAAGTGAAACTAATTATTATTCACAATTGAAGTTGCCTCAAAGGTGGTTATATACTTGCTATTTAGAATCAAACTAGCTATAGTCCGCATGTTTTATCTCTCTAAATTGTAAAAATTTATTTTATTTTTTATTTTAAAAGAAAAAAAAAACTAAGATGTCTAAAAATAATAATAATATTTTTTATACTTTTATTAAAAAAAAATAAAATTTCTTGTAAAAAGAAAAAAAACTTCTAAACAAAGGGCTTGAAAAATAGTTTACACATATATATGTAATAAGAGATTATTTTTATGTTTAAAAGAAAATAACGGACAATGGGATTTCGAACTTTGGTCAAATTTGGATTGCTTCAAGTAGATTCAGATTTGGGTTTAAACAAGAGGATAGGAATAGTAGATGATTAAGACTTATAATCTTTGAATGACTTCCTACACATCTTGTTGTAGCAATGGAGTGTATCAAAATAATTCAACGGAGGATGGCATAGCTACTGGTGTTATTACCGTTGGAGCTTCATGGTAGAGGATTGAATTGGAGCTTTAGTAGTTAGCAATGGGTTTAGTGGAGTTAGTCCAGAGTGACTTGAGTGACAAATGGGACTTTGAAGGTAGTGAGTCCTCTTGGTTTGCATAACTTCAAGCTTGTTGTAGTGGAAGTGCTTTGTTGAGCTAGAGAGAGAAACTAAAATCTTAGATAGAGAGAGGCCTTCAAAATAGCTTTATGGAAGTGGGAATGTGTGGCTTTTTATGCTCTGTCTTGAAATGAATGGTGGGGATTGTATTTATATTGGCAAAGCTTGATTTAAGTTTAGCAAGTTTAATAATGGTGTGAATATGGTGGACATGGGTAAGGAGAAGGTATTGGGAATATTCCTTATTCATGAGGGCAAAATTTTGATTTGAGTGATTGGAGTATAAAATTGAAGATATTCTTGCCCATGTAACTGAGTGGGAGCTTTGATTCCATGTGAGATGATGTTTTCCTATTTTCCACTCAGAATTTAGCTAAGTAGTTAAGTGTATTTGGATCGATTTTTAGTTCAGATACATAGTAGGCCATGTGATCTTCGTGATTTCACCATTTAGTGAAATCACCAAGAAAAGAAGGTAAAAAAATGGCTTCAAAGTGGCTATCCAAGAAGGAAAGAAAAGGAAATGCGGAGGAAGATGATGAATAGCTCTTGACCAACGGGTGATCGACATGTGGCAAGGGGAAGAAAATAAAAATGTTGCTAATTTGCCTATTGGAGCTCGAAATTAGGTCTCCTCGCTTGTTAGGTGTGTGTGTTTTTCAACAAGCTATTAGCCTGTGCCTCGGTCTTTTAATGCAAACAAACTTGGGTCTCCTATGTGTTATGCATGTGTGCTTTCTAACAAGTCGTTAATTTATGCCTCGGTCTTTTAATGCAGACAAATTGCATTTGTTCTGGAAAAAAAAAAAATTGTGCCTCTACACATGTTAGGGGAATCAAACTCAAGTCTCTTATGAATGCTTATATATGTTTTTCAATTAAGTCATTGGCCTATGCCTCAATCTTGTAATGTAAATAAATTGCATTTATTATGATTTTATTTATTTAGTATTTTTTTTTGAAAAAAAATTATTACTTATTTATTTATTTTATTTTGTTTAACTGAAACAAAAGGAGTAAAAATGAGGTGTTTGCAACCATCCCTCTTTGTGATGAAGTTTGAGGAAAACTTTACCATAAAGACTATAGAGACAAGCCAATTTTGTTTAAAAAAAATGAAAAAACTTTATTTGTGCTCTAATGAGCTAACCATTTGAAAACTCAAATGACGATGAAGAAATTATCAAACTAATAAAGGATTTGGTCTTTTAATCTTGAAAATATGAGCAACTAATCCATTTACTTTAACCTAGGATAGCACTCTAAAGAGCAAGTGATCCTAAAACTAGAAAATGCTCTAATGAGCAAGTGATCCATTTACTTTAATACATAAAAGTGTTATGATGAGTAGGCGATCTTGAAACTAGAGAGTGCTAAAATGAGTAGGCAATCCATTTACTTTAACCTAGGATAGTGCGCTAGTGAGTAGGCGATCTATTTACTTTAACTCAGGATAGTGCTTTATTGAGTAAGTGATCCTAAAATTGGATAGCGCTCTAATGAGAAACTGATCCATTTACTTTAACCTAAGATATTGTTCTAATGAGTAGGCGATCCATTTACTTTAACTTAAGATTGCACTATAATGAGAAGGCGATCCATTTACTTTAGCCTAAGATAGCGCTTTAATAAGTAGGCAATCCTAAAATTAGCTAATACTCTAATGAGCAAGCAATCCATTTACTTTAACCTAGAATAGTGCTCCAATGAGTAAGTGATCCATTCACTTTAACCTAGGATAGCGCTCTAAAGTGTAAGTGATCTTAACACTAAATAGCACTTTGATGAGTAAGTGATCCATAGGGATTATAATAAAAGAGATCTCATAACTTGAAGAATTATAATGAAATTGACATCAAGGATAAAAGTCCCCTTGATTTGGAATAGATTAAATGACAACGGTCACTAAAGAAAAAAAGAGATGAAGGCTTTTGACTTGGATAAGACTTGACTATTAGAGATAACCGGCTAGAGTAGACAAAATTGGCCCTAAAGCAAATGGATTAACTTTGACTTAAACAAAAATTGGCTATTAGAGTTGACATGTTGAAAAGAATGAACTTTATCTTTAAGAGCTTTCTAGATTCAAACAACAATATTATAATTTTCTTTTTTTAAGATTTACTAATGGATATAGATTCTTTGTAGATTCCCAAGAACTCTTACTAAGTAACAAGCCTTTTCCACCTACCTATAATGGTTGGTTTTGTCTAGGGACCATTACTGTAGGGGATTTCTCCCTCTTTAGGGGATTTGAACTCTTTCTTAGAGGCTTTGAGCTCTTTTATTAGAATACCTATCTTCAAACTTAGGGAGAAGAAATGATTTCAAGCATCTCATTAATGATCAATTTAGTTTAAGAGGACTTTTCTTATCTTCTCTTGGTCTAGATTTCACTTTGACTACAATTCCAAAAATTATAGTTCATCTTGTGAGTGATACCCCTAAATCAATTTGTTAGGTTTTTTTTCATATTTGTAATGGAATATGCACTTTTGGTTATTTGTCTCAAAAAGATGTTAATGAAAAGGCTTATTTTTAGAAGGATAATCATTATTTCAATCCAGGTTTACAAGTCAAGATTCTTTAAGAAAAACTAGAAGCGTATTTACCCTAATTTCAAAAGTAATTTTTTTTCTGGGATAAAACATTTCCTATTGTCTAAAACCCCTTTAAAGAGGGGTGGTATTATGGGTGGAACATAGTTTTGGACTATACTCCCTAGCGTTTTCGAGTCTTTTTAGGCTCTTGATTATATATGGGCCTTAGTCTCTTTGTTGGGCCTTTTGTTTTGTTTTTTTTCTTTTCTTTTTCACAAGAGGTGATTGTTTCTTTTTTATAATTCAAAGTGTTTGGATTGTGCATGATTTTCATGATCTAGGCTTTTTTTAATTTCAAAGGAAATAAATCATCAATGACAATCAATCACTCTTGAATTGATGCAACTAAGGCAAGCACAAATTAGTTTTATCCTTTTCTCCTAACCGACGGCCTTATCCTCTTGATTGCCTCATTATGGGGTGGCTCTTGACAAGGTTTTGTTTTGAAAATACCCCATTTAAAGGTTTAATTTGGTTGTCAAAGGATAATTGTGTTTAACATAAAGAAATAAATGCTTAACATCATTTTAAATCACGTATTAAATTCAAGATGGGCTTCCTTTAAGGAATGAGTCCAAAAAAATTACAATGATGACACTCTACTTCTCAAGTGTTTAAAGGTTGGTGTTTAGGATGTGGTTTGCCTCTTTTCATCATAAAATTTTCAACTGGTGAGATGTAGTATTTAATTTCTTTCTTTGTTTAGCTTAAATGGCCAAGTGTCCCTAAAAGATCTTAAACATCATGCTTAAAAAATTAAGGGAAATGACAACAAATAACTTTTATTCAAATGATTCGTTTCTTTTGCTATTACAACATTCGCAAAGATTAACCCACTTAACTTGCTAACTTTTGCCCTTCAATCTTTTGCCCTAGACCATATCCCTAATTGTTTTAGATGATTAGCAAATTTATTATGTGGTAGCAGCAGACTTTCAATGTTAAGCACTAAAGATAATCCCTTATGGCTTGGGGAAGGGTTGTGTTTGTACGTGGACCCACTGACTTCTAAGAGTTTTGGTTAGATAATCTTTGAATCTATGAGGTCTTAAGCCTTACTCTTTAGTCTCCAATAGTTTCCAATTGAATGACCTATTTGACCCTTATGATAGTTACATTGTGTATTTGGGTCATAGTTCCTTGGCTTATAGTTTGGTTTAGGGGTTTCATTAGATATAATCCCCTCTTCCTTTAGCTTAATGAAGGCTTGAGTCATCGGGGTCTTGAATGGAGTAAATTGCCTTCGATGACCTTAGACTTGTATTTTCTTACTTAGTGGGTTGGCCTTTAGCCTTTTTCTTTTTGGCCCCTTGTCAGTACTAGGGCTTAGTAATTCCCTTTGAGTTTAAAGGAGTGGTGTTTTCTCAAAAGGAGTCATAGGTTAGAATCTTTTCAATAGAAAGCCCATGGTCGTTTCCAAGTCCATGATCTTTTCCCTTAGGCTTGTTACTTTTTCTTCAAGACTTGTGAGCCTTTCTTCATAGGATATAACCTCCTATTGAATGATAGGCTTCTTCCTTATAGCTTTTTCTTTCCTGATGACTATTAGCCTTTGCATCTCAATTTTGACTTTACTTCGATCATTCAAGTCTACCTCTTGTAGATGACTAGCTTGCTTTAAATCATGGACTAGTTGCTTAAAAGGCACTAGTACTTCTTTTGGACTTGGGACCATTTCAGTTTCATTTGAGTTTAAAATGTTAATAGTATGCCTTAAGTCATGGATAAAGTCTAGTTGGATTGCCCCTACATCTATTAAGTCTTTGGTGTTGTTTTTCAGCTCCTAATAGTTATTTGTGGCATGTCCCTATTGGCCCATTTAGTATTCACATTGTGAATCTAAATCATATTTTCTTAGCTTATATCCTGACATTTGATCTTTAGCATACGATAGGTTATTTTTCCTTAGATGTTCACAAACGTATGGCAATGGGACAAGGATTTGAGTGAGTTTCCTTCTACGTACCTTTGGGTCTTTCTTGCTTTTTGTAGGCTCTGATATTGTAGCATTTATAGTTGCCTCAGAGTCCAATGGGGCTAGTCTTTTTCTTGTCAGCTTCCCTATGGCTTCTTTAATTCTACTGCTAGCAGTATCTCCAAAATTAGACACAATGCTACTAATCAAATCCCCATAATATAGTTCATCTAATGTTTTCATGAACATAGAGGTGAGATTTTTTTTAGGAGAGGATGATTGACTTTAGCTACCATACCCCTCCATCTTTAGGCATATTCCTTAAAGATTTCCTTCTTACTTTTGTTCATTTCTCGAAGATCCCATATTGAAGGGGCTTTCTTTGTGTTGAACTTAACTGGTTATAAAATAAATGAGCTAATTTATCCCACATATTGATCTCATTAAGATGTAGTTGGGCATACCAAGCCAATACGGGCCCAATTAGACTATCTTGGAAAGTTTGCATCAATAGTTGCTCATGTTTGGTGTAATGAGCCATCTTGCATAAATACAACCTTATGTGAAACTTGGGGCATCCAGTCTCATCATATTTTTCAAAGTTTGGTACTTTGAATTTTTCTAAATAAGCATCTATGTCATTTGTAGTAATTTTGGTTGGTGATTTGATTAAACCTATCATGATCTTTCAAAACTCTCATCTTGCTAGAAAATTGTTGGAATCATTTTCTCTCCATTTCCCTTTGTTTATTTTCCAATTCCTCTTTTAGTTACTAAGTATTAAGGCCCATGTTAACTGTTGTGTTGGGCCTAATTCCTTCATGAGGTGAAATTTCAATTGTCTCTTCAAGGTGAGCCTTTGAATGCTCCTCTTGTGATGCTCGGAGGGTCTTGAAAAGATTGGTACCTTTGTTAAGAAATTGGATTTGTTCAACTATCTTCTTCACAGTCTATTCCAGAGCAAATATCTTTGAGTTAGTAGAGATGTCAGTGCTATTGTTGCTGTCTTTATTGTCACTAACCATTATGAGCCTTGGTAGTAAACTTGGTCTCTTAGAGGTGGGAATCTTGAGAGAATCTATTAGTATTAGAAATTCTTCCTTTTCTCTCTCTCTCTCTCTTTTTATTAACTTGAAATTAAAAGGAAAAGGACTTAGACATTGATTGAAGCAACAATTTATGACTCTAAGATCCCAAGGAGATGGAGATAAGTGGAATAACCAATATTTATAAGGGTATGAAATGGGACGATTATTACAAGATAATTGATTTATTATTATTATTATTATTATTCATTTTTTATTTTTTATTTTTTTATTGCATTAAGTAGAAGTTACCTAAGATGGTTGGGAAAAAAAATTATTTACAAATTCTAGTATCTATTTCTTATCTCTCCATGTCTCTCTTTTTTATGCATTATTATTGAAAAACAAACTAAAGTTAAAAAGAGATCAGATGGCTCATGAAGAAAAACATCATTTATTATTATTATTCACGAAATTGATAATTATTTCTACATCAACTAATAGGATTGCATATTCTTAATCTGATCCTACAATTGTGTTCTTAGTCATTGCATCATCTTCAACACCCGCTCAAGGATACCTTCAATTTGTTTAGCTTGGGATAAGAGAGTTTGCACATCTAATTCTGCTCCTTGGCTCTTTCTCTCCAATAATTCACCTCAGCTTCAAGTAGCAGGACCAGAGAGTTGGGTATACTTAGCATACTGTTTACTTCTTGCTCATTGCCTTGTTGATTGATTGCCATTGATCTGGACAATTATTAATTTCATGAGTAATATTTATGAACTGTTTGATTTTTTTTAAGGGTAAAGAAATTAAAAAAAAAATGCATAACAACATAATGATGTAAGAATCATTAACGTAATACAACATTTATTAAGTTGCAACCTTATTAGGACTCGATGTCTACATCATGATTCTAATATACAAGGAAATATATTTACAAAGAATTTGTTTATAGATTACAAAGGTATTTATAAGGAAATAGTATATTTACAATATACATTCAAGATACGTATAGAAAAGTTTATATAATCATGTACATAACACTCGAGCATTAATTGGGTTGCAACTTTGATTAAATGTTGTAGTAACTTTGTGGTTGATGAAAAGTGTATGCAATTTAGGTGGGCTCTAAAGGTTTCCAAGCTTTGTGGCCTCTCATGTTTTCAAAGAAACAGATTATGGATCACATCAAAGCATTGGGTGTGGTAACCTTATCAGTCTTGAACAATGGTCATTCCACTACACCTAAAAGTTATACAATGACTCACTTTTTAGGTTCCTAATATGGTCTGGGTTTGATCTTATCTAACATACATTGATGTTAAAACCCTCCTATTTAATAAACCCCAAATGTTGCATAAAACAAACATCTGTACAACTATTTACAAAAATATTTACAAGTAAAAATAAATACTTTGAAAAATAAATTTTATTTTTGGAAGGCTTAGGTGGCTAGCCTACTTAGCAATCCCTAGTAGAGTTACCATCCTATCAAACCTAAATTACATTTTATTTTTCCTAATCTAATTTACACTAAACCTTATGCTCATTTAATGCAAATCCTCAATTAAGATTAGGAAAAATTTTATTTTTATCTAATTTGAAGAACAACGAGTCACCACCTATTCAAGATCAGAAAAAAAAATGTTAAATTAAGACTAATTAAGTAGATCAATCCAAATTTAACTACTAATATGCATAAAACTTAAAAAAAAAAGACCAGAAATATTGAAATTCAAGGGCTATCATATTAAAACTTTATGGTTGCAACTTTAACCTTCCAAGTTTAAATTTATTTTTCAAGAAAAAATTTTTTAAATTAAAATAAACCTAATTATTATTTATAGTTACGGTCACCTTAAAGGTGCCTACATACTCACTACTCGGGATCAAACAAACCATAGTTCGCATGTTTTATCTCTCTAAATTGTAAAAATTTATTTTATTTTTTATTTTAAAAAACTAAGGTGTCTAAAAATAATAATAATATTTTATTTTTTATATATTTTTTGTAAAATATACATATCGGCAAAGCTTGATTCAAGTTTGGCAAGCGCAATAATGGCACAAATATAGTGGACATGGGTAAGGAGAAGGTATTAGGAATATTCCTTATTCATGAGGAAAAAAAATTGATTTGAGTGATTGGAGTGTAAAAATGAAGATATTCTTGCCCATATAATCGAGTGGAAGCTTCAATTTTATCCAAATTGAGATAGATGTACAAGAGTTATATCCATGCGAGATGATTTTTTTCCCTATTTTCCACTTTATATTTAACCTAATAATCAAGTGTATTTAGATAGATTTTTAGCTCAAATACATAGTAGGCCATGTGATCTTCGTGATTTCACCATTAATTTGATGAAATAACGAAGAAAAGAAGGTAAGAAAATGGCTTCAAAGTGGTTGTCTAAGAAGGAAAGAAATGGAAATGCCAAAGAAGAAGACAGAGGAGGAAGATGATGAATAGTTCCCGACCAATGAGCAATCGATATATGGCAAGGGGAAGAAAATCAAAATGATGCTAAAGTACCTACGCCTCGATCTGTTAATGCAAACACATTGCATTTGTTCCATCTTCCATTCTAAAAAATTTATGCATGTCTACGCGTGTGTGGTGAATGGAACTCGGGTCTCTTGTGTGTTGTGTTTGTGTGCTTTTCAATAGGCCATTGGTTTGTGCCTTGGTCATTTAATGCAAACAAATTGCCTTTATTTTGATCTAATATGGGAAAAAAATGTATGCACATCCACACACACTAGGGGAATCGAACCTAGGTCTCTCATGAATGCTTGTGTATGTTTTCCAATCAAGTCATTGGTTGGTGCCTTAGTCTTGTAATGCAAATAAATTGTATTTATTTTGATTTTTTATTTTTTTTTGAAAAAATTATTATTTATTTATTTTTTTAACTAAAAAAGAAAGAGGAAGCAAAGATAGGATGTCTACATATGACATGTTATTGGAATTTGGAACAAAGAGTAAAACGGGATGAATATAGACGTAGGATTAAGTGGTTTAAGGATTTTGATCTTAAATTGAAGCAAGTAAGTGCACAAGCTTCATACAAAGTATTAGGATTAATAAGTTAATTGATCCAATTCGATTTAGATTTGTAGGAATTAGGTTAGGGAACAAATTGGAAAAGAGCAAAAAAGATTCATGATGGAACAATGGAGTATACAGCCAAGTACACACTCATATACTTGCTTGTATCGAATTACAAATGTGTGCAGAAAGGTACACAATCATAGGATGATAAATGTTTATCTTGGTGATGGGATTAGAGTTTAATGTATTTTTTTTTTAAGCAATGATGATTTGAATAATTCACCTGTGAGTCACCCATTTCTATTATTGAAGTTATAATGATATTAATGTATTGTGGAGATGAATAGGGCTGAAATTAGAATGGAGTTTTAGAGCCTTAGCATGTTATTACTCAATAGTGACATGTGGTGAGTTGTAGCATTTAAAGTTTTAGGGCATTACAGTTTAGGTGGTATCAAAGCTTAGGTTTTGATCAATGGAATATAAGTTTGTGATCTATAGAGCTTAGATTTGATGATCTTTAGAAATTAGGTGATGATCAATAAGTATAGGTTTCAATCAATAGGTTGAGATTTTTAGATGGATTAAGCATTGAAATCTATAGAATGGTAAGAGATGAAGAAAGTGGGCAAATTGCAAGTTGATTGTTTTTGTTCAATAACTTATTTTATTTGAATTACTATCTTGAGTTGTAATTTATTTTAAATTTCTATTTTACTTATATATATATATATATATATATAATGCGTATACGTTGGTATACATAGTGGTATACCATCATTAACTCCTTACACTAATGCTAACTCTCGAATCTAGTTGGTTGCTTCCTCTCAAATAGAATGTCTCCTAGAAGAATCACAAGATAAGACTCTTTTAGTGCTAGACAAGATGGGGATGCCCTAGATTGCCTCAGCTGAGAGCTCCAACTCAGGCTAACATCTCAACTGCTTAACTACTGGAAATTGTGAATGTCCTAATAGGGGTGATAGCATAGCAGTAGCAACAAGCTATAAGACCTGCCAGGCTTGTAGAGGACCAGTTTAGACTGGACAAGTTTGTTTAAAGAGCAAAGGAATTCCACCCACGAGTTGACAATCCGATAGAAGCTACACATTGGATCATCGAAATTGAAAAAGACATTTGTTGCATTCATGGTGCTAGAGGACAAAAAGGTGAATTTCATGGCATTCATGTTAAAAGGGTCGGCTGTAGACTAGTAGGCTAGTGTGTCCAGATTAACAAGAGATTTTATCGATTTGGCAAAGGATTAGGGAACTGTTCTATTAAAAATATTTTCCTAGAAGTATCAGAGACAAAATGGAGATAGAGTACGATAACTCCCAATAGGGCAATCAGACACGTTGAAGAATATGAAGCGAAGTTGGACCGCTTGATCAAATTTTTACCTAAAGTAGTCCATACGAATGATGCCTCTAGGATCATAAGGTTTAGGGAAAAGATCTACCGTAAGGATTTCAATGTAGATAAAGACAATAGGCTAGTTGTGTATCAAGCCAGACTTGTGACTTTCGTGCCTATATCTATTCAAAATAGGCTAGTGCTTATAGTATTGCCTCCACCCCCATAAGTAGGGCCAAGGGAAAGGTGTCCCAAGTGTTTGGGACCACATGATTTGTATCAATGCAATTGGTTAGAAGGGACATACTTTTCCTGTGACAAGACAAGACATCCTAGTAGAATTTGTACAAAGAAGACTATACGTCAAACTTTCTACTATACCTATAAGCAAATGAGTCATTGATCCTTTGAATGTGGTACTACTCTTAACCAAATGGTTGCAGTACCGTAACAAATTCCAATGCAGCAGCTAGTAAGATCTCCACCTCAACACACTGGACCAAAGCATAGGGCACTCGGTTGTGTATTTGTTTTACAACAATAACAACAACAGAATGCTTAGGACCATGACACTATTGCAGGTACACTACTTATAAACTCAACTATAACTTATGTACTATTTGTGTCAAATATGACATATTCACGCATATCATCTATTTATATATATATATATATGTGTGTGTGGTTTAAAACTTGTGCTGCTAAATAATGTTATGGTTATGAATATTTCTTTTGGAGCAATAAAAAGATTAGATCAAATATATATGTTGCCTCTCTAGTCTCTCTAATCCCTATCGAAAATATCATTTTTCTTTTATTGTATGCAACATTAATCTTTTCCTATTTACATGAAGCACGTGGCGCTAACAAACAAACCTCTATATCTACGCATATTTACTCTCTTGGTTGATGTACAGAGTGAAAATTTACACGGATCGTTGCCTATTGACTTGGCTCTGCTTTTAATTTTCGCATTGACAGAATTTCTGTGATTTCAATACCATAATTTTATCTTCTTATAAAATTGTTTTCACATATTTATTCCGAGGTTTTTTAGAGCATTCAATTAGCAATAAAAATCATAAAGTTATCTAGGAACCTAACTAAAACATACAGTAAACACGATGATTTCTATGTACATAGGTGGTAACATATATTAAAATTGGCAATATCTTGGTGTAAAACGCGAAAATTTTACTGCATTAGGTGGAAATATACGCAGGAGAAAGTATGCCCCTTGCATATGAACATATATATACATTGTCCAGGCCTGATTCGAATTATATTTCATCGCTTTAGGTCCTCTGGCTTTTGGAATATTGGAACCAGAATGCTGGTAATCACAAAGTCTAATCCTTTTTTTTTTTTTTTTTCAATCTTATAATCATCTGATGTCCCCAAAGGTTTCTATGCTGGGCCATGCTACCTTCATAACAAATAACGAAATGGGAAAGTGGAAGTTTTATTAAACTTAAACAAATACGGGACGGTACAGAAGGACACACTTACAATGAAAACCAAACCTAATTAAACAACAGACACCATATTTACTTCGTACAAAGGATAGATACGCTTGAATCTCTATGCTTTTATTCATGAAATATTACTCATGGAATGAACTTCCGGAAGACTATTAGGTTAGAAACGACAAGCTTCATTATCACTAGATGCATCTTCTACTGATTTTTTAATGCATAGGAAAATGGAATCCACATATGATTTATGTGTTAAAATTAAATGGAAAATGCACTTGCTTCAAGGTGCATTTGATTGCACCTACCCTATATTCACTTAGACGTTGTTGCGAGACCTCTTCCATTTACGGTATAGCCCGATAATTAGCCGTACAACAAATGGAGCGTGACCTGCACAAAAAACATACCGGAACTTCACGGTTTCATCAGGTGAAATTGCATAGATTGCAGAAGTGAATGTGACCATTGTGGAGACTGGCAACAAATATCTCATCTTGATATAAATTATGGTAATAATCATGCGAAACCGTTAAAATTATAAGAACAGAAGTTGAAAGAGCCAGAGTGTCGAAGATTAGGGAAACGAAAAATGGGGTTTTCCAAGTAGAATGCATTGCGTGTCCTGGCAGATGGCCATCATCATCCTGCCACTCCACCCGGCGGGTTCACGCCGGCTTGAAATGTCACGGTTGCGAACAATGTCGACACAACTAAGAGGACATTTGATTTATTATCCGTTTGATCAGGATTAACAGTGGGGATGATTTGCTCGGGATGAACAGTGGGCATGGTTTGTTCGGGATGAACTGTGGGGATGGTTGTTACTTCTCAAGACGTCATCCTGGTGTCTTAGAGTCTCGAATCTTGGTTGCTATTTCTCACTCATTGAATCCTGTATATGTAGAATAAATTTTTAAAGTAAGATAAAAAAATAATTGAAACTTCTTTTATTTGTAAAAAAAAATATTATATTATATTACCTATGATATTTGATGTGTTATTTATGCTAGTTCCGCTTATTCTTGCCAAGTAATACCTAAGGTTGGAATTCTCTTAAAATATAAAAAGTGGAGTCATTATTGATTTTTTTTCAACATTGAAAAGAAAATTTTCACTATTTTTGTATTAATAAGAACTTGCATCTAATGAATAAGATATTAAAGGTAGTTGATTTAGATCAATTATATCTATGGAGGAGTTATATAAGAGAGTGGTGATTTCCTGCATTAGTCATAACAATGATGGGAAGAAAACAAAATAAAAAAAAACATATAGCAATGAATAATAACATATCTTTATATTAGTAGAAGTCTAGATATGAGAAATAAGTTATGGGAATATGATGAGACAAGAAGTTAGTTCCATTCATTGAAGGGTCTCACCACTCATTTTGGGTATTTGAGTTACAAGAGTGCATTGAAGGCACCCTAAAATTAAGAAAGTGAAGTATGAGAAGTTTGGACGACCTGTGTACTAATGGCAAATGAAAATCCCTAACCTAAAGTCAAAGAGAGTATAAACCCTAGACTTTACGTTTATTATCAAAAAATCATGTGCAATGTCGCATCGCATATTATTGCCTATATATAGTATATGGTTGGTAACTTGCTTGAGTTTGTGTAGTAATGAGAATATTACACACCTATATCACTAAGTCATGATGTGTGCCTACCCTTCAGTAGATTGTTTTGTAGGTAGTATTTTAAAAGCTTGGGATAGGATATGATATGGTGTGAATGAGATTTACTTGAATCAAGACTATTAGTGTAAGAATTGTCATAGCAAATTATCTAGTTGTAGAGTACGGTATCTTATTCTTATGAACTCAAGTAGAAATATATTTTTGTAAAACTTAGAGGTACTTACCTATTTTACTATTTTAGTAAGGGATTTTGATTCTTTACAATCTTAGTTAATAAAATATGGAAATCCATAGATATTTTCCTATCATATAATTATATGTAATACGATAGTTGTAATTAATTAAATATTTATGTAGAATCTTGTTATCTTTGATTTGTAAAGTGGTTATTATGTAACAGGTATACACATGACATAATTACTTTTAGCTAATCTTATTAAGCCCCCTTGGGGTTGTTACAATTTTAATCTAATAAATCCTAGTTGTTTTTTCACAAACATTTCGTTTTTGTTGTTAATAGCTAGGTTGGAAACACACTCAAGGTTATATGAGAAATGTACATTAGATTGTAGTAAACGATGTCAATATTTCTTTTCTAGCTTTTTGTCAATTTAATGCTTTTATAGTACAATCAACATTGATGATGTGAAGAAAAAAAAAAAGGAACTAAAATGGTTTTTTTTTTAATCCAAAATTTGGAACTAAAACATATTGTCCTTTTAATTATGTAAAAACCTAGCAACTAAACTAGTACAGCTTTAAAATTAAATTGAAATTTAGTAAATAAGTGCAGCAAAATATTATAGTTTATTATTATAGAATTAGAAACAAATGGCAACAAGAAAAAAAAAAAAAGTAGAAGGAGATGGCTTCTCATAGTAGCCACCAAATTGTTCATTCTTTATTAAGGAAAATAATTATACTAAGAAATAGCAATATCAAGAATACTCTAGATGAAAATATAACATGCCAATATAACAGATCACTAACCTTTTGAGTTGGATGAAATGTGAAGGGAGGGTTCCTAAATTTGTTTGGTCAATGGAAATGTTAAAGTGAATCACTGCACCTTATTTTTCTACTTAATGGAAATGTTACTATAATAATAAAATATCGGTACCTGCAATTTGACTTGGTAGAGAAATTATGTGGAAGGGGTGGTGAAAAGAAAAAAAAAAAAAAAGCCTTAGCATGATATGCTATAACTTGACGGCAATGGATGAAAGATAACAGCAATTTGTTTGAGAAATATGGGATGCCACGTGTTACATCATTATAGGCTGGGACAGCAAAATGATGGCTTTCATGGGACAGCAAATTTTCATCCCTTCTAAGGGCAGCTTTCTAGAATTTTTGAAGAATAGTTCAATTTGAACTTAGGAAGAAGAAGCTTATATATGATGAGGTAGAGAATAATAAGATAAAAACAAAAGATAAAAAAAAAAAATTCAATAGTCTCTGCTTCATTTAATAGAAAAACTTTTTGATCTCTATGTCTTAGAGCTATTGTCATATTATGAAGTAGAAGCAAAATATGTTGAAGTAAAGGCTTAGTTTAATCGATGATATTTTTTCAATTATCTTCCTCATTTGATTTTGTTAATAAAGGTAAGTAATTTTAATGATAACAAACCATGGTATTATTGGTTTACTGATCTTTCTACTAAGCGTTTAGTCATAAGGTGCGATGATATCTTAAAAGATTGATAATTTAAAAGATATTAGAATATATTTAGGAGATGTTTACAAATATGAAGATTGATAATTTATAAGATATTAAAGTCAGGTAAAGGTCATAAATAGGAAGACAGAGTATGAACTAGATACTTTTTACAAGTTAAAATTTAATTTCACCAATTAAATATATTTGGATAATACACCTAACTATATAATTGGAGATTCACTAAGTAATTTTCTTTTATAGAAGTTTTATGTTATATTAATTATGATTAAATCACAATAAATCAGATGAAGCAAGTGACAGTATGAACATGAAAGTTCAAATTCAAATTTCAAGTGATTTTTTGGCAATAGAAGAAGATTAGATAAATCATAGGAAAGTTGGAAATTTGGAGATATTTATTTTTAAATAAAGAGAAGTTTCAACTGAGTTTTAGACAAGTAGTTCAACATTGGTTATGAGATTGTTGGAGTTCAATCTCAAATAAGAAGATCAAATGACAAGGCTACTAAACTTAATTCAACATCAAGGAGATTGTAATCAATAGAAGATAAGTCTTGCCGGTGAACCTGTCATGAACTCGTAGAATGGATAGTTCCTATATAGGTAAAGACTCATTACATTGAGTCATGGTTCTAGATTAAAGCCGTTGTGCTTGTTTTAGGTCAAGTCACGGGTCCAACCAGAATTGTGATAGTGTCTACATAAGCTTGAATGTGTAAAATGCTAAAAAATTAATAAGTTGAATTTCAAGAATTTTTAGTATTGATAGAATAGGAAACAACTATTTAAGATTTCAACTAGGTAGGCATTTGGCACCCTAAAATTTTTTAACTATTAAATTGAGACCTTTCAAGAAAAAATCGCAATCCTTGATCAAACCTTATAGCAAAACTGCAAAAGTTAGAAGAATCAATCTTAAAAAGTAATTCTTTTAACTTCAAAGTAGTAAAAAAATTACTTTAAAAAGCAAAAAAAAAAAAAAAAAGGAAAATCTGATAAAAAATAAATTTCATGAAGCTTAATAAACCCATACAACTGCAATGATTATGGATGATGAAATTGTAATATCGACTACTATGAAAGTAATAATCTCATATTGTCATTATTATTATTATTATTATTCCCACTTCTTCTTTAGCTTGCACTTTTCAAGCAAGATAATAAACAAGCTCAATATTGGCTCCCTTGGCACCGGAAACCTAAACCGCTCACCAAGAAGCTCGCACCACTACAACCTTGATAAACTTAACTTCAATATAAACTCATTTCAGCCTGCTATTTATAAGGATTAGGGTGTAGAAGTTTGAGTTTAAGAAGAAGAAGGTGGGAGTAGCGGAAGAGGAGATAGTTCGGCAACGCCAAGAAAAAGGAGACAAGAAGTGGGAAGCTCGAAGACCATCATTAAAGGTGGTAATTGAATCCATTTTCTAAAGTAAGGACCCTTCCATTGTCTATTTTAGAACCCGTTCTTCGACCATATCCTTACATGGAGTAGTTCACATCATGATGGTTTTAAAAGATATTAGTATTTTGGTAAAAAAAGTAAGATGATTAATAATAATGGAAGCAAATGAAATAGCATGAGAAATTAAGGAAGAGCATGCCTAGCCCTTCTTAACCGAATAGGGTGATGAACATTACATGATTCCTTGAACATTTGAATTTAACAATTGCTTACATCATGTTGCGGGAATATTTGAAAGGAATAAATGAAACTGCAGGAAAACAATAATAATAATAATAAGCTTGATGGATGTGGGGGAATGGAACTATGACCTTACGAAACTATATATCAACATAGGTGGAGGACTCTTCATCCCTTAAGTGTGAATGAGCTATGTTATCCCTGTACAACCGTGGCCCTCATTGCATGATTAGGTGTTAACCTAGTTCATGGAGGAAAAATCTGGTTGATAGAACTCTAGGACAAAGAGATAATGGGTGTTTATGCAATTTCCGCTTGAGTACCGAACCCACACATTTCCAATTGATTTATCTGGCCGAAGTCACAGGATGTCATCATCCCATCTCATCTTTGTATCTACGGTATATTTACTTCACCATATATAATTAAATAAAAATTGAATTATAATTTAATAAAAATATAATAAAGTTGTAATAACTATTATATTTTTATTATATTATTTAGTTGATATTAATAAAAAATAGAAATTAATTAATAATAAAAATAAAATATCTATTATATCCTTAATATAAATAAATATTTATTATATGATAAATTAGATGGAATGATAATAATATTTTCAATATAGGAATATTCATGAGAAGATAACAAAAAAAACTATTAAATAGCAATTTATAAAAAAATAAATATTATAATAATAAATTACATTGAATGATTGAAGTGAACATAGATTACTATAATCTTCCAAAATCTGAAGTATTTATGATATTCTTCCAAAATCTATTAACGCAGACAAAAAATCCAAAATTATAGTGATCCTTACGAACGACTAAGGCCAAATGTAATCATCATAATATCCTGTATCCTTGGAGCTGATCTCTCCTCCGTCACTCGTCACCTCTCTTTCATCTTCTTCTCATCCCTCTTCCCTCCCTCTCTTCTTTTCCTTTTTCTGTTCCCTTGGATTGGCAGTAGCGAAATCCCATTGTCTCGCTCGTCCAGTTGTGTGCGTTCGTGGAAGCCCGGTCCTGATTCTGTCTTGATGCCCCGTACACTCCCTCCTCTCGCCTTCCATTCTTAGTAACTTTCAAGAACACGTAAGAATGGAAGATTTCATTCTACTCATTTCTTTACTTCTCCACCAATCTCTACTTCCTCTTCTTTCTGTATAATTAGTTTCTTTCTTTTTTTTTTTTTTTTTTTTTTTGTTTTCCTGTGTGGTTGTGGAGGCGTTCCCTGTCATGCATGAAGGAAACAGGGCAGTTCGTAGCTCACAATAAGGAACTCCGACGTGAACTCCGGCGAGTGTCGCATTTCCAAGACACAACCTAGGCGCAAGCAACCTCGCAATTCCGTGTGTAAAAGCTTTCTTTTTCCACGAAAATTCCCCTCCCTACCACCCTTTTGCAGCAGTAACATGGACAGAACTGAAATAGAAAGAGAGGCTGGTTCTTCCATGTGTACGCGATCGAGAATAACAATAGTAACAAAACAATGTGTTTAAAACCTTCTTGTTATCTACTACGCTCATGTGATAATGAAATATGAAGAAGTATTAAATCTGTAACTGAAGAATGCCCCTATAGGTACTGACCAAAAGCATGGATAGGAGAAGGAAGCGGCTTCCCATGAAATTTTTGGAAATAATAATGTGTTGCTCAGAAAAAGAGAACAAAAGTAGGAGGCTTAATAAATATTTAGTGGAGTATAATAATAATAATAATAATAATAATAATAAAAGAATAAGAACGACGAAACTCCTAAAATATAGGAGGATGGCATTGGCTTATTCCTCCCTGGGAAGTATATGATCACAGAGAATATGTGTAATTAAATGAGGATACGAAGGAAACTAGGAGTAAACTGATATTTGTTGTAGTTAATGGACAAATAAAACAATATATATATATATATATATATATATATATAAGTTCAAGGTATATGTAAGGATATAAGCGGAACGGGTTTGGACTGAGATCAGTAATCCTATTACCTGTCCCATTATTTTATGGGGATTCCCAAACCCGGCCCAAACCCTACAGGATATTTTATGAAATACCCGCTACCCTTCCCAAACCCTACAGAGTTTGAATAAGTAACCCGAAACCCGTACCAAACTCGTTGGAATTTAAAAAAAAAAATATTCTATTATTAATTTAAAATTTTTTTTATTCATTATGATTATTTTTATAAAATATAGCTTATGTTCTTAAAAATAAATAATATTTACACTTTCAGTGTATTTAATTATATGCATTTTAATAATATTTGAAAATATACATGTTGATAAATAAAGTTGTCGACGTAAAAACATTTTTAATTATAATAAAATAAAATTACTATACCAATCGTGTAACTTAATAAATAACACCAAAAAATACAGTTAACAAGTGTTAATAGAAATAGAAAAATTCTAAACACATATAGAAAAAAACATTAATCTTATATTTTTGGGAATTCTTACTTGACAATTGATTCTCAGTGTCTTCAAATCCCATCTTCTTCATTATCTATTTTTGAACCTATCGAAAGGGAGAAAAAACGTCATAAAACACATTAGAGATTATACAAATAATAGTTGCTCCATGTATAAAAGAACTTACTATTGTATAATCAAAATTTTTACCTCTTATCTCATTTGATAACCAACTTTGACTGCACATCAATGCTTCTATTGTATCAGGATTTAGTCTGCTTCTATGTGAGCTAATTACTCGTCCACTAGTACTAAACGTAGACTCAGAAGCAACCCTAGACACAGGAATAGCCAACATATCTTTAGCTAGTTCTTGTAATGTAGGATATTTAATTCCATTTACTTTCCACCAGCTAAGAATATCAAAATCATCAATCCAAGGTAACATAGCTTCTTCTAAATAGTGATCCAATTTCGACTTGACTTGGTCATCAATATTAATAGTTCTTAAGAATTGCACCAACCTTGATTTTCTTGAAGAATCGAAAGGAATGGTTTGGGTAGTTGCTGAAGTGTTCCCAAAAGAACTACTACTACTACTATTTAAACCTTTAGAAAGTTGAGATTTACCCCTTGATTGATATTCATGAACTAACTCGTAACAAATGTTTCTAACATTTTGAATCTCTACAGATGCATTTACTCCATAAATAGAAGGAAACACAAAATCCACGGCCTTCATCTTAAAACGTGGATCCAAAGCAGTACAAACAGCCATAATGATGTGTACATCACCCCAATATTTTTCAGACTTATCAAACATTTTCCCTGCCATCATTCTAGTATTCACATTTGAAGAGCCTTTCCATTCAACCAATGGTTCTCTAATCTCAAAAACCTTTTCAAAATAATAATTTGCAGTTGGATATTGGGTACTAGAAAAAATATTGGTTACCTCATAAAAGATCGCTAGCTTCTGGCAAATTGCTTCTACTACCTCCCAATCATCATCGGTAGGAAGACACTTATAATGTCTATCAATAAATTGAACTCTATAAAAAACTTCTTTGTATCTAATAGCTATCATTAACATGTCATAGGTAGAGTTCTACTGAGTTTTGCAATCTAAGGCAAGCTTTCTATCATATGGAATATCCAATTGCTTACATGCTTCTCTAAATTTCTCGACTCTTGATGGTGTTGCCAACCAAAATGCAACACTATCACGGACCTTCTCGATCACACTTTCTATCACGGCCACACCCTCCTTTATAATTAAGTTTAAAATATGCGCACAACAACGCATGTGCAAGACCTTTCCCCGAAGAATTAACTCATCTCTTCTTAATTTCATGGTCAAAGTTGTAATCATTGCATCATTCGTAGAACAATTATCTACAGTAATTGTAGATAATTTTTTATCTAATCCCCATCTCATCAACGAGTTAAACAAACAATCGGCAAGGACTTCATTTATGTGTGGCGTTGGAACATACAAAAAATTGCATAAAAATATAAAAAACCTCATATAAGATAATTTTCCATTATTGATTATGAAAAGATAATATAAGTAAAGAATCTTACTCCATGAGTTGATTTTGAAGTCTCCAATTATGATAAATGAAGTGTGTCGTGACAATCATGTATCCCTTTTTCTGATTTGATGTCCACATATCTGTTGTTACTGCAACTCGAGAATTTAGTACTTTCAACAACACTCTCAATTTTTCCTTCTCCCCATTATAGATGCTCATGATTTCCTTTTTCATAGTGTTCCGACTAACATGCTTAAAAAGTGGTTGCATATTTTCAAGAAAATCCCTGAAATACTCATGCTCAACTATTGAAATGGGGTATTCATGAGCAATTATTGCTTTTGCAAGTCTTTGCCTATAAATATCTTGATTGAAAGTCCAATTTCCTATGTTTAAACAACTCTTATTCTCATTTTGTCGTTTCTCAATGGATAGTAGGCATTGCCTTATGTCTTTCCGCTTCTTCATTTGTATACACTTCTCCAAATGATTACGCAAATGCTTAGTTCCTTGATTACTACCTGCTTTTAGTGTTTTGGAACAATAATTACAGATAGCAACATCCTCCCCATTAACCGTTTTTCTCACCATATCATTCCATACAAGAGAAGTCAACTTACGTTTATTGGGATTATCACATTGATCGGCATTGCTTCCTACTTGAGAACTTGTTGTGCTTGTGGGATTTGTTGCCGGTGCTTTTGTTTCAGATCCAAGTAATGGTAATGGACCTTCCTCTTCCTCAACATCAATGGGATGTGCATCAATGGACATATCAAATTCGTCCATTTCTATATTATATAAAAGTAAACAAAAATAACATTCATCTTCAACATAAATACAAGTGCTAGCAAGTATGAAAACAAAATACAAATAAAAGAATCAGATGCATAATCCTCCATTTGTGACACCACGACAAGACATTAAATAGAACGAATACAAAAGTTTTGCGGATAAATGCATTATGGTAAATCATGTGGCTATAATCACAAAAAAAGATATAAGCATCCTAAGAAATGAGTATTTGGGAGAAACAATGATCAAACAAAGAAAAAATTCCCATAAAATCAAGAACATAAAAATCATTTATTAGTTTTAGGATTAAAGACCACTATTTTGAGAGAAGATATCAACTTGGATTGAGATCGAATAAGAAAACACGAAGAAAAATGCTTTTTGAAAGGAACAAGGGAAGAGCACGGCCGTGCGTCAAGGAAACAAGCCTACGAAGCACACACGGTTGAAGGCACGGCCGTATGTTGAGCTTGGAAAATCCACAGAAGCACACACGGTTGAGTACACGGTCTGAGACACGGCCGTGTGTTATTTGCGTGAGTTTTATACACACGATTGTGTGAGAGAGGCAAGTGACAAAAAATTAATATGAAGGAAAGCAAATTCCTAATCTATTAACCAATTTTTTACGTTTTCTAATTTGATCTTCCTAGAGAAGCTTATAATAACATATAATAGTATAGCATCATCATAGCTTAAAAGATAACAATCTCCCAATACTTGATAGTGCGAGTGAGTGCAATGGTGGCTGAACGAGATCGAGTTGATGCTGATGCATGCAATGGGCGACGATAGCTTACACAGGAGGAGGGCGACGACGAGAGCAAGATCGAGTTCCAATTCCAGCTAGATCTAGGGTTTCTACAATTGCGTCTTAAATTTCGAGTGGAGGTGGACCGTACACGTCGAGTGGAAGTGAACCGTGATTGTGAGTTGAGTTAGGAGTGGACCGTCGTTGTGGTCATGCCATCGTGGGTGGGTGGCTTAGCTCAGTGTGTGTCACGTGTCTATGTGGTGAAACATGAAAACGAGTGCCAAACACTTATTCTCACACTCTCTCTATTCCTACTCTACTCGCTATGTAATATGTATGTGTTTGTCTGCAGCACAGACATATGTGCTTTTTGGAAGGAATAGGGAAAGAGCACAGCCGTGTGTCAAGGAAACACGCCCACAGAAGCACACAAGGTTGAACATACGGTTGAAGGCACGACCGTGTGTTTTGTGAGAACTATATTGCTTACTATAGTAATCCCTTAAAATTTTTTATTAAATATATAATAATATAATTTATTAACTAAAATATATATATATATATATATATATGTTAGTGGGTTTGGGATTCTAACGGGTTTAACGTTTGTCCTACTATCCTTTTCAAACCCTACAGGGTTTTTAAAATAAAACTCATAACCCATCCTAAACCCTATAGGGTTTTTAGTGGAACAGGTGGGTCGAGAACCCGACAAAACCCGTCCTGTGGAAATCCCTAAGTATATGGTGAGTTCATCCTAGCCAGTGTCATTGCAGTCTAAGGAGTAAGGAACTCTTGGGATGATGTAGTAACAGGTGGACTTCATAACATGAGGACAAGCATCTATAGGAATCATTGTACGCATGCGTAAATTTAGCCAATTGGATAAGCTTGCTTAAGTTTAGCGTATTTGGCCTTAAAATCATAATATACTGTAATCCATGTTAGGAATAAAATAATATTTTATGCAAAGTCTTGACTTTCTAAGGCTAAAAGAATATTCTTTTATTATTTAACCATTTATCGATTGATTTACCTTGGTAGTAGTGAGCACTCTTTAGAAAAGCCCATGTACAGTATGTTGATTATTTCCCTTTGAAGTTAAATAAATCGGCAAAGTTGAAATTAAAAAATAATAAGAATAAAATAATAAATGTATATATTGGATGATCTAATTTTTAGCGTCATGATATTATAATAATAGTTTACATAATTATTAATTATATTGAATTATTTCAATTAACCTAATTGAAACTAATTGAAGCTTATTTTTCTATGGATCCATACTTCAAATACCATTACTATTTTATTGACATTTGATGATCTTAAATAAAAGTAGGTTTCTTGTGCTTCAAAGTAACAAATAATCCAAAGTAAAATAAATAAATTAATATTAGTTCAAATTTTGGGTTTATACCAAAAGGAGTGAGTAAACTTTGTTAAGTTTAATTCATTCCAATTATAATATTAGATACTCCTAATTGCTCATTATTTACCTAGGTGACACACTTTTTGCAAGTTCTCCTATAGATTATTTCTTAGAGGATTATTTCAATTAAGTCTTATGGACAAGTGAAAAGAAAACTCTTTGATATGCTAAAATGTTATGTTTAATTATGATATATTGTGTATATGTGTATTTTCTTACTGTGTGTAATAATTGTATTTCATATGGTTGCTCATGCATAATATATGATTGAAACTTGTTTAGAATTACTTATATGTGTGTAATATTAAGAGTATTGCACTTTCATCTCACTACGTTATAGTATGTACTTACCCTTATAGCTTATTTTGTAAGAAAACAATAAATTCTCGAGATAAGATAAAATGGAATTGAGAATGATATAGTAAGATATGTCTTAATAGATCATTTAGATGAAATCTTATTATGAGGAGCTCAAGGTGGTAGTATAAATTGTAAAACTTAAAGTTAATGTCCATTTTACTGTTTTGGTAAAAAATTTCGATTATTTGCGATTTTGATCAATTGTAGAATGTGAGAGTTTATAGTTATTTTTTTATTTATATGATTATATATAATATGATTAGTTATAACTGATTAAATATTTATTTAAAATCTTACGAGTTATGATTTTTGACTCGTAAAACGATTATTATGTAATGAATGTACATATGATGTAATAATAATTTTAGTTAAAAATTTTATCCCCTTAAGGGGCGTGACAAAGGGCATTGGCTTTCTGAATATTTTGTCGTCGATAGGATGCAGTGTGCCACGAATTGTGCAATTCAACATGATTGGCTTTCTTATAAGCAACTCCCCAACTTCTACAAATGACTTTTGAAGCTATCGGGCTTGCCAGTAAAATAAAATAAAAAAAAAACGAAGGAAAGTTCACATCGCGTCCAGCATCTGGACAAAAATAGAAAGGCCCAGTAACAAGGATTTCATGGCACAAGAATGGAATGGAACGTACAAGTGTCTTCAAGCCCGTCTCATGCAGTGCAGATAAAGAATGCCACACAACCTGGAATTGCAATCGATGTTCAAGAAAGGCCTATAGCAAGCTCCATTGGACCATGCCCATTGTCATGGGGTGAAGCTGCTCATTCATCCCCAGGTCCAGTCCAACGAAGCCAGTACTCAGCCCAAAGTCCAAGCAACTCCAAGACATTCCCTAAAAAACCAAAAAGAAAAGAAGAGTAAAAGAAAAGAGTGCAGCGATTTAAACTTAAAACCTCCTATAGTTATGCCATGATATGGTTGATATCCAAAACCAACTTACGTAAAATATAAAACCTATTACATCAAGGTTGTAACTCTGCAGGATCTACACTCATAAATCTGTCCATCTCTTTGAAATCTCCTTTAGAGCGTAGGAATTTGTAAACTTTGAACACAATCTGATGAACTTATATCTTATCTTTAGCACTTAATTAGTTCTGGTTCCCACAAAATATTTATGGAATATTGATAGTTACTAGAGGGTAGCATAAAATCTTATAGAATATAATACTAAAATTACTACCCATATTTTACCAATCTTTTCAATCATATATGTGTAGTTTAGAATTGCTAAATGATGTCATATTTAATTAAACTTTAAAAAAAAATTGAACTTTTATTTATCACATCTATCATCTCCATGATTTCTTCATTTTCCTTAATGTTTGCTATCTTTTTTATACTTTTCAATCAATGATTATTTGTCATTATATATTTTTAAAGACGATGGATATAATAAATTTGATAGATAAAGATTTGATTAAAAATAACATATCTCAAAATTCATCCGTAAAATTTGATCGTAAGCAAAACTCATTGGATATAGAGTTAAATTTGAAAAAGAACTTGATGTTGAACTATCACAAACTGCTGTTGCTTGAACTTTCTTATTTTTCTTCTTCCTATCATCTTGGTGCTTGATCGGCAAAGCTCCTTCAACAACCCCTTCTTGCCTCATTGCATGTCTTTGTTCTTGTGCTTGCAATGCACTCAAAAGCTCAGCCAAGGTGATTTTAGATAGATCCTTGGTGTTTTCCTTGGTGATTTTAGCCACTGTCATAAGGATTTTTTCAACAATCCTTGAATCATCTAGAGAAGAACTTAGAAATCTAACTCAATTTGCTATGCTGAATAGTTGATCGGAGTACTCTTTTATGGTTTCTTCATCCTTCATTTTTTGCGGTTCAAAATCACAAACGAGGTTCAACACTTGCATTCCTTGAATTCTTTCATTTCCCTCAAATTCAGTCTTGAGATATTCCCATATCTCTGTTGCTGACTTTAGGGAAATAATGAGAGTGAAAATGGTGGATGAAACCGCAACAAACAAGCTAGCTTTTGCCTTTGATTTCTCTGTCTTCTTCTCTTTGTGTGCTTTGATTTAGGCCATAGTTGGATTAGTAGGAAGTGTAGGAATTTCATAGTCATCTTCTATTGCTTCTTAGAGGTCCAAGGCTTCCAGGTATGTTTCCATGCATATAGCCCATATCTAGTAGTTGTTCCCATCAAGCATTGGTGGAGCAATTAAGAAGAAGCTGGTTTCTGTTTCCATAGTTTGCCAAGTCCAAACACATGTCCCTTAAGATGGAAGCTCTGATACCAATTCTTATAATTTTGCTTTAGTAAAATGAGTTGCCTTTGATGAAGGGAGGACAGTTGCAATTGATGTAAGAAATAATTTTGTAGTAGAGTTGATAAATTGAAGAAAGGAACAATAACTCTATTTTGAAAGTTGCATTACAAATATAGAAAACAAGGAAAACTAATCCATTAACTACATGATCCTACAAATAAGCCATGACTAACAACAATAAGTTCACTTATCTAATTGGTTCCTAGAAACTAGGAGAGCACAACAACAACAACAACAACAGTAAGAAAAAAAAAGGGCAATTAGGACACGATAACAACTGGACTATTTGTACTCTTGAAGCATAATTCTAACAAATATCAATAAGATCTATAAATAGGTTTACATAATAACAAACTTTATTTTACTATCTCAACTATATACAGATAGAATAGGAGCTAATACACACAAAAAAAAAAAAGAAAAGTAACATGATACTAGTAGATAAATATGAAAAACAAACATGGATGACATAGCAATTACAGATGTGAAAAATGTGGGCTACTTCCTTTTGAATCATTCAACAATGAAATAATCTGCAAGAAAAAAAAACCTCCATCGGCCATCTACACCATATCGAGTTGATTGCTTTCTTTCTGCTGGCTTTTAAGATAGGAACGCCACTCATCGATTGATGCCAATTAATCATAAGAGAGTTTTGGAATCTCTTTCTCTTCTAGGATTTCCATTATTTTTCTAGTTTTTGCGAAAACATAGAGCATGCAAAGTGCAGTTACCCTCTTCCTCTTAATGGTTTTTGTCTTGCATTCCTGGAGTATATATTGTCTTAAATGGGTAAAACAAGCTCCCAAAATATTAGCGATGTTTTCGCATAATTTCTTGAACATAGCGATGCTTAACTGGTTGAGGTTGTTCTCATTGTAATCATGCAACATGGTTTGACATATAATATACATGGAAAGTGCAGCCACAGCACAAAAATGTAGTGGTATTTAACTTTCAGAATCATACTCTCGCTGTCCTAAAACTTCAGCTAACCTCCCTTTTGCAGAGTTCACAAGCGACGACAGAACTTCTTTTGGACATTTGCTTCTGCGAACAATTTTAAGATTTTTACCCCACCATATCCTACGAAAGTGAAACTTCACAGTAGCTGTAGAACCTGTAATATTAACCAAATCAAGTTTGTCCTTCGAAATGGATTCCACTAGCATGACATTCCTTAGGCCTTTAGCGACTCTCCTTTCCAAACTCTTCTTACAATAAGGTTTTATGCTAGGAAGAGCAGTCGCAATATAACTCAATGTTAGCACTAGAATTGCCCAACAATTCGGAGGGTGTTCATCAAAGCCATTCTCTAGACAAACTTGATCACTTTCAAAGTTTAGAACTCTTGCAAAATGAGGGGAAAGATATTTACTAAGAAACTTTGTGAGATGTTTGGGCTTCCTCTCTTCTACATTAATACATTTCTCGGTGACACGTGAGCAACACTTCACCATAAAATTAACGCGATCTTACTCGCCTTTCCAGTGTGAAAAGTAAAGTTTAAGGTCATCTAACTTTTGATTGGAATTATCCAAACTGGTATGCGCCATCTGAAACTTCAGTACGGGATAAAGAACAATTATAAGCAATTTCAGAGATGCTTTCACAAGATTAACAGTTTTTTGAAAGAGCATCTCACTTGGATGTTGCATCGAAGACTTTATTACTTCGAGAGAATCGTCATTCCTTAGTGAGCCGGTACGCGTATGACCCTTTTTCTAGGCTTGATGACGTAAATCATCCTACTAAGTGGAGTGTTGTTACTTTTTACGGTTTTAGTAAATTAATGAAATGGAAAACTGGTTGCAGCAGAGCATGAAGAGTAGTTGTAGTAGAGGAAGAAACTATGTTGCAGTAGAGACGAAAAGAAACTTGACATAATTCATTAGTAAAATGTTACAATTAAAGTAAAAAAAAGGAAAAACTAACCACTAACAACATGGTTCTACAAATAAGCCATGATCAACAACATCAGATTCATGCCCTAACTAATTCCTAAAGATTAGGACAATAGAATAAAAAAAAAAAATAATAATTAACAACACAGCACGCGAAATGCACGTGAACCATTTTTACTCCTAATGCATTTTCTTAACACTCCTCCTTGCTTTAGGAGCTACAAACTCTTAAGTCTTTGCCTAAAAAGCTCAAGCTTGTTTGCTGCCAAAGGCTTTGTAAAAATGTTTGCAAGGTGATCTTCAAATCTGCAATAAATGAGGCTCACATCTCCTTCCTTCTACACTTCTCTTAAAAAGAAAAATTTGATCTTGAAAAACTTAGTTTTTCCATGGAAAATTGGATTGTATGAGATTGCAATTGTTGCTTGATTGTCCACAAATACCTTTATATCATTCAAGTGCTTCAAGTGTAAATCACATAACAACCTTCTTAGCCACAATGCTTGATTCACTACTACTATAGTCACAACAAATTCAGCCTCTATAGTAGACTGTGATATAATCTCTTGTTTCTTGAAACTCCATGAGAAAACTCTTGATCCTAGATAGAAGCAATACCTAGATGTACTCTTCATGTCATCTACAGTTTAATGTCAAAAAATCCCAACAAGTTGAAGTTTTTGACACTTTATGAATCTTACACCAAAGTCAATAGTTCTTTTGATGTACCTAATGACTCTTTTTGCAACTTTAAGATGCACTTCACTAGCATAATGCATGAAACAATAGAGAATGCTTATAGCAAAAAGGATATCTAGCCTAGTTGCCATTAGGTACATTAGACAACCAACCACGCTTCTGAAATAGCCTTCTTCAACTTTTTTTGTGCCGTCTACCTTACTTAGGCTCTCCTTTGGATTCGCTAGAGTAGCTATTGCCTTGCAATCCCCTATGTGAAACTTCTTGTGAATTTTCTTTCCATATTTCTTTTGATAGATGTAAACTTCATCTTCTAATTGTTTAATCCCCATTCCCAAAAAGTATGTCATTAGTTCAAGGTATGTCATTTCAAAAAATTGCATCATTTCCCTTTTGAACTCTTCAATAAGCTTAGCATTTCCACTTGTGATTAAGAGATCATCAACATAAAGAGAGACTATACACAGATCATCTCCTTTACATTTCACATAGAGAGTAGCCTTTGACATTTTTTTTTTTTTAATCTTAAGCTTGACAAATGCTTATCTATCTTGTTATACCATACTCTAGGTGCTTGTTTCAAGCCATATAAAGCCTTCTTGAGTAAGTAGACCTTTTCTTCTTTAGCTTGTTCCATGAATCCTTTAGGCTATTCAACACAGACTTCCTCCTGCAAAATACCATTCAAGAATATAAATTTTACACTTAGTTGAAACGCTTTCCATCCATTTTGCACTGCCATTGCTAGCACCAATCGAATGGTATTTAATCTAGCAATAAGAGCAAATGTATCTGAGTAATCAACTCCAAAGACTTGAGCATACCCCTTGACAACAAGCCTGGCTTTATGCTTGTTGACAAATCCATCCACACTGAGCTTTATTCTAAACAACCATTCACTTTAATAATTTTTCTATCCTTCAGTATATCAACTAGCTCCTAAGTCTTGTTCTTTTTTATCGTTGACAACTCCTCTTCCATAGCCTTCTACCATTTTTGGTCTTTAATAGCTTCTTCATAACCAGCAAGTTCACAAATTGCCATGTTGCATCTTTGATAGATATCATGGAGAGGTCTTGTTCTATGAATTGATGGATCATCTTCCAATTCTTCTTGCCATTGTTCTGATGCTTGCTCTTCTCTTGTTTGGAAGGAAAGACTCAATTTCTACTCGATCATGGATGTCTCTTTTGTCTGTTCCTAGTTCCACTTCTCATCATCATTGAAGAACATGTCTCTACTAACAACTGTCTTCCCTATTTGAGGTTGATAAACCTTGTAGGCCTTAGAGGGAGAACTGTAACCGACAAAGATGCTTGGTTCTGACTTCTTGTCAAGTTTATCACGCTTGACTTGTGAAATATGAAAGAAACACAAGTAACAAAACACTAAGGAAATTGAGTGAAGGTTTATAGCCATACCATGCCTTAAATGGAGTTTTATCCTTCAATACTTTGGTAGGTAATCTATTCTACAAGAAAACTGTAGTAGTAGCTACCTTAGCTTAAAATTGTTTTGGCTACTCCTTGTCATGTTACATGCATCTGCTCATCTCCATTATGGAAATTTTAAAAAGCTAAGATCTAGAAGTTAATGAAAGTTGGAAACTAATTAATTTTAATGTACTAAACCTTTAAATTCAAAACCTTAAAATTAATCTAAACACTAAAAATATTCCAACACTAACACAATTTTTAAATAACTGATTTGCCAATGATATACCAAATAATGATGGAAAAAAAAGAAGAAGAAAACATAATCACAAAAAATAAATAAATAAAACACACACACATGTTCACAAAGTCCTTCAGGTTGGAAGCTATACCCCCCTCATTGAAACAAATATCCCCTAAAATCAAGATGTGATGATTTACAAAATCTACTAAAGGACATGTAATTTATCCTAGTATCACCTAAATATCTAGGCATATGAATTCTCCTCCATTCTCAATTTCTTGTGTCTACAATCTTACTTCCTCTTCCCTTTCCATTTGAATCAGCTTTGTGCTAGGATCCCCTTTTCATCTTCTCTTATTCCTCTCGAGCTCCCTGCCTCATGTCTGCTCTCTTTTCCTTCATCGAAATTTGTTGTCTTTCCCACCTCTTTTTCATTTCTAAATTTTTAGATGATTTTGTTGCAACTCTTTGTAGCTATGACAATTGCTCTTTAAGTTTGGACATTACCGCTACCTTCTCCTGTATATTTTATTTCTTTGTGGAATTCTATAACTCCTTTACTCCCCCTTCGTCTTGATAGTTATTACAACTTTCTTCTTCTTCTTCCCCTTCACTTTCCCATTATCTTAGTCTCTTTAGACTTGCATCATAATAGTTGAATCGGGATTCTTATTGCGTAATTCCTCTGAGTTGTCTTATAACATTGTATATTCTTTCTTGTAAGATCCCATTAGAACTTTTAGCGCCTTTTTTCTGGTTCTATGACATTAATCTATTGTTACGTTAATTCCCATATGTTCTCTTATTAATTTCTTCAAGTCCAACATCTTTATGTGGGGCAATGCACATATCTTGGGCAAGAATATTTTTGTTAACAAGCTACTCTTAACACGCTTATTCATGAAGGAAATTCTACATATATGATGATTATTACATGTCTTTAAGTAGAAAGATTGAGTTACCTTGTCAAAAGATGCATACAACATCTAAGGACAATCATCCCTTATACACTTCACTCTAACTTGCCTACGCATGCTTCTTGCATGCACAAACTCTTTCTGTTTAGCTATTATATGTCTTCTTGCTATACCCTTAAATTCATTCGCACTCTCAAAAGTCATTTTAATCATGAATTGCACTTCCTTTGCATTGGGATTGAACAATTTGAAGTTATTCTTTTCCCTAACATACTTCACTTCATCCTCATCTTCCCTATCTGATATAAAGTCATTAGCTACCCTATTTGATCGATAATTAGTATTTGAGTTGACGTTAACATCTAACTTATTTAATCTAACAACCCCTTTAGTTAACATACTACTTTTCTATGCCTTCTTTAGCCATACCCCCTCTTGAACTCTTTAATACTCTTCTTTGTGCCTACTAACTCCTCATTGGACTCAGCTTCACTAGAGAAGAGTTGATCATGTGAACTTTCTGAGTCTTCATCTTTTGTGTCAACTATGTCCTTACTATCACCCCACTCACAAGTTGTCTCAAAGTCAACATCTGCATATTCTTTAGCAAGTTTCAAAGACCTATCAACACTAGAAGACCCTCCAACTCTTGAAGAACCACCAACCCTATCATGATGTTGCACGTACACTTCAATGCTTCCATGACTCCACGGCAAGTTTAACATTTTAGTATCATTAGTCTTGTCATTCAATACTCTTAAACCATCGATTAAGGATGTATTAGGGGTATGATATCTAAGCACCTCTACCTCATTGCATCCGAGTTTTGTGATGAGCTTCGCTTTAAAAAGTTCTAAAGTGAACCCAACAACTTCAACCCATATAACATCACATCTTCCAAAAACATATATAATGCTAGGTGGGTCCTTCACAAATCTACCCCTTTAATGCACATATATGGGCTTCTTTGTGATTTCTTTGCTATAAAACTAGACAAAAGAGATGACATAAACATGGGACCACAAACAATAAAAAAAATTTTTTATACAATAAATATGTAATGAAAATGATTTAATCGAATCTCAATATGGGACCATTACTTTACTATTCACTCAGACAAACTAAAGCATAACTCAACAATTCTATATAGCCTCACAATATGCATCATATAACTTATCACCTCAACTAATAGATTCAACCATAAAAATGTTGACTAAGCATTATGATATCCCATTTCTATTCACATTTAAATAGTAAGACTACCTCAACTTAGTGAAACATTATGGGGCTATGAATTGGAGGTGAAAACACATGCCTATTTCAGTTGATAGCTTTGTTCCCTCCCATGTGTTGTGATAGATTATTCTCATATATAAACACTGTAACGCCTATTCCCGTTTTCCTTCTTGCTTCTGTAATTCTTGGCATACACTCAATTGAATGGAAAAAGAAGAAAAAACAACACTTACTGCTCCATTCTCTTACCTCTACTTATCTACAATTGGGTTGTTGTTGGTCTTAAATGTTAGATAAACTTGAGGCCTACCTATTGAAGTTTAGAGTAAATTTTTGTTTATTGTTTATCTATTTCATAATTTAAGTAGTTGTGGTGTTTAAATTCTAGAAGGAAATGGCAATAAATTCTGAGAGGATTTATTGCAGTAGAGGAGGGAAGCTTTTGTTTAGATAAAGGAATTATTTGTATTTGTTGTAGGTTATTTCAATAATTTCCAACCTATTCCTCTCCATGTGTAAAATATTTCCATGAGTAATGCCACATTACACTAAATCCTTTATATTTCAAATTTTGATCACTTAATTTCATATTTTCTAACTGTAGACATTATTTTACCAAATTTTAAAAGTATAGTCACTTGTGTGGCATTTTTTCCTTTCATAGTCTTACAAATTTTGGTATTTGCATGTTTACTTGATTTATCCCATTATCCTTCTTCAATTTCTTAACATTCATCTACTCATTAGATATTTCAAGTTCATCTTCTCACACACTTTCTAGTGTCATTCAGAAGATTTTCTCTAGTGCATTAGGATGCAAGGTAGGGCCTTTAAGCTAATCGCATGTGATAGCAATGATAGAAGAAGAGGTGGATAGTGTGATCCTCAAGTTGTTTGGGGAAAAATGCAACAAAGAAGTTCATGGTAAAAAGTTGGCTTTTGACATATATCCTAATGATGGGGAGGATAGAAGGCCAATCAATTCGAGCTACGATTAGCCATTATCATAAGGGGTAAGACGCACAGGAGTGAGAAGCCTTGTGAATGTGATTGATGTGGATGTAGTCCACTTATATTGCAAGCCACTTCCAAAAGGCTAGGTTATCTAAACTACATGTGAGGAAAAACATGTCACATTGATCTCGGGTAATTGCTTCTACATCTATTAAAGGTTTCTCAAGTTTAGGTTGCAATTGCCTTTTAATGACTTTCAAAAGTTCTTCAACTATTACCGTATTAACCCTTATCAGCTTGTGCCTAATGCTTACATTCTATTGGTGGCATTCAATAGCCTCTATGAATCATACAGTGTGTGGCCTACCCTATAATTGTTCTAATTTTTCTATGGGGTGAAGAGATTCGGGCCATCTTAGGAGTAGTTCTACCTATCCAATCAACTTATGGTGAAGCTAATGGATGGGTTAGTGTCCTTGGTGCATGATTGAAAGGACAAAATTGTTGTGGTCAAGATGTCTTAGGTACCTTCCATGTAACCTCAGTAAAAGCTTGATGATAACATAACTCACTTTCGACTTTCTTCTCGACAAACCTCATATTAAGCTTCTTTCAAACTAGGAAATGGCTTCTATCCAATCAGCCTTCCACGTACTTCATCAAGCTTCGAGTTTAATCCCCACAATAAATCAAACACAATCGCTCTCTAGAATCTTATTAAATTTCACACTATCCTCAATGCATGACCATTCTACATCATAGAATAGGTCTATCTTCTACCATAACTCCTTCAATAGGTTATAGCATTTAGTCACAGTCATGTTACCTTAGGTTATGAGGCAAAGTTTTGATCAAATTTCAAAACTTTGAAATACATTGTCTAGATCAAATTAGATCTCTTGAATTGTATCCCAAAATTCCTTAGCAGTATCGCAAAAAAGATAGATGCGAGCAATCTTAGGTTCCATAGAATTTATTAGCCATGCCATTATTAATGAACTCTTTGCCTCCCACGTAGTATAATTAGCTAACTCTTTTGAAGGAGCAAGAGGGGTTTTAGTTAGATAACCAAGCTTTCCTCTTCTTGGATAATAAGTTTAACCGATTGATACCATTCACAAAAATTTCCTCCATTCAACTTGTGTTGTGTAATTTGAAGTGATTGGTTGCCCATAGCTAAAGCTAGTGTAGGTAATGCTGAGGTAAAGTTTATGAGATCGTAATCTTTCAAGCTTCCAAATTGGAGTTTATTCTTAGGTGTTAGTAGGGTTTTGTGGTGCTTCACTCATTTTTTTGTTGAGTGATATTAGTCAATAAAAATCAACTCGCTCTAATACCATATAGAAATTTTAGAATGAAATTCTTCAATTCTTAATTCAAATGTGACAAACCAATATATACACATAGATGGATGACCAAAGGAAGAGATAACCAGATAAATATAAATCTAGATATTCTCATAACAACCATATCTTGTAGTTCCTATAAACTAGCTACCTTATCTGCAACAACTAGAAAAGGATTTGGGCGACAATAGAAAGTTTACTAACCGAACAAACAATAGAGGCCTACGACTTCCTAAGACTTAACATAACTTTCTTCTATAGTTATAGGAAACATTAATCCTTTTCTATTTACGTGAAGTGCGTAGGTGTAGGCTGCACACGCAGGTGACGTTGACAAACAAACCTTTATACCTACGTATTTACTCTCACGATTGACGTACATAGTCAAAATTTACACGGATCATTGCCTATTGAGTTGACTCTGCTTTTAATTTTTGCATTGACAGAAATTCTATGATTTCAATACCCTAATTTTATCTTTTTCTATAATTGTTATCATATATTTATTCCGAGGTTGTCCTAGTGCATTCAATTAGCAAAGAAAAAATTATAAAGTTATCAAAGAACAAACGTAGAACCTACAGTAATCATGATGATTCCTTTGTACGTACGTGGTAAAATATATTAAAATTGGCAATATCTTGGTGTAAAACGCAATAATTTTGCTGCATTAGGTACAAATATACGTAGGAAAAAGTATACCCCTTGCAAACAAACTCATATACATTGTCTAGGCCTGATGTGAAGAATAATATTTCATTGCTTTTTGTCCTCTCTCTTTTGGAATATTGGAATCAAAATGTTGGTAAACAGAAAATCCAACTTCGTAACAAATAACGAGATGGGAAAGTAACTTAAACAAAAACGGGACGGTACAAAATGAAACACTTACAATGAAAACCAAACCTAGTAAAACAACAGACACCATATTTACTTTGTACAAGGATAGATACGCATGAATCTCTAAGCTTTTATTCATGAAATATTACTTATGGTACAAACTTCCGGAAGAGTATTAGGGTAGAAAAGATAAGCTTCATTATCCCTCTGCATTGGAGTTGCATGCCATCTTCTATTGACTTTTTAACATAGAAAAATGGAATCCATATGCGGTTCAATTATTCTCCATGTGTGTATGTGTTAGAAGTGAATGGAAAATATACTAGATTCTAGGCACATTTGATTGTACCTCCCCTATATTCACTTGGACGTTCTTGCGATACTTCTTCCATTTACGGTATAGCCAGATAATTAGCCGTACAACAAACGGAGCGAAACCTGCACAGAAAACATACCGGAACTTCACCGTTTCATCAGGTGAAATTGCATAGATTGCAGAAGCGTATGTGATCATTGTGGAGACTGTGGCAACAAATATTTCAACTTGATATAAATTATGGTAATAAGCATGCGAAACCATTAAAATTACAAGAACAGAAGTTGAAAGTGCCAGAGTGTTGAAGACTAGGAAAACAAAATATGGGCCTTTCCAAGTAGAATAAATTGCGTGTCCTGGCCGATGGCCGTCATCATCCTGCCACACTCCGCCCGGCGGGTTCACGCCGGCTTGAAATGTCACCGTCGCGATCAATGTCGAAACAATTAAGAGGACATTTGATTTATTATCCTTCTGCTCGGAATGAATTCCGGAGTCGGTCATCGTGGGCATTGCAGAATTATCACTCATAGCTCTCAACAGGGTCAGTATGTAAAGCTGGCAACAATATACAAAGACGTAAATCAAGATTTTATTGCACCATCTCTCGATCTTCATAACAGGTGCTTTATATGGATGCTGGACAAAGTCAGTCAACGCTTTTAGTCGTCGTCCGACTATTCTGTAAGCTTTGTTCATTAATTAACTCCTTATATTTTTTGGCCTATATGCTCTCCATTGACTCCAAATGCATGGTGGAATAAGTTAACGCTTTTCGCTGCATTTTGTAAATTCCGGCAAGCAAAAAAACAAATATATATATATATAAAATAAAACGGTGGGGAGCATGTTGTTAATTCCATTTTTAAAGAAGAGCATTTCAAATTAAACCTTGTCGGTGACTAGAAGGTCAAGGTCAAGATAATCCAAAATTAAAATTTAAATACACAAATTATTTAATTTACGCTTCTTCGTTGATTCGAGGCAGCTGCAAAGTACAATCACATGTATTTGATATATTTGGGTAAAGATCGATATTTACTGTTTGTAGTTTTAGATTTTAAGTGTATTTCCGCCAATCATAAATATATGAAATTAATAATCAAATGTGTGTAGGTAATTGATAGGAATATACTTGAAAACAGCAAATAAAAAAGCTTAAAATGCAAAAGTATGACGGTCCTAAAAGATTATGTGGAATAAGATTAGCAAGAATTTAGATAACATCATGAGCTTTATTATTACTGTAACGATCAAATTTCAAACGATAAGGTTCAAAAGTATGCCAAGAACTCGGCAAAATATCAGACTTTGTGGACTTCAAAATCAGATAAAAAATTGATCCTAAATTAAGTAAGAATCACGGCTTACGAGGAGATCATATAGGGCTACATTATATATATATATATATATATATATATATATATATATATATATATATATATATGCTGTCCTATAGGAATGCTGTCTGTTCCGGCCAATAATGACCTAACAAGTGGCATTTCATATTTCTCAAATAAATTGCTGTAATTTTCTATCCCATGCCATCAGTTTCTTTCATGTCACGTTAGGCCTTTTTCTTTTTCCTTTCGTATCGGCTGCTGCTTCCACGTAATCTCTCTACCGAGTCAAATTATGGGGATCGTATTTTATTATTTGACTAGACAAATAAGATGCTATCATTCATACTTCTTTTTATTTAGAAGAAGGATATAACTAGATAAATAAGATAAATACTTCTTTTATTTAAAAGAATGTTAATTTTTTTTCCTTTACAGATTCGTAGGAAAATATGGTTCATACTTCTTTTATTTGTTAAGAAAAAAGAATTGTATTATTTAAATTAGTTCCACTCATTCATGCCATGCAAGTATATTCTTAATATAAAAATTAGGTTTAATACTAAAATAACTTATATACAACAGTAATCAATTGAGACTAAATATAATTTAGAAGAGTTATGTTACAATGAATGAGATAAGAATAGTGTTATTTCATTATGAAACTAACAGACTTCAAAGTATAAAATGTCATTAAAATAAAAATGTTATTCCCATTTTATTACTCAAAGATAGCAAATAAAAATAAAACCTAAGACTTTAAATAGTATATTCATCCTAACAAAAATACAATAAAATTTCAAGATGAATTACAAAATGAAAATTTTCAATCTAGCTTGCAATTTTATCTCAAGACATCATCTCGTTATCTTAGAGTCCCAAATGTTGGTTGTTAGTTCTCGCTTATTGAATACTATGTATGTAGAATAAATTTTAAAATAAGGTAAAAAGAATGATTGAAACTTCTTTTATTTGTAAAGAAAAAAATTATTGTATTATATTATCTATGATATTTGATGTATTATTTAAGCTAGTCCCTCTCATTCTTGCCATAGAAGAGATAAAGTTGAAATTATCTTAACATATAAAAACTGGAGTTGCTATTGAATTTTTTTCCACACTAAAAAGAGAATTTTCACTATAATTATATTGATAAGAACTTACATCTACTGAATAAGAAGGTAATTGATTTAGACCAAATATATCTATGGAGGAGTTATATAAGGGAGTGGTGGTTTTATGCAATGTCATAACAACAAAGAGAAGAACACAAAATAAAAAATATATGCGAGTGAATAAGAACATTTCTTAATATTATTGAAAGTTCAGATATGAAAAATAAGTTACTGGAATATGATGAGACAAGAAGTTTATTCCATTCATTGAAGGAGCTTGAAATTAAAACATTTAATCAATTATTTGAAAACTAGCTTAAGAAATATGTAATGGATCTAATAAAATTTAATGATGAGAATATTGCATTCCTATGTGTTTTTATGTTTAATTCATGTGCAAATTCAACTTGTGTATCTTAGATTGACTCAAGAATAGTAGTAGTAGACTTCTAGAATTAGGATAAATTATTATTAGAATAAGAATAAGAAAATATGCAATAACATGCTATATGATAAGAAAAAAAAAAAAGAGAAATGTTTAACTTACACACCAATGAACATAGCAACCTCTTCCTTTTAGTGGTTTTTTCTAAGGCACTTTTCTTTCTTGTGGATGTGCTACATTTAACTCCCTTTCATTTTTATTCCCTTAACTTTAATACCTAGATTGATTTCTCTATGGCATTCCCTTACTTGAGAGTTTTGTTCAAAGAATAAGTCTTTCATGCTATCTTCAATTTTTCCCCTTGTATTCTCATAACCATCAATTGCTATTTAAAGAGATCCATCTTTAAGCCTTTACTACTAAATGAACAAACAATCTAGTTAATATCTTATAATGTTCCCAATGTTTAGCTTCAAACCATGCCATTCACAGGTACGATATGTAACCATTGGCCTAGCCTTTGCATATTTGGTCCATCTCTTTAGAATATACTTTTGAGGAACTTGCTTGACATTTTGAAACAATAAAATTTTTAAACCACGTGCACACAAGATTCCTAAAAACTCAAATTTGTTGCAACTACAATAAACTTAATCATCATATAAGTTAAAATAAACGATATGGTGATGGGATCTTTGTAGAGGATTGACTTTAGATCCTTGTGGGCCTTACTTTGTCAAATACTGAGCCTAACTTCTTCAGCATATCAATTGTAAAAATCTTATGCTTCTTCCTAACATCAAATGCTATCCCCTCTCCCGGTTTGTCTTTTTTTGCAATACTAGTGTGAATATCATTTTTTTTTCTTATCATTATTAGTAATGAGATTAGTGCCTAAATCATCATTGGTCTCCTCAAATTCTTCTAAAAAGTTTAGATTTCTATATGTTAGATTTTCATTTGGAAAAATATTATTTTCAGTTTCCATGAACCTAAAAATTATACATACATACATACATAAAATAAACACAAGATAATAACTTGATTGTTTGGAACCAAAATATATCCTTTGAAATTTAGAACTATATATATGTATAACCATTAATAAATTAAACACAAGATAATAACTTGATTGTTTGGAACCAAAATATATCCTTTAAAATTTAGAACTACTAAAGAACAACTACGATACATCATCATCAACTAAGTCTTCAAAGGGAGATGAATTATATGATATATAATGTTCTGTTGGGAAGCCTAGTTTAGTGCCTTGTGAATTGTGTTTTGGATTATAAATTAATTATTTTTTTTTTTGTAACTACCACAAGGGAAGCATAATTGTATAAATTAAAAGTAATCATGTTAGGTGTGCACTCGTTATATGATTATTGCTTTGTAAGCTAGAAATCACAAGTCTTGATATAAATATTTAATTAATTACAACTATTGCATTATATATAATTATATGATGGGAAATATCTATGGATTTTTATATTCCACAATCGCTTAAGATCATAGAGAATCAGAATCTCTCACAAAAATAGTAAAATGATTAAGTATCTCTAAGTTTTATAAAATATATTTCCACTTGAGTTCATAAGAATAAGATACTGTACTCTACAAATAGAAAATCTACTATAATAATTCTTACACTAACAATCTTGATCTAGGCAACTCTCATTCACACCATCCTATTCAACCTAAAAACCTGACTGGGTTCTATAAGAACTAGATTGGACTGGTTAGGTGAACTAAGGTCTTTATGGGCCTTTGTCAAAGCATGTCAAGGAGTGAACTAGGCTAGTTTTATGACCGGATCAAGTTGAACCAAGTTGGATTGGCAAGGAGTCAATCTAGGTATGACAACACTATCTAAAATATGTTGATCATTACTTCTAAGGACTTTAGTATACATAAGAAAATAATATTACAATTAAATGTGAAAATTGATAATAAAATATATTATTTATAATTATTCATTTTGATACACGTACGACATTATTTACATAACTTAGGACTTGACGCTTCGGATGACATGAACATGCATGCGTGCATACATACACATACATATATAGTAAGAATAAAATACTTTCATCCAAATATAAAAACTACCACTAGGTAGAAAGATGCAGATATATATATATATATATATATATATATATATAGTAAATGGTTTCCTTTAAAGATAATAATTGTCTCTATTATATTAATAGGTTGTCTAAATTATTATGCTAATATATTAGATACTATTTAAAATATACTATAGGGAATTCTCAATAAAAGGATTACAATAAAACTAGGAACACTATTACAATTCTTCGGAACTCCAAGATGATAACATAATGCCTAAATTTTTTTAGTTATACTCTTATTTACAAATGATGATAATCCTATGCTTATAGCTGTGTCTGCGCGCCCTCGCTCATATCACGTTTTATTTAAGGTATATAATATAAACATTGAGTCTAAATTGGTTTAAAGAATAATCAACCTTAGAGCCTTAAATGTAGAAACTCAAATAAATAGACTATGTCGCGATCAATTGAATAAATATAACCAAAAAATATAATGTGATGTTAATACAAGAACTTCAGTTAGCTAGGTTTCATGATTCATCAAGTTTCGCAAGGGGAAAAAATATCCAAATTAGGCATTGGCTTTAAATTAAATTACAGAATACTAAATCATTATACTTAACAATCTCTATTCTAACCAAAAAAAAAAAGAAAAGGAAAAAGAAAAGAAAAATAAAGGAATTAATATACCATTTTCGGTTTGTTGCACTAGGTCATATTATTTTTAATTTGATTCAGAGTTAGTTCCCAAGTTTTTTTTTTTTTTAATTATAAGATATTTGTCTTATAATCCTCTAATTGGAGCCATAAATAATTTGAGTCAAGACGATAAGTGCTAAGTTCGAGCTTATGCTAGAATAGAAATTTCAAAGCTTAAACTCTGCTTGAACTCATTAAAGATATAATTTGAGCTTCTAATAGGCCTACAATAAGCCCAACCCATTCTTTTGTAAAAAAATATAGTCAATTATTCTTCCTCCCTTTCAAAACATGCAATCTTAGAAACAATCTCTCTCTCTTCTCCTTTTATATATTTTTTCTATACCTTTTAGGGTTTCTCTCTATTCTAATCTAAGGTTTATTAAAGTTCTTAATTGAGGTAACAAAGAAAAGAAAGAAGATGTATTTCTAAAATTTGAGGTCCAGAGCTCTCTTATTACAAGCAATTTGGGGTAATGGATACCTCCCCTTATGTGTTGTATCATATTTATATCTTCTTTTCAAAATCATCGTTGTAGTCTGTTAGCGATGTTGTATTCTATTACAATTATCAACTAATGTTTGATTTATATACTATTGTGATTACTTATGTATCTACATAATCCCTCAAGTACAAGGGTTTTCTAGTAATCCTCTAATTTTGTTGTTTTTGTCAAACCGCACCCCCCCCCCCTTAAGGTTGTGACCATGTCCTCAAATTTAAAATTAAGATAATCCCTTTGAAAATCAACCCAACATCTTTTGGTGGTAATGTTTCCCACTATACTAACAATTGTGGTACTGTGTGTTCCTATTCAATTCACTCCTTGTAGTTTAGAACTACTAAAGGCTTAACAATCAGAAAGTTCCCAAACGATTCTATAAGCAATGGGCATCTCTCCCAATTACTACCCTTTGCTTTTTTCAAATTAGAAATATAGAATACCAGATGAATTTGGGAACCAACTAGTAGTTCAAGGTGATATGCAGCTAGACTGATATGAGCTAAGACCATAAAAGGCCCAAAATACCTTTTGGAAAGCTTGTAAGCTAGCCTATTTGCTAGCGAAGTTTGGTAATAGGGTTGTAATTTAGCACAAGCGAAATCTCTAACCTCTAACACTTTCTTTATACTCTTTTGATCAGCTGAATTCTTCATACGGTGTTGAGTTTTTCTAAATTAAGTTTCAACACTCTTACAATTTCATCTCGATCCAACAATTCCTGGTCTGCGACCTCTACAACATTGAATTCCTTAACATAATATGGGATCTTCAAAATGGTGTCATTTGTGTAGCTAAGTCCTTCTTTAATAATGTAATACAATCAAAAGAAGGAATGGAAAGAGCATACATTTTCATACCTCCTCTAAATTGTTGAGATAGAGCATTTACTACTCTATTTTTTGGACCCCATTTATACTGTGTTTCATAAACATAACCCAACAATTTAATAAATAATGTTGCTCCAACATTTCTTTCACCAACTTTTCAATTTCTCCTTTTAAAAAAAGGATACTGATATAGTTTGACATTTACGGCTTGCTTCTCATCTTTCAAATGGATATGATGTTGGACACCACTAAGTAGTAACAATGATGGAGTTACGAATACATCTTTGAATCTACTCAATAATGCCTCTATTGCATTATTGCTAGTAGTATTAATATATGAAGTTTCCTTTTAAGCCACTAAATGAAACATACATGCAATATTATCAAACTGCACCAATTTTCTTAATTGACTATGCTCAATTTGTCTAGATTCCGTGTCTATATTCTTGTTTTCTGTCCCATATAAAACTTATAACCAATTTGTTATAGTCCATTGTAGTTGGACCCATTGTGGTTAACCATTTTACTCTCAAAACCAACTCAACTTCTTGTATCTACAAAACATAAAAATCAACAAAAAATTGTGTTCCATGTAGAGTCAAAGGAACCTGTTAACACATGCTCAAACAAACCAACTTTTCACCATTTCCAATCATCATAGAAAGTTGAGGAATAGCAATAATAGAAAGATTTAAATTCATGGTCACACTAGATTGTGTGAAATTATGTGTACTTCCCAAATCAACCAATATTGAAACATTTTTCTCCAAGAATTCTTGTAAACACAAAGTTTTAGGTGCTAATACTCCTAAAATAGCATGATAACCAATTTCCACGGTTTCTTGCAACAATTGTTGTTCCTCATTTTCTATATTCACTTCCCTACATCTTCCTCATCTAACTTTTCATTATGCATTTCCTCTTTTGGTAATATGATCATCAAGAATTTAATTTTACAAACATGACCCTTATGAACTTTTTCATCACAATTGTAACAAAGACCTTTCTCTCTTCTTTTAGCTAACTTATTAGGGGACATTTGTTTAATAGGTAAAGGTTTCTTGGAATTAGAAGGGTTTGACACAAGTTTATAATTTTGAGAAAAAAGAAATGCGTTTGAAAAGAAACATTTGAATGGTTATTTAAATTCAACTTTTATGGCTTATTTTGTTGGTAAGGTAGAACACTAGAAGGAAATAATTGTTGCAGTTTAGACTCATGAAGTTCAATAAGGCTCATGGCTTCTAACAAAGAAGAAGGTCTAAAAGATTTTATCTCTACTTGCAAAACAGGTTAAAGACCTAAAATGAAGCAACTTTGCAAGAAATGCTCTGCTTGTTATCAAGTTTGATAATGCTTTAAATTCACTTTGATAATCCTTTACACTGCCTGTCTATGTTAGTTTTGATAATTTTCCTTCAAATTCTTCAAACAAAGAGGGCTTAAATCCCATTTGTAAAGCTTGTAGAAATGTCTATCATGTAATCAACATATTATTCCTGGATAATCACTGAAACCAACTCAATGCTTCATTTTCTATGGAAAAAGAAGCCATCCTCAACTTGTCCACATTTGAAACTTGATGAAAAAAAAAAAATGGTTAACTTTGAAAGTCCAAGATTCAAGATCTTGACCTAAAAATTTTGGTAGGTCTAGTTTAATACTTTAATTAACAAATGATTCTCCTACTACATTTTAGGAAGATGATGAATTATCCATTAAGACTTGCTGTTGAATAGAATTATTCTGATTTCTCAACTATTTCATAAAAGTATGCATCATGTTCTTGGTATTTTCATGCATTGATGCCATTAATTGTTCCAGATTTAGTAATCTTGCATTTGTATGATTCCTACACTCCTCTAAAGCATCTACCCTACTTGCATGCAACTTAACTTCATCTTGTCATTTTTTTCATTTTACAATTGATCCCCTTAGAAATATCAAGGAGAGCACCAATTAAAAGGCCTAAGGTAGGCCTAGCCCATTCTTTTGTAAAAAGTACAACCTATTACTCTTGCTCCTTTTCAAAACATGCATTCTTCAAAACATGTCTCTCTCTCGTCTCTCTTCTTTGTATTTTCTTTTTCATACCTTTTAGAGTTTCTCTATACTCTAATCTAGGGTTTGTTAAACTTCTTGATGCAAGTAATAGAGAAAAGAAAGAAGATGTATTTCTAGAATTCAAGGTCTAGAGCACTCCGATTACAAATGATGTAAGGTAAAGGATACCTCCCCTTTCTATGATGTATTGTATTTATATCTTTCTCTTTTTTTTCAAATTTGCCATTGTAGTTTGTTAACACTGTTGTCTTTTGTTACAATCCTCAATTAATATTTGATTTTATACGCTATTGTGACTTCTTATGTATCTACATAGTCCCCTAAGTACAAGGGTTTTCTAGTAATCCTCTGATTGTGTCATTTTGGTCTGTTGGATATAACAGCTTGATAACTCATCAAACATAAAATTTTGAGCTTCATACACAACTCAAAATGACCTCAATAAGCTTGAGTTTGATTTGATTAAACTTATTTAGGTTTGATTTTTCTTTAAAAAATATATATATATTATTAAAATAATGTTGATATGCAAATTCGACTCAAGCTTGTTAAGTAAAATATTATAAAACTCAAATAACTTGAGCTTTATCTTAAGCTATACTCAATTGTTGTTGGAACAAATTGGAGTGATTGGCAAGTAGGATTTGCTTGTTAGTACCCCACTTCTAACCATCAAATGTGTCCCGAAAGATCCAATGCTCGGCCGTGATATCTTTATAATAAAATGCAACAACAGCTGAAGTTTCATTAAATTAAATAAATGCGTGATGTTACAAAAGAAAATTCTTAAGACGGAAACCAAATTATAAAAACGATCAACATCATGTCGACGTTATACTTTGATATAAGAGGATAGATGTGCATGAAACTCTAAGCATTTATAATAACACTAAGCTCCATTATTCTTCTGCGTTGCTTCTTGGGTATCGTGACGTTTATGGCATAGACGGATGAGCAGCCGTACAACAAATGGAACGAAACCTGCAATAAAAACATAACGGAACCTCACGGTTTCATGAGGTGAAATCGCAAAGATTGCAGATGCATACGTGATCAACATCGAGCCTGTGGCAACAGTTATTTCGACAGGAAATAAAGAGCAGGTATGAGAGACCATTAAAATTGTAAGAACAGAAGTTGAAAGCGCCAGAGTGTTGAAGACTAAGAACACATAATATGGCTTTTCCCTAGCGGCGTAAATTGCATGCCCTGGTCGATGGCTTTCACCATCCTGCCACACTCCGCCGGGCGGGTTCACGCCGGCTTACGCCGGCTTGGAATGTGACTGCTGCTATCAATGTCGAAATAATTAAGAGGACATTCCGAGATTCAACAACAGAAGAATTTGATGGATCGTCTCGGTGGGAATTATCAAAGGAGTTGGTTCTGGTCCTACAAGAATTTTCTCCTATAGGTCTCGACATGGTCAGAAGGCAAATGCACACAAAACAAAGTATATATCGAGATTTATCGCACTTCCCCCATAAGGGGAACTGTACATACATATATAAAAGTAGAGATGCTGGAAAGTCAACCAATGTTTTCAAGTCTTCCTTACAAGTAGCGTATTAAAATTTTTCAGTAACCAACTCCGTAAGGCTTTCCATTGAATTGGATGGGTCTTTCTTTATTAGATTGTTCCGGACATGTCGTAAATTCCAGCAAAAGATAAGGACATGCCGATCTCACTTTTGACAATGACTTTTCAACGACACTTGGCATTAATTTTAGTACGTGAAAATTGTTGGAGAGAAATCAAAGATTTCTAAAGATACGAATTTTGGCAGTACTCAAGATATGTTTCCATTCATCATCATTTTATTGTTTGAGAATGCTAAAAACTTAAAAAAAAAAGAATAATTATAAAACTAAAAGATAAACTATAATATTAACAAACCAAATCTTTGTAAGGTATTATCTTAACTTATTTTGAATCATTTATTTAACATTCCTTCTTGATTCAAAATCATACACTCTTAGCTTCATTATAAAGTGTTGATGTTTAGCTTTGGGAAGTGACTTTATCAATATGTCAGTCATTTGTTCATTTGTGCTGCAAAAACTAAGATTAATCTTTCCATTAGTTACAAGCTTCCATATGAAGTGATGCTTTATGTCTATATGCTTTGTTCTTCCATGGAATGCTGGGTTCTTGGACATTGCAATTGTAGACCTATTATCACACATGATTTCAGTCGCTTTGTCTTGCTCAAAGTGAAAATCTACAAGAAGTTTTCTTAGCCACAACGCTTGACATGTTGCTGCATTTGCTGTTACATACTCTACCTTCGAGGATGAAAGTGTTATGATTTCTTGATTCTTTGAACACCATGTTATTGCCCCTGATCCAAAGTTGAAAACGTTCCCTAATGTGCTCCTTTTATCATCCAAGCTACCTGTCTAATCACTATTTGAATATCCAAACAAATCAAAATCAAATGCTTTAGCATATTAAATACCGTCACTGACAGTTCTAGTTATGTATCTAAGTATCCTCTTTGTTGCACCAAAATGTTGCTTTGTTGGACTTTGTATAAATCTAGATACTACACTCATGGAATATGCAATATCAGGTTTTGTATTTGTCAAATAATTCAATCCTCTAACTAAGCTTCAAAAGGTTCTTGCATCAACTTTATTCATTCCATCATCACGCTGCAACTTCTCATTGATGTTCATTGGAGTTTCAGCTATCTCACACGAGTTCATCTTAACCTCTCTAACAAGTCTGCTGCATACTTTTGTTGACAAACAAATATTATATCTTCACATTGCTTTACTTCCAGCCCCAAAAAATACTTTAACCAACTCAAATCAATCATTTCAAAGTTCTCCATCATACTTAATTTAAACCTTTCAATCAATGACTTTGAAGTCCCCATATAAATCATATCATCCACATACAAACATACTACTAGGAACTCACCTTCTTCTCCATATTTTAGATAAAGTGTAGGTTCATTTTCACTCCTAGTAAATCTATTCTTTTGAAAGAAGCTATCTATCTTGCTATACCAAGCACGAGGGGCTTGCTTCAAACCGTACAATGCCTTTCTTAACTTATAGACTTTACTTTCACACCCTTGCTTAGTAAATCCTTCAGGTTGTGAAACATACACTACTTCCTCTAACTCTCCATTCAACAATGCATATTTAACATCAAATTGATATACTGGCAATTCAAGTTGAGAAGCTAAAGCTAAAATTATCCTTACTATTTCAAAACGAGCAATTGGAGAGAATACATCATCATAATCAATACCTGGTTATTGTGAATACCCTTTTGCAACTATTCTTGCTTTGTGCTTTTAAATACTTCCATCCTCATTGAACTTGGTCCTAAACACCCACTTCAAGCCAATAATATTTTTGTCTTCAGGAGCATCAACAAGTTCCCAAGTTGAATTCCTCTCAATAGCTTCCAACTCTTCATTCATTGCTAATTTCCATTCTTCCTTAGCCACGGCTTCTTCATAGCAGCTGGGATCAGAAACACACAATGTAAAGTTGCAACTTTCATAAACATCTCTTATGGACTTAAACTTCTTTACTGGTGACTTACTTGAAGAATAAGATATTAGTGAATGGTAATCACTTGAATATAGACTGTTGCGTGATGGAGTGGATTCTGTAGATGGCGTTGTAACATTCGTTGCTATTGCTACATCTTCTTCCGTTTCGTCTGTCATAGGAACCGAAACAACTACTGCATCATTTTTATTCCAATTCCACATTCCCTCTTCATTGAACTGAACATCTCTACTTACAATAATCTTCCCACTTATAGGATTGTACAATCAACTTTAAATTGTAAGCTATATCTAAGGAAGATACACTTTTCGGATTTTTCATTTATCTTAGAACAAGAATGCATAAGTACATATGCTAAACATCAAAAAAAATTTAGATGACTTACCCGAGGCTTTCTTCCTGTCCATTCTTCATATGGAGTACAATTTGAAACAACCTTCGTGGTTAAGACATTCAACAGGTACACCGCAGTTGCAACATCTTCACTCCAGAACTGATTAGGAATTTCCTTTGTCTTCATCATGCTCCTTGCCATTTTAACCACAGTCCTATTTTTCCTTTCGGCCACACCATTTTGTTGTGGTGTGTATGGAGCAGTTAGCTCCCTTCTAATTCCATGTTCATCACAGAAGTTTATAAATTCTTTATATTGGAATTCATCTCCTCTGTCTATCCTCAGCAAATTCACACTTCTTCCACTTTGATTTTATACACAAATCAGCATGTACCAAATCTAGACATCCTGATGCTCTCTAGGACTTTCCTATCGGGAAGGATCCACATCTTTGCTTCCTGTACACATAGCCCTCACAGAATGCAAGATCACCAACTTTAGGCAAGCTAAAGACCATCTCCTTTGCATTTAAGTACTTCAATCCATTTACATTCAAATGACCATACTGGAGGTGCCATAGTTTAGTTTCATCACAGCACTTAACCAAGTTTGCTCTACTCACATGACTTGCGACATTCAAGGGGAACATACGGTTTTGAGTCATGCTCACTACTGATATCATTTGGCCTGGTCTTTTATCATTGATTGCGCATGAATCATCATCAAACACCATTGTGTATCCACCGGACATTAGCTGTCCAACACTTAGCAAGTTATGAGCTAAGCTGGGCACAAATTGTACATCATGAAGAAGTCTTTTATCTCCTTAAGCTATCTTAATTGCAATTGTGCCTTTCCCTTCAACCTGAACTTGTTTATTGTCTCTAAGTCGAAACTTCACTCTTTTGTGTCTCATCAAGATTCTTGAACAAGGAGTACGAGTTCGTCATGTGATTCGAACAGCTACTATCGACGAACCAGACCTTCGGTGCTGCATTTAAAGCAGTAGCTTGTGCTAAGAATAATTTGCACTCATTCTCGTCATCCACTTTCTTTGTGAAGTTTGCCACTTTCTACCTCTCCCTTTGTTTGTTCCAGCACTCAGCTTCCTTATGTCCAAATTTTTTACAATAGTGGCATTGGATCATACTTTTCGATTGTCGCTAGTCGTTGTAGTGACCACATCCCCTGTTTCCACTTCTATTAGCACCACAAAATCCACCCCTATTGCGTCTACGGCCTCTTATAGCATACTCCTCAACCTTTCCTTTAAAGTTGGACTCTCCCTTCACTTGGAACGCCTTTTCATCACTCTTTTTAGTAGGACGATTCAGCCTATCCTCATGCGCAATTAATGAACTCATCAATTCATCAAAGGTGTAGATTGATAGATCCTTGGATTCCTCAATTGTAGCAACGATGTGATCAAAGTTCTTTGTTAAACTCCTTAGAAATTTGCTTACAATGACTTCATTACTAATCTCCTCTCCATAAGTTTTCATTTGACTCACAATCTTGGAAACTCTAGCCAAATATGCTTGCACGAATTCCTTTTCAAGCATGGTTAAAACTTCAAAATTTCGACGAAGAGATTGCAATTTTACTTGGATCACCTTTTTGTTACCCAAGTACTCCTATTTCAATGTTTTCCACGCCTCTTTGGCCATGTTTGCTACTGTAATACAAGGAAAGATTTCATTGTCCAAAGCTTGTTGTATGAAGAATAAGGCATTTGCATCTTTCTTGCGATTTTCCTACAATTGTGCATCAGACTCTCCATTCCCTTCCACATAACCATTCTCAATGAAATCCCATAACTCTTGGGACCTAAACAACGTCTTCATCTTTAATCTCCAGAACTAATAATTTTACCCTTTGAAGATCAAAATCAAAGGTTAAGAGTGCCCTCCGGAACCGTTGCTGGTTGCTATGTTTGATTGTTGATGTTTTCTTTGTGTTTTAGATGCTGTCGTGAATGTAGGATCGAACCTGGAGCGTTTTCCACCTTTTTTGCAAGCTCTAATACCACTTTTGTTGGAGAGAAATCAAAGATTTCCAAAGATACGAATTTTGGCAGCACTCAAATGATATGTTTTCATTCATCATCTTTTTATTATTTGAACATGCTAGAAACTTAAGAAAAGAATAATTCTGAAACTAAAAGATAAATTAAAATATTAACAAATCAAATCTTTATAATCTTATGTTGTCTTAACTTATTAACTTACGTTTCACATGAGAGTCCGGTTTAACGTTCCTTGGGTGAGCATGTCCGTGTAGACCTACAATTAATCGTTAACCTTCTTTATTCGCAGAAACTACCCTGTCCAATCACTGGGTTATATGTAGAAAAGAAAAAAAAAAAAAAAAGGGTTTTGACCTTCATTATTATTATGATTTCTGAACGGTTCCTTGGTGAGTAGGCAAATCTTTTTTTTTTTTTTCTTCAACTGCCGTATGTATACATTTTTTCTGCGATATGAGATGAAGCCGATTCATCTGTTAAAACATCAATATTATTATCATTGCATGAGGGCATTTTAACACTTCATCTTAAATTGATTGTAAATGATACTTGAAACATAATATATATATCTCCTTTTGACCTCTTACCAAATGTTCAAATGTCACTCGTCATTTTTTCCATTTCTTATAAAAAGAATTTCATGGAAATTCTTTCCTCAATTCCAACCTCTTCTAAAGAAAAGCTTGTTTTGCCTCTTCCTTAATTTTCTCAAATCTCAATATTAGCTTCCCCACAAACCTATAATGGTACAGACACATATAGACTAAAAGTAACACGTAATACAACAATATTAAGAAAAGTTAGGACACAGATTTGGCAGGCATATAATATATATATTCTAGTTTGACAAACATATAAAAGTAAAAGATTTTTTTTATCATGGAAATGAAAAAGAAAAAATAAAGTTCATTTGGAAATCTTATTTTACTATTTTCAAGGGGAAACTTATTTTATTATTTTTAGATTTTCCTTCTCATCATACTATTTGTAAGACCACTTATTTTGAGGATTTATTTGTAGAGCTTACCGAACGCATCACCAACTATTTTATTTGGGGTCTGGTAAACCTTGGGACTTAAAAGACCTTTCATGGAAGTTTTACTTTTAACACCTAGATTTCAAACATCGGCAAATCAAATCCATGTCAACAATCAAATGTTATATCAATTTTAAGTGAAAATTTTCGAGATCCTAAAATTGATTATGATAATTTATAAATTTTACGTATTTTATTTAAGCAGGTTACGTAACAAATAATTATCGCCATAAAAGACAAAAGCAAGACAAAAATGGTTGATGTAGGCTAGTAAAAATATTAAAATATAATTTATATTATATTAAAATAATACAATTATCCACCTTCTTAAAATTTGAAAGTGACATATATTTATGTTTTATTTTCTATTTTTCCTAAATCTAGGCTAATTTTGTAAGTAAATTGGTCTACTTACTAACGAGAAAGAAAAAATGGTGCATGCCATCTCGAAAAACCTAACTAAGTCCTAATAAGAACCGAATTGGACCGACTATGTTGACTGAGATCTTTATGAGTTGCTGTCAAAGCATGTTGAAGGAGTAAACCGGATGGATTTTATGGCCGAATCAGGTTGAGCTAGGATTGGACCGGCTGGGTTAATTTTGGTTTGTTAACATTATAAAATGTATTGATCATTACTTAAAAGGACTTTAGTATACACAAGAAAATAATATTACAATTAGATACGAAAAATGATGATAAAATATATTATTTATAAGGAATCATTTAGATATACATACGGTATTAATTACATAAATTAGGACTTGACACCTGAGATGACATGCACACACGTGCTTCCATGCATGCACATACATCTATAGTAAGAATGGAATGCTTGTACCAAAATATAAAAACTACCGCTAGGAAGAAATATATATATATTTTAAATTTGCAAGTGGATTTTTTTAAATGATAATAATCTTGTCTCTGTTATATTAACAGGTTTGCGTAAATTATTTTATGGTAATATATTAGATGCTATTTAAAGTATACTATAGGACATGTACCAATTTAATTGAAACAACAACAAGCAATAATAAATGATGGTGTCAATAATAATAGCAACATCAACAAAAACAATAATTGTAGATATATATATACATGCAATGATTCAGAATCTATTAATAATATTTGAGAACTTATAGATACAAATCTTGTAGTTCTTAATATTATTTTTATAGATGGTGTGGTGGTATAGGTCTGAGTATAGGGTTACGTGTATGTTGCATGAGAATGTGCTACACATGGCCTACAGAGAGAAGCAACACATACCAGAATGATTGGAGGTAAATGAGATGAGAAAGAAGAGTAGGCAATCCTGAATAAAACTCAACACTATAGTAATAGGTGAATGTTCTTTAGAATATTGTGTTTTTAATCTTCTAAGGAAAATTCGGTAGAGAGATGATGTTTTTCCAAATAAAAGTCCTTTTTGAATGAGGATATCTTGGGTATTTATAGGATTTAGTTATGAATTTTATCCATCAGATAGTGATAATAATTAACGGTTTTAAGTGAATGAGCCCCTATATGGACTCTTCATGAGTCTAGGCCTATTAGTGGCTTCTAATGTATAAGCCCTATTGAGAAATGTTGGATCGGATCAACTAATCCAATAGGCCTTACCTCAAGTCCATCACGCCAAATGTCTTTTGATCATCCTAAACTATTGACTTAAGTCTTAGGGCCTTGTCACCTCAACCCAAAGAGTCAAGTCCATTAAAATATAAGGCTAAAAGCCCATAAATCGAATTTAGCCCTTTGCATTTTGCCATTTGATCAAAGTCCTTTAAATGAAGTTGAAGGGGTTTGAGCATTAGAAAAGCCTCTCTAATGGTTAGGAAATTGCTTAGTGAATGTGCGCTTATAGAATAGCTACACTACTACCATATACACATTTGCACGATTCGTATTACAAGAGTCTAGCACCAACACTACATATAATTTAGTTTTTTCTCTCAGTACACAAACTTGCAACACTATTTAATTGCGCATGTTGCTTTTAGCCAATCGGAAATAGATATTACTTGAGATCAAAATACAATATCACTTAAGAGGAACGAAGTGCAAAATTGCTCAATAATAACATTAGGCCTATGTTACATAAGCTCTTATATTCTTGGTAATTGGAAATTAAATTCTCTAAACTAGTGACAACAATTTTATCAACCTAGTAAGCCATGAAAACACACAAATTTGACCATCAAAGATATGGCAACTGAGAAAGTGGTTTGGTCACAACTATAATAGACTTAAATAAGTCTTTTTTAAATATATTATAAGCTCTATAATTTTATATAAGTGAAAAGTTATGACTTTTCAAAGTTAGAAAAACAAATCACTTCGTTTTTTTCTTCTTTCTTTTTTTTTTTTTTGTTGTTGCCAAAATCTAAGTAATAAAATAAAATGAGAACTCTTGATTACAAGGCATAGGTCAATGGTTTAATGGAAATCTACAGATATGCTACTGAGGCAACTTGAGTTCGAACCCCACAAGATATGTTATGTGCTGTTTTCCTTCTTCTTTTGTGTGTGTGTGTGTGTGTGTGTGTACAATAAGATGAAAGGATAACTCCTAATAGAAAGGCATAGGCCAATTCCAAATGGAAAGACACATGCGTGTGTAGGAAGAGACTTGAGTTTGAGTCTCCACAAGCACGTATGTGTAGAAGTTTTTTTTTTTTTTCCTTTTCATATATAATAAGAGAGAGGAGCTGCTCCTAAAAACAAGGCAAAGGCCAATAGCCTACTTGGAAATCTACACAATTGTTGCATTAGCACCCTAGTTTGATCCTTACAAAGCACATTGCACATTCCCCCTCCCCCTTTTTTTTTCTTTTAGATCTATGACACACCTGCAGGAGTCTAAGGAGAATATGAAATATGTGAATCCTTGTTCTTAGTCGTGCTCAACGTCATTAGCCTTGTAATGGATAAACTTTGGGATTTCAACAACATATGATTAAAGATGATGTGTCAAAATTTGATAAGAGTAGTACATCTCATTTTTTAACAACACATGAATCTATTGGTATTGTTATTATTATTTTCAGAATTGGGACAATTGGTATCACTTTCTTTTCATCGCATTTTTTTGTTTTCACACACACATGATACTATATATACCAACTGAATTTCACACACCCATTTTCACATCTTTTCAACCCTTGCCCATTTATCTTTACTTTCTTAACTTATGAATTCCAAACTCATTCACACATCTTTGCTTGCATTTACATTATATTATTTATTTATTTATTTATTTTTGTATCTTCATCTTTATTACCTGTTTCTTCTTCCTCTTTCCTTTTTTTTTATTTGCTCAATCAACTTGATCTTGGATGGCGGCATGGAGTGATTGTGATTGTTGTATCAATCTATGCTACCTGCGTTCACTCTTTATTGCGGGACATTTTGATTCAATGGGAACACGAAATGATTGAAATAGCTACATTAGACCTTATGACATAAATTTGTTCTTCATCATGAGACTTTTTGGCCACTCAAGTAGGTCGTTGTTGGCTTGAGCATGTCACTCTCATACTTCTTCGTATTTGTTCAAATTGAGTACAAGCAACAACAAACTTGAAACTGGACAGAGAAGATGAATAGAGCTACAAAATCTAAGGACTGAAGATTTGAAACTAGAATTTGAAGCTTGAAACTGTGACATCGTGATTTTGAAGAAATAGATAGCACTAAGACATTAAAGTTCATGACATTTGTTGATTTTCATTGTATATATTCTAATAAGCATAGTGTTATGGACATGTTTGTCTTTTGGTTATGCATCAGGAGGTTCACTTGATGTGCACACTTCTGGGTTTTGTTACTTGAATATATTCTCTAACAAATTTCAATCTTAAGAGAAGTTCATGGAGTGAGTTGATACATTTTGCTAATAATGTGTAGGGTCCATGGATGTGTGTAGGTGATTTCAACAAAACACTTGATGACAATGAAAAGAGTAGAGGTAGACAAAGAAGTAGAAGGCAAATTGAAGGTTTTAGAAAAATGGATATCTAATGGTAAACTAGTTAATGATGGATTTTAAGGACAAAAACATACATCGATTCCACAACATCAAGTGAAGATAAAGTCATGTAGTGAAGAGCCATAATACTGGTGTTCTTTCACATTGCATGAGAGGGGCATTGTACATAAGCTTTGTGTGTATGGGTACTCAAGCATTGAGCACACACACTCATTGAGCATCAAGTGCATGCACACTACAAGTATCATGTATAGATACCACATGTAGGAGGTGTTGTGTGAAGTAGGCATCATGAATAACAATCATCATACAAGATTAACGTCTTGATAAGTCATGAAGACTATTATTCGCACTCCAATAATGACACGATGATAATATAGTGAACTTCAATAAAGCATTTGAGGGAAAAGATTGACAGTGAAACTTCAAGTCTAAAGGAAAGTGATCCATATTGGTGTATAATTGTATATAAATGTTCATGAGTCAATGAAATTTTGCCTTTTGATCATGGTTGTGAAATATTAGAATTGCATCCACTAAAACTCTTTTATATGTTGCACCTATTAATGACTTTCCTCTTGTTGTTGACATATCACAAAGGAAGCAACTCCTAATGCCTGCTTCACTTATGCCATCAATGAAAAACAAGTTTTGCTAAAGCCTTTCAATCTATGAAAACAACAATGCCTTGAAGGATCACCTTAGGTTGATTTCACATTAGCCACTATTTCCATAAGAACAGTCAAACTAGAACATTGATTGCAAACGTGCACTTGCAATTAACCACTTGGTGTAGGAGGCACTAGCTTAAGCCTTCCTTCATTATAACCTTCTTAATTACACCATTATAACTTTTTTCATCGTCTGCAATATGAGTTGTAATGAAATATGAGAAGTTGATAGTGATGATAAGATCCATTCATGGACTTTTGTACTCATTTGTTCCCATGATACTTGTTTTACCTTTTCAAGATATCTTATCATCATGCACTTAGGAACAATAGTTCTCACTTAGCAACATACTATCAAAATCCCTCAACATCACTTGATTGAGCGAGAAAAACTTTTACTAGAGTGAGAAAATTCTTTCATTAACATGAAGCACCTATCACTTTGTTTGCACATGACAAGAAAAAGAAATGAGAAAAAAGTAACAAAGATGCATTTCACTGTAAATAACCCTTATGTCATCAAGCTTATATAGAGTTTTGCAGTTTTTCTATGCTATTGGTTCTCTTGCGTTTCTTTGTGCCTCCATGACAATCGTGCATCTTTCTTTTCTTAGGTTCTTGAATGTGAATTTCTTCCTGTTTGCGAACCAATGCTTCAAGGGTTTCCACTATAAGCATATTACCTTCATTTATGAGTTTATCAAAGAATGTTGCTTTAGCGAAGTGGAATTTATTAGGCATGAATGGATTCTTTGTAGCAGGAATAAAGACATTTTTCTTATTTCAATAACCTTTTAAACAATGATGCCATGTCGAAGGTATCACATTGTGGTCGTGTAACCACGTTCTTTCTATGAAGAGATAGTAGGATACAAGCTCATGACCACATGAAACATGTAGAGCTAAGAATAGGCCTAACCATAAGGTCTACTTTGACATATCCTATTGTCATTATGGAAGACTCGTAAAAGCTATTCACCATAATGGGTTTCTTTACTAAGTGTTGACTATCTATCTTTGCAGCTTTGAAAGTAGACATTGACATGATATTTAAGGAGGAACTAGTGTCAATAAATGTTCTCTTTATTGAATGCCCATTAAGTATACTTTCAACATATAGAGGACGATTATGATTTGAGCCCTTAACACACATGTGAGAATCAGTGAATGAAATTTCATTTTCATGCACACAAGCCATCCTTTTCACAAGTTACGCCACACTACACTTTGCATATTGACCTTCTAAAATCTACGTAAGTGTAATAGCTACTACAAGCTTAACCTTCTCGTCAAACCCAAAAAGGCTAAAGAAATTCCTAAAATTTGATGTTTTCATAAGTGCAGCAACAATGGGAGGGCACTAATCCTCTTCAACTTCAACCAATTTTCCTTTTTCCTTATGTGTCTCAATAGCTGACTTATCATTTGTTTCCATAGTAATAGGGTTATGAGTAGCATTCACTACCCCATGTTAATTGTTATGAGTTAGAAGGGGATTGTTGTGGATATTGTTGTCTTCAATAATAAGCTCGCCTATCTGCACTCTTTCGTTGAATATCTTCTTTAATGTCTAACAATCCTTAGTAGAATGACTAATAGTGCTATGAAACCTACAATATTTAGGATCACCCTTCTCTTTAAAGGTAAGGAAGTGATCAACTCTCGAGAGCTTGATATTTCCATCCTACAAGTACGTTAACTTTTCAAACTTGGATTTCTCCATTTTAGCTTACTTTCCTGCCTTGAGTTTTTGCCATGGCCCTCATTTATTGAACCTTGTATGTTCGCTCCTTTATCTTGTAACAGAGTTATTGGTTTGTCATGCATTTTCAACCAATTTTACAAATGAAACCAAGAATAAGTTCTCCAAATGAACAGCATACTCAGTAAACATTCCTTATATGCAAATTTTTACCAACTCTCTCTCGTCACAAATATCCTAAATATCGAGAGAGCGATCTCTCGACTTTTGATGAATTCTTCTCATGTTAATGAAGGTCACCCTTTATTCCGTTGAGAAAATTTTTTCAAATAACATCTTGCACATGTTCCCCTGTGAGTCCACTGGTCCTAAAGAAAGATTAACATACCACATATACACTTTTTCTATGAGAAACTTGGAAAATTCCTTAAGTTTCAAGTCCTCAACCAATTTATAGACTTCTAGCATCTCAATAAGCTTTAGTAAATGCTTCTTAACATTTCCCTTCTTGCTATTAAAGAACATGAACTTAGGACTCATATAGTCCTTTGGGTAAGGTTTTGTTGTGATACGTTGATGATAAGGAAGCTTGAGTTTTGGAACCCCTATGGTAGACTTCATTTGTATCTCTCTCATATATGTGTCCAAATCTTTTTTAGTAACAAATGAACCTTTTGGAACAAAGGCTCCAAGCTCTACTGGAGTGATAAGGATAGGGTTAAGATGATTCACATATTCGACAACAGTAACATGTAGAGCACTGTAAAATGATGAAGGACCCCTAATTTGAATCTATCTCCCTCACCTCAACATCTAAGTGTTGTGTAGGCGCAAGTTCGTAGGCTAGAGCATGCTCTTCAACCATAGCTTGTTCATTGACAATAGGAGAGTTGATCCATTGAGGTGCTTGAAGAGCACGTTGCAACGCAACATGTACAGGGTTTAGTAAGACCATACCCTGATGCTCATTAGCAATGAAGGCCATAGCAGGCATTGAGTCATCATAATAATAAAGAGATCCATCTTCCTAATGTTTTCTTGGATCGCTTATATAACTTAAGTGTTATTAAGTGAACCCTTTGGTATGGTATTTCCTTGGTTCACATCTCCAAAGTCTAGTGTGATTTGTCCAGTAGCTTCAACATTAGCATCATGTTCCTAATTGTTTCCATCAATAAAGTCAAGTATCCTTCTCCTTGGAGGTACCAAGTTGTTAGCTTCCTCCTTCCCTAGTGAAGTTGCTAAACAAATGTGAGGGTATAGGTTTGAGTGTGAGGGTCAAGCATGTGTTGCATGAAAACCGTTGCACATGGCCTAACAAGACAAGTGACACGTACCAGAATGATCAGGGATAAATGAGATGGGGAGGAGTAGGCGATCTCAAATAAGGCTCAACACTATAGCGATTGGTGATTGTTCTTAAGAATATTGTGTTATTGATCTTTTAAGGAAAATCCGATAGAGTAATGACATTTTTCTAAAGAAAAATCTTCTTTAAATGAGGATGTCTTGGATATTTATAGGATCTAGCTATCAATTTCATCCATAAGAAGTGATGACAATCAGCATTTTGAGTTAATAAGCCCCCATATGAGCTTTTTATGGGTTTAGGCCTATTAGTAGCTACTAATGTATAAGTCTTATTAAGAAAGGTTAGATCAGACTGACCGATCTAATAGACCTATTATGCTAAATCTCTCTTAATTATCCCAAACTATGAGCTTGACTCTCTAGGTCCCATTCTCTCAGCTCAAAAAGTTAAATTCATTAAAATATTAGGTTAAAAGCCTATGAATTGAATTTAACACTCTATATATATTAACATGATATAAGAATTCTCAATAAAAGGATCCTAATAAAAATACAAATATTATCACAATTTTTCAAAAATCCAAGAGTAGACAATTACAAAATTTACAAATACTGGAGAGATAATTGTATTGCATGGCACTAACAAAAATGATAATATTATAAGATTTAATAGTTACGGTAAAGGATAAAATATTGCTTAAATTTTCATCTTTATTGTCTTAATTTTCAAATGATGATAATCCTACGCTTATAGTTGTGTATGCATACCCAGTTATATTATGTTTTGTTTAAGTCATATAATATAAGCATTTCATCTAAATTAGCTTAAAAATAATCAACCTAAAACCTTAAATGTAGGAGAAATTATATGATTGAGTTACTTAAAAGTAACTCAATAGTATAATTTTTTTTATAGTGAACAACCCCTTATTTTACTATGATCGAGGTATTTTAATGTAAAAAATAAAAATTCAACAGCTCCCATTAAGTCATCAATAGTTTTCAAAGGACTATTAACCACATCAAGGGAACTATCGAAAGTCTCTTTACTATTATTAGGCCATATTTTGTTATAACCGAGATGATTTTACTATAATCAGAAGAAGTGACTATACTTTCCAATTACTTTTGAGTGACTAGATTGTAAGGTTCCTCCTAAATGTAATAGCTCAAATAAATAAACTATGTATGGTTAACTAAATAAATACAACCAACAACTATAATAAGAGGTTAATAGAAGAACTTTAGTTCACTAGGTTGCATGATTCATTAAGTTTTGCGAGGGAAAAAAAATAAAAATTCAAATTAGGCAATAGTCTTAAATTAAATCACAGAATACTTAATTAAATAATTGTTAGTGACTTAACAATTTCTATTTTGAGCAAAAAAATAAAAAAGAATTGTTTGATTTACCATTTCTGGTTTGCTACAATAGGTTAGCAAGAATTTTCCTTTTAATTATAAGACTTATATCTTATAATCTTCTAGTTAGAGTTGTAAATAATTTGAGTTAGAGATAATAATTGTTAAGTTTGAGCTTGAACTAAAATGAAAAATTCAAAGCTAAACTTTACTCCAACTCAATCAAACATAAAATTTTAAGATCTTACTTAGCTCAAAATGATTACAATACGTTTGAGCTTGGCTTGAGTAAACTTATTTAGGTTTGATTTTTCCAATAAATATATATTTGCTTTGATTAAAATAATATTGATATACAAATTTAACTCAAATGCAACTAACATTTAAGTTTGACTCATGCCTATTTGGTTCACAAGCTAAATAATTGAGTCAAATATCATAAAATTCAAACTCAGTTCGATAATATATTCAAGTAATTCGAGTTTAATCTTGAGCTAGGCTCAATTGTTGTTGACTCAGATTTAAATAACTCGCACGTAGGATTGGTTCATTAACACCCTACTCCTAACCATCGAATCTGTTCCAAAAGATCTAATGCTCGGCCGTGCTATCTGTGTAATAAAATGCAACAATAGCTAGCTGAAGTTTCATTAAATTAAGCAAATGCGTAATGGTACAAAAGGAAATTCTTACAACGAAAACCAAATCATAAAAAGGATCAACATCATGTCGACTTTATATTTTGGCATTAGAGGATAGATGTGCATGAAACCCTAAGCTTTTATAGTAACACTAAGCTCCATTATTCCTCGGCGTTGCTTCTTTCGTATCGTTACGTTTGTGCCATAGATGGATGAGCAGCCGTACAACAAATGGAACGAAACCTGCGATAAAAACATAACGGAACCTCACAATTTCATGAGGTGAAATCGCAAAGATTGCAGATGCATACGTGATCATCATCGAGACACAGGCAACAGTTATTTCGACAGGAAATAAAGAGCAGGTATGAGAGACCATTAAAATTGTAAGAACAGAAGTTGAAAGTGCAATAGTGTTGAAGACTAAGAACACATAATACGGCTTTTCCCTAGCAGCGTAAATTGCATGCCCTGGTCGATGGCCATCACCATCCTGCCACACTCCGCCGGGCGGGTTCACGCCGGCTTGGAATGTGACTGCTGCTATCAATGTCGAAACGATTAAGAGGACATTCCGAGCTTCAATAACAGAAGAATTTGAAGGATCGTTTCGGTGGGAATTATTAAAGGAGTTGGTCCTGGTCCTAAAAGAATTTTCACCTATCGGTCTCGACATGGTCTGTAGACAAATGTACACAAAACCAAGTATTTATCGAGATTTATCGCACATCCTTCATAAGAGGAATTGTACATGTATATAAATGTAGAGATGCTAGAAAGTCGACCAATGTTTTTAAGTCTTCCTGACAACTATAAACTTTTTTCAGTTACCAACTCCACATGGCTTTCCAATGACTTGGATGGGTCTTTCTTTATTAGCCTGTTCCGGACACGTCGTAAATTCCAGCAAAAGAAAAGGACATGCCGATCGCACTTTTGACAATGACTTTTCAATCACACTTCGCGTTAATTTTAGTACGTGAAAAATGATCAAAACTTACGTTTCACATGAGAGTCCGGTTTAAAGTTCCTTGGGCGAGCATGTCCGTCTAGACCTACAATTAAGCCTTAACCTTCTTTATTCGCAGAAACTACCCCGTCCAATCACTGGGTTATATGTAGAAACAAAAAAAAAAAAAAAGTTTTGACCTTTATTTATAAAGAGTCATTTAGATATACATACGGTATTGATTACCGTATTATTTCTAGAGACGAAAAATGATGATAAAATATATTATTTATAAAGAGTCATTTAGATATACATACGGTATTAATTACATAAGTTAGGACTTGGTACTTGAGATGACATCCACACACGTGCTTCTATGCATACACATACATCTATAGTAAGAATGGAATGCTTTTATCAAAATATAAAAACTACCACTAGGTAGGAATATATATATATCCTTTGTTTTTAAATTTACAAATGGATTTTTTTTAAATGACAATAATCCTGTCTCTGTTATATTAACAGGTTGTCTAAATTATTTTATGGTAATATATTAAATGCTATTTAAAATATACTATAGGGCATATACCAATTTAATTGAAACAACAACAACAACAGTAGCAATAATAATAGCAACAATAATTGTAGTTATTATATCTATATATATATATATATATTATATGATGATGATGATTCAGAATCTATTGTAATAATATTTGAGAACATATAGATACAAATCTTGTAGTGCTTAATATTATTTTTATAGATGGTAACATGATATAAGAATTCTCAACAAAAGAATCACAGTAAAACTACGAATATTATCACAATTTTTCGGAACTCCAAGAGTAAACAATTACAAATTTGCAAATACTAGATAGATAATTGTAGTGCGTGGCACTAACAAAAAAGATAATATTATAAGTTTTAATAGTTACTGTCAATGATAAAATAGTGCCTAAATTTTTATCTTCATTGTCTTAATTTACAAATGATGATAATCTTATGCTTATAGTTGTGTGCGCGCACCCACTTATATTATGTTTTGATTAAATCAAATGATATTAGCATTTAGTCTAAATTGTTTTAAAAAATAACTAAACTTAGAACATTAAATGTAGGAGAAATTCCATGATTTAGTTACTTAAAAGTAACTACAATATAATTTTTCTTTTTTACTGTGAATGGTCCCTTATTTTATTGTGATTGGACTAATTTAATGTAAAAAAAAATAAAAAAATAAAAAGTCAATAGCTTCCATTAAGTTATCACTAGTTTTCAAATGACTATTAACAGTAGGGAGCTATCCAAAGTCTCTTTTACTGTTATTGAACCATATTTTGTCATAATTGAGGTGATTTTACTATCATTATAAGAAGTGACTATACTATTTAATTACTTTTAAGTAACTAGAATGTAGGATTCCTCCTAAATGTAATAACTCAAATAAATAGACTATGTAGTGGTTAACTAAATAAATACAACCAAAAAATATAATGTGAGGTTAATAGAAGAACTTTAGTTCACTAGGTTGCATGATTCATTAAGTTTTGCAAGGGAAAAAAATAAAAATTCAAATTAGGCAATGGCCTCAAATTAAATTATAGAATACTTAATCAAATAATTGTTAGTGACTTAACAATTTTTACTTTGACCGAAAAAAAAATTGTTGATTTACTATTTCTAGTTTTCTGCAATAGGTTGCCAAGATTTTTTCTTTTTAATTATAAGACATATATCTTATAATCTTCTAGCTCGAGTTGTAAATAATTTGAGCCAGAGGTGGTCGAGCTTGAGCTAAAATAGAAAATTCAAAGCTAGAACTCTACTCAAACTCAATCAAACATAAAATTTTAAGCACTTGCTTGACTCAAAATGATTACAATGAGTTCAAGCCTAGCTTGAGTAAACACGTTTAGGTTTGATTTTTCTTTAAAATATTTTTTTTGTTTTGTTTAAAATAATATTGAGATACAAATTTAATTTGAATGCAATTAACATTTAAATTTAACTCCTATCTAATTAGGTTCGCGAGCTAAATAATTGAGTCAAATATCATAAAATCCAAACTCAATTCGATAATATATTCAAGTAATTCCAGCTTAATCTTGAGCTAGGTTCAATTGTTGTTGACTAAAATTTAAATAACTGGCATGTAGGATTGGTTCATTAACGCCCTACTCCTAACCATCGAATCTGTTCCAAAAGATCTAATGCTCGGCCGTGCTATCTGTGTAATAAAATGCAACAATAGCTAGCTGAAGTTTCATTAAATTAAGCAAATGCGTGATGGTACAAAAGGAAATTCTTACAACGAAAACCAAATCATAAAAATTATCAGTATCATGTCGACTTTATATTTTGACATTAGAGGATAGATGTGCATGAAACCCTAAGCTTTTATAGTAACACTAAGCTCCATTATTCCTCGGCGTTGCTTCTTTCGTATAGTTACGTTTGTGCCATAGATGGATGAGCAGCCGTACAACAAATGGAACGAAACCTGCGATAAAAACATAACGGAACCTCACAGTTTCATGAGGTGAAATCGCAAAGATTGCAGATGCATACGTGATCATCATCGAGACACAGGCAACAGTTATTTCGAAAGGAAATAAAGAGCAGGAATGAGAGACCATTAAAATTGTAAGAACAGAAGTTGAAAGTGCCAGAGTGTTGAAGACTAAGAACACATAATACGGCTTTTCCCTAGCAGCGTAGATTGCATGCCCTGGTCGATGGCCATCACCATCCTGCCACACTCCGCCGGGCGGGTTCACGCCGGCTTGGAATGTGACTGCCGCTATCAATGTCGAAACAATTAAGAGGACATTCCGAGCTTCAATAACAGAAGAATTTGAAGGATCGTTTCGGTGGGAAGTATTAAAGGAGTTGGTCCTGGTCCTAGAAGAATTTTCACCTATAGGTCTCGACATGGTCAGTGGGCAAACGTACACAAAACAAAGTTTTTATCGAGACTTATCGTACATGCTTCATAAGAGGAATTGTACATGTATATAAATGTAGAGATGCTAGAAAGTCGACCAATGTTTTTAAGTCTTCCTTACAACTTGGGTATAAACTTTTTTCAGTTGTCTAGTCCACACGGCTTTCCATTGACTTGGAAAAGGTCCTTGGGCGAGCATGTCCGTGTAGAACTATTCTTAATTCACTGGAACTACCCAGTCCAAACACTGGGTTATATGTAGAAAAAAGGGTTTTCACCTTCATTATTGTCATAATTTTCTAAATGATTCCTTGGATGGATACGCAAATCAATTTTTTTTTCCTTTTCTTTTTTCCAACTGATGTATATATGTAGCACACTTTTTGAAATGCAAAATCGAACCGGGTCCATCCATTAAGAAATTAATATTAATATGATTAGATTATAAAAACATTTTAACACTATACATAAAAGGCTTTTCATCTTAAATTGATTATGCATGATACTTGAAATACATATCTTCTTTTGATCTCTTACCAAATGTTCAGATACCTCTAGTCGTTTTTCGATTTCTTATAAAAACAAGTTCAGGGGAATTCTTTCCTCAATTCCATCCTTTTCTAAAGAAAAGCTTACTTTGCCTCTTCCTTAATATTCTAACCCTAACTAATCAAGAACTCACTATCAGCTTCCCCACAAACCTATAATGGCACAGACACGTACGTATAAATCAATATTAACAGAAATATGCGTATACCCATGAAAAGCACTTCTAATAAAGCTCGTCGGCCTGTTAATTATCCATTAGTTGAGATTTTTCAACTACATACCTCCATGTTCCCTGGAATTCCTCTATAGAATCAATCTCAAGGATGCACCTTCTTATCATGCACATATGCCACAACATTCTTCTGAAGACGCCATGAGTAAAGCTGAAGCTTCGCTTGCTTTGAGCAACTCTAATGGCTACCCACATCGCCTTATCCCTAGGTACAATTAATAGTGATTGCTTACCTTGCATGGAACCTATGAAGACTTAGCTTGTAGCCAAAGTTTATGCATCAATTGTCTCATCATCGAGTTGCCCAACCACAGCACATATTTGATAGTAATTATTCATTGTAACTACTAAGATGAGTTGTATCAAGTAAGCATTTCTTTTAAAAGTAAAGTCAAATGTGATGATATCATCAACGCACGCATAGCCAACGGAATATTTGGAGTCCGCACAAAATGCGCCATTCAAATCAAAATTTACATCTTAGAAGAAACTAGATTGACTTCTTTACACTATGTTTGGGAGAGTGGAAAGGGAAAGAAAAGAATGAGGAAGGAAAACTTAAGTTTTTCGTTGTTTAGATTGAAAGAAAATTTGAAATGGAGGGAATGTGAGAGGATTTATATCCATCAATCCAACCAAAAAGAAAAAAGAAAAGAAAAGCAAACAAACAAACAAACAAAGTTTTTTCCTAAAATATAGAGAATGGAAGATAAAATTATTAAGGCTACTATTTTGCCCATTATAAATACTATCTTTTTAATAAACAATTATTTATGAAGGATAATTTAGTAATTTTAGATTTACAAATTTTTAAAAATAAATTTTCCATACATTACATTCCCTTCACTTTTCTTTGTTTTCTAGATAATAGAAACTAGTAAATTTTTCTTTTTATTTTCTTTCCTCCCATTTCTTTCCTTTCGCTTTCATTCCTCTTTATTTTCTTCCTTCTTTCCAAACATAGTGTTAAGGTTGAGGGGTATCAAATAGCCACTTCCATGTTACCTTCACTACTAGCAATTTGTGTATACTCATCAATATAGTTATACAACTACTTTGTGCATCTAACCATGTGATAACCACCAACTTAATGAACCAAGTGCTCCATACTTTACACAGTCGCATTGCAGACCTTAGTATACTCTTGATTTGTAACCAAAGCAAGTTCATGGTTAATGCCTCACATGTACTACTCGTACTTCCCGTGATTTCGCCTTTTATCATACTTATATTTAATTGTATAAACCGCTATTATCATTGCCTTACTACCCCAATACAATCATTTCTATCAAGAGGTTGTAGTTCTCAAAATCCTTGTTTATAAGAGACCTACTCATGCATTCAAACCTACTTATGCTTACCCTTCCTCATATCGTACTTAAGGATGTTAAATTCGTTAATAGTGACATATATTGTAGAATGCCATGGCCATCAAGTATATTGCCATTTTCTTTCCAGCTTAAGCTTCTATAGAGGGTTGAATTTAATTTAGGGCCCTAAGCCCATTAATTAATTGGATTTAACTATTTAGGCTAAAGTGATAAGGCCCGAAGAGTCAAGTTTATGACCTTGAGATGATCAAGGGAGACTCATGCACTAAACAAAGTTCTTCACTAGATCTAGTTACATGGAAGACCCATGTAAACTTCTTATAAGAGGGATTCATCTGGACCGTTAAGGTTTCTTATCCACCTATGCCCTAACCCTAGGCACAACATGATCAAGTCTACTAATGAAAGTTCAGGGTATCTCTTATAATGCTCATAGAAAAGTAACTGCAAAAATGCAAAGTTTTAGCATGTGACACTACAGCATATCAACCCTTCAACTCTGATAAGGCCTCATGATACAAGTCCAACCATTGATATAAGGAACCCAAGAAGAATAGGCTAAGAGCCAAATGCTCTCCACATGCAATGCAAACCATTCAGTGAAAGAGATAAGGACACATGCCTCTATCTAAACCACTAGGGAATACATACATAGACAATCAATAAGCATGAAAGACCTCTATCTCGTGCCTAAAATAAAAAATCATCAATCAAGTCAAATTTCTAAAATAAGATATAACTAATGAAAGAAAGATGATCATACAGCAAGATGCAAATATTACTTACATTTGTACCTAAGCCCATTAACTTTAGTTTGCTCATACTCAAAGAAATATTTTTGTCTAAGTATAAAACAAAACAAGTCTATAGCTATCAACAACTGACTGCAAATCCTTTTCCAACAGCCTCACCAACCATTTATCTTCCTCGAAAACTTGATTGGTAATAATGTTAGTCGACTCAAAATTTTAAAAACCTAAGATCATGCAATTATCCTTCAAGATGGGAGTAATCTCACCCAATGAAGTCACGAATGTGTGGGTTTGCATACTCTAGTGGGAAATGATGGCTTGCCATATCTCCATGTCCAGTAGGTGAGGGAAGTTTAAACAAGAGGAAATTTATATAACGTAGCAAACTTCTGCTTTCTTTATAATAGGTCAGTATGTTTTGTTCACAATGTGCAATATCCATGATTGCCAACCGATCAATGGTTGCCTTTGGTAGGGAAAGAGACTATTTGAAAGTGGAAGCTCCCTACTCTCATTCCTAAAGTGTAAAAAGCCCTCAATAATGTTTGTGATATTTGTCACCAAAGGCCTTAACTCTATAAAACGTAACCTACCTATTGTGGAACAATGTAAAAGCAATTTTTCACTATTTCCCTCTATTTCATGCTAGAAAAAGTTCTTTAAGATTGTCACATCATGTCATTCTTTATGAAGTGAAGGTACTCTAGTAGCACATCCTTCTAAATTTACCAATACTTCATTGTTTTAATTAGGAGCACTCATACAGAGTCGATTCTTTCTAGTCTCTTTACCCACAAATGTTGATGAGGATGAGGGAGATAAGGAGTTAGTAGATTTTTAGAGAAATCCCGAACATACTCTTGATGATAGGCATAGGTCTCTTATAGCAAACAAATGAGGATAATGATGATAATGATGATATAATTCATGAGTTAAGTAAGATGATTGATTAGAATGATTACAAGGCCACACATTTGGAGTAGAGCTAGATTCAGGGGTATGCCATTATTTTGTTATATGTTAGGTCTCTACTTATTCATTGCCTCTACTTATTTATGGTTATCATGGATCGTGCGATTGAGCACCTTTAATTAACTCTTATTTGTGGCCTCTACTTATTCATTGCCTTTTGGATAATAAGTTGTAGACTTGACGTGATCAATTTTTTAGGAAGCTAACAATTGCAAAACATGAGATTGGATGAAAGGAGTATTCTTGTAGGAAAAAATGCACTTTGGAATTCTAGAGTTGCATATAACATTTTCCTTTATGAAACTCATAACTACTGGTCTTATAGCCTTCTTTGGAGGAGTGGCTTCTACCCATTTCATGACGCATTCGATTCCTGCCAAGATCTAGATACACCCTGTTGATGGTGGGTGAATGAGGCCCATCAAGTCAAAGATTTAGATATACCCTATTCTAGGGACTAACAAACTGATAAATCATTTGAAAAATAATGGGGTGCCAATGTCACTAGCTTCAAATTCCCGCAAGGCAAGCATGGTGAGAATGGGGAAGCCATCATTGTAAAAAATAAGCTTATTAAGGTTGATGAACTCTTGAATGAGATGAGTCATAAGTGAAAGGGGCATTTTTGCCAATCAAGTCATGCAATGATGTATACACTTATAATATAATGCTAATAGAGAAAAGAATTAACTAGATAGGAAAGAAAACTCAAGACACCCATTACTAACTATCATTGTTGGTTCCATGTTTGCAACCACCCTACCCAACATCAACACCACTTAACCTCTTCTTTTCCCACTCCCACCACACCAAACACTTTATGTATCTTGTATTCTCATTGTTGATGGAGTGTTGGATTGCAACCATTACATAATGAGTTTGATTGTATTCTTCATTAGATAGACAACATTAAATATTATCTTTTTTAGAGGTTTATTTGGCTATTCTATCATGTAGGTGGTGATGGAGGGCTTATCTTGTTGTTGTTTTTGTTTAATTTTAGTGCCTATGTTCTTAAAGAAAAGTAGGCCATCATGTGATTGGATTAGGATTTAGAGAAAAATTAATTAGGCTAGTTAAATTTTTTCTAGGATGAAGCTTAAAGATACTTTAAAAAAAAAAAAACACTTTTTCGACAATTTTCCAAAGGAACCATTTGTTTCGACTGTTATACCAAATCTATGGGATAGGGATAGGGACCATTTAACTTGTATTCTTGGGGGCTCACAGTTCATACAAACACAATAAGTCAATATGTTAGAACTTGTTTATTTAGAGGTACAATCAAAATATTTCAATGGATACATTAAGGACCCATTCTAAAAATAAAATAGAAAAACCAAGTAAAAGAGTTCAACCATGATAAAGACAAAACTTGAAACAAAGATGTCAATTTATCTCTTAATCTCTACAAAACAAAATGAAGAAATGCCTATCTGGATAAGTTTGAAAAGCAAGCAAGCAAGCATTTTATTAGTTCATGTTCATGCAATGGGCAAGATTGGAAAAAATAACCAAAAAAGAAAACTAAGCAAGCAACTAAACTATATAAAGTAATATGTTAAAGAAAAAAATTACCTATAATTGAGATCTATATTATAGGCAATGGAAGTAGAACTGTAAGCTTGTGACTGTGAGAAACTGAGAACAATTGAGAAGTCAACATCAAGAACAAGAAGAATAAAAGGAGGAGAAGGGAATAGAGCCACATGGAGACAGATGACTTCTTTTTCTATTTACTAAATGACCCCGTCTATATTTCTAATGAAAGTTGGGCTGGGTTGAGCTAGGCTTCTTTCAAATTTGATGGCCTATTGTAGTTTTAGGCAAAAAATTATAGTTAGCTATAGAATCGGTTCAAACAACTTCAAAAATGCAATTTTAACAATTCCACCATGTTAAATCACGAGTCTAGTACGAGTATACCCTCAAACTGATTTTGTATGCGAATTAACAAGGAATATGCTTATAAACTCAAAAACTTGTAGAAATGTACGAGTTAACTCATGAGTTTCACAACTCTCAAGCATACTCTTGATGGTAGTGATAGGTCTCTTATAGATATTAATGATGATCAAGACAAGCATCTAAAGCATAATGCTAATGATATAGGTTTCCTAGAGGAAACAAATAGGGATGGCGATGATGTAATTTAAAAATGAAGTAAGATGGTTGATTAGGGTGATCATAAAACCACACATCTGAAGTAGAGCCAAATTTAAGTGTATGCTAGTACCTTATTAGATGTAAGGTCTTCTAATATTACCTCAAGCAATACCTTTACAACTACCATTACCGTTAGCGAGCCCCTACTCGCTTTTAGCTACACTTCTTCTACTATTAGTGATCCTCCACCTAGTTCTAATCATGATGCCCCTATAGTTAGTACTCTACCTATTTCAAGTCATATTCTTCCTATCAAGGTAGTTCCCAATTTCCATGCTCCCCCAACCACTATGATACTAGAGCTCATTAAGAGAAGAGGTTCCTCTACCTTAGTAGCAACTTTAGGTGAAACTGCTTATTTTAATGGCTACATCGTGCTTTTCTATCTTCTGACTCCACTAGAGTGTTTGTAAACAATGGAAAGGAACTTTTGGATGAGGTTTATTTGTCAAGGCATAAAGGCTAATGGCATTATTGCACTCTTAAGGAGAGCTACTAAACTTTTGGATAAATGCTAGAGTTTATTATTTGTAGATAAGTTAGAGTTGTTAGTTAGCAGTGTTGTTGCAACACGTATCTTGAGGTTTATGGCAACAAAATGGAATTTATTACTATTGAAGCTAAAAAAAATACTTAATCACAAAGAGATTATAAAATGATGCGATTGACTAAAGTTTAAACTTGAGAGAGTCGAGTTTAAAAAGAAGGAACTACTTGGAAATGGAGAGTTAAACTATACCATAGAGTTTGCCATTGAGCTTTGAGTTATTGATTTTACTCTTCTTCTTTCTTTCTTTCTTTTTTTATCACATTATGCACATATTTATTATATTGCACAGATATTAATGCACAACGTTATCTTATTTTTTACGAGCATCCCTTAGAATGCTATTTATAACATTACTATTGGTTAATGAACGTTACTTCACATTTATCATTTTAAAACTCTATTTTATCTCATGTTGATTAGCAGTACACTATAAAGTGAATGTCATCATATCGACATAACACTATGCAATTCTCTTTTTAATTTTGTAAGATCCTATACAGTCGAGTTATATTTCTCATTTGCAAGTAGTAATCCTTACATTAATCATAATGAAAAGAAATGAGAACAATAACATGTATTGTCTATACTCAAGAGTAATGATATCATTAGTTAAGGAGGTATTACACACTACATAACTTATTCAAACCTTAATGAATTTAAACTAAGTTAAAAAGAATGTGTTTTGTTATGCACTTAAGAGATAACACTCTAACCGATTAATGTATCATAAATTGAATAAACATTGCGTGCTTAAGAGATAATCCTCATACTAAGTAATAACAATGTAACAATGTGCAAAACATATATGTTAGATGCTAAAGAAGTACTCTTCTAATCCTACAATAATGATAAGGAAAGGAAGACATAGATTAAGATATAAAAGCAAACTCACATGACTTAAGACTTATCATTTCATTTATTGTCTTTCTCATAACATCTTACTTTTACAAATGAAATTTCTTAATGCACTGAAAATTAATCAAAGCATTGATAGGATCCATCTTTAAATTATAGAACTCATAGTAACCACTATCATGAACTTCCTTAATAACGAAAAGTCCTTTCCACTTAAGTGTAAATTTTATCACTAGAATACCTCAATGCACATACTCTATTACTTGAAGTACAATGTTGCCTTGTTGGAATGATCTTTTTCTCACCAAGCGATTATATACTACTCCCAGTTTCTATCGATAATGAATTAGATTACATTTGGCAATCTTACCTTTCTTCTAAGGCCTCTAATTTTAGTATACATAAGGTATCTGGCTTAAGCTTGACATTGATAGCTTATCTTGTAGAGGAAATTAAGGCTTCCACTAGAACTACTGCCTCAATCTCATATACTAAGGAGCAAGGCATTGCTTAAGTAGACTTTCACTTAGATATTCTGTGTGCCTAAAGTGTTAGTGACAATTTATCACACCATTCTTTATGGCTATTATAGACCATATGATTAAGTACCTTTAACAAACTCTTATTTGTGACCTTTGCTTAATCATTTCCTTTTGGGTAATAAGGTGTAAACTTAGCATAATCAATGTTGTAGAAAGCCAACAATTGTCAAACACGAGAATTGATGAAAGGAGTACCATTATCGAATAAAATGCACTTTGGAACTCTAGATCTACATATAATGTTTTCCTTTATGAAACTCACAACTATTAGTCTTGTAAACTTCTTTAAAAGAGTAGCTTCTACCTATTTTGTGAAGCATTTAGTCCCTACTAAGATCTAATTACACCCTATTGATAGTAAGTGAATGGAGAACATCAAGTCAAATGCCTAAGTATGGAAAGACTATGGAATTGTCACACTATGGAGTATAATTGTAGAGGCATAAATAGCATTACTATGTTGCTAACAAATGACACACCTTTTAACAAAGTTAAAGGCATTGACTTTCATAGTTGGTTAATAATATCTTATTTCAAGCAAGTTATAACATAACTTCCTTACTCTTTGATGCTCCCCACATATCATTTTTATCTTGAGAGATACAATACATCAAAGAGGTTTTCCCACCAATGTAACAAGACAACACACCCTCTAGACCTCTGTAATATAATGTTCCATTAACCTTAATGAAGTTCTTTAGTGTTGAAATAGAAGGTGCACCTAAGTGCACTAACTGCTCCTTTAGTGGTATACACTTATCGTCTTACACTTCTTCATCTTCATCATTGAGATTCAATGCAATATATAGTACAAATTTCCTAAGTACCTAAATATTCAAATTATTACCGGCATCCTAAATCAAATTTTTGATGCTAGCATGACTAATGCGTCTACATATTTATTAATAGATCAAGTCATATAGTCATAGCATATTGACTAAAATTTTGCCACTTAAGTCAACACTATAGCCTTGTAAGGTGTTAGTGCAAGTACTTTAAGTCCAAATTCACCATTGGCCTATTTAATAATCAAATTGGAGTCACCTCAGATGTGTAGTCAATTTGCTCCAGTTTCTTATGCAAATATCAACCCAAGTAATAAAACCTAATATTTAATATCATTGTTGGTATAATGAAAATCAAGTTTGAATGTCAATGGTATTTCTTAACGTTCATGCTCCCTATAGAGCTATTAAATTGAAGTGACCACTCCCCTTCTACTTGGACCATAAGTGAATCCTTATGAAATAGCATAGTATCCACAATAAGCCTGATAAGGCCAGTCGAGACAATAATGGCCTATTTGCTTGGAAGGAAATAACTATTCAACTCCCCTTTTATTCCTTAAAGGAGTTTTATTACATTATTCACTTCTTAGTATCGCAATTCCAGCAATTCTTAAAAATTATGAATTGTCATTGCCTTTCCTAACCTAAGTATTACAATTTTGAAAAAAAAAAAAAAGAACTTCATTACCCCTTATCATCTTCTTTCCTCTAGCATAACACCACCACCACCAACCACCCACCATTACCACTCACCACCATCACCCACTATAAGTAAGAGAGAGAGTGAAAGAAAGAGAATGGCACTGAAAAAAAGAGCAAGAGAAAGAGAGGTGAAGGATGAAAGGGATACAAAGAGGATAGGTAAGACAGAGAGAGAATAGCTAAGGGAGAAGATGAAGGGTAATATGATCTTTTAAATTCTATTACGAATTTATTTCGTATTGCCCTTTTTGTTCGATTAAACAATATAATAACTATTCGCCTCTATTTCATTCCATAATAATTGCAATTCCATTATAAACCCACACCCCTAAAAAAAAATTCCATTCAATGAAATAAATAGGATGTAAGTACCTAACGGGATCTAAATGTTGATGGGAATAATCATATGCAATAGGAAATAATATTGTAATTTCTATGAGGTAAATACTAACGCAAAACAGTGCTTTTCACAAGCTGGGTAATTATCCCCACTTCCTTGAAAGGTTCGACTCAAATAGTTTACTAGTCATTCTTTGTGATACAAGTTTAACTGCCGGTATAAAGAACCTAAGAAGAATAGGCCAAAAGTCAAATGCTCTCCACATGCAATGCAAGCTGCTAGGTGAAAGAGATGAGGACTCATGTCTCTCTTTAGGCCACCTCATAGGAGGTCATTAGTCTCATCACCTCATAAATACACATGCATTTGATCTGTCTCACCACTAGTGTAATGGGCATCATAAGATTGCTCTATAGCTTACCCTTATCTTTTTTGGGAACTAAAAAACGGAATTCATACTTATGAATAAACGACTTTAATAAGGTATCATTTACTTTAGTAGCGACATATTCCTAAAACTCATTAATACAATTTTTCCAATGTATAAACCATCCATTGGGAAAAAAAATACCAAAACACTTCATAGAGGGGAAAAATAGTTGCTTGACATGTAGGTGAATATTTTTATGACTCCTAAGGTTAAACCCTTCACAACACCTATCAAAATCCTTATCGATGCTCATCTTGCAAAGCACGCCCTAATCAAACCCCAATTGTCAAGTAACTTGACATGATAAGTACACTACGCTTAAGGAAACATGTGGATGAATCACATCAATCATGGAGTGTAGGAAACCCTCTAAGCATGTACCAAAGGATAAATTCTATCTTAGCATCAGTGAGCTTCTTATTATACCCTATCGAAGTCACCAAGTCTTTGAAACCTGAAAGATAGATGTTTGAACATCACTCATACCAATCAATTTGCTTATGTAGGGATAGAAATTGACTTCATAGATGTTGTCTATAACATCAAGAAATGCACCCTAAGGCTTCTTATCCACCCATGTTTAAACCATAGGCTCAACAAGATTAAGTTTTCCAATGAGAGATCTAGAGTGCCTCTTGTAATGCTTACAAAAGAATAACTGTAAAAGTGCCAAGTCAGCATGTGACTTACTACATATTGACACCTTTAAGCCTTGTGATTTCTTTTCCATTATGATCATATTGTTGCAATAAAAAAGGAACATGCTCTACCCAAGTGCTTTTAATCAGTCTAAGTCCTTACAAGAATTAATCCCTACTATCTTCTATTTTAAATGAGCTAAAAGGCAAAGCATAAGTAATAGACATGTAATGAATTAAAGACATAAGGATAACTAGTAAAGAACATGTAAAGCACACAAACATGTACTCCTTATCTTGCTTAAAGAAGATTGAAGGCTATGGTATTACTCTATCCATCTCCGACACCTATAAAAATTGCTAGAAGCTCCATCAATCAACTACCACCTATAAATTAATTCTATGAATGAACACTTCATGGCAATGAAAAAAAATAAAAGGGAGGGGAAGGAGCACACTTATGATTGTGATAAGGAGAGCTCCATTCTAAACTTTTAAAATCATCATAATAAAGGCCTAAGTGTTTTTCTTGAACTATGGGGGTTGCATGAAAACACCATAGGATGATATGGAGGTCGTAGAGACTGCAAGGACCTTGAGATTAAGGTTACAAGTGGATGCTCTTAGTGGTTTGTCACTATTTGCCACCTAATAATGTAAATGGACATGGGCTTGTACTTTGTTAAATAGGCTAGGTGATTAGAAAAGAAAAAAACATACAAAATCAAGGATTCTTACAATTAGCAAGTTGATAGATGGCTTGTCTATTAAAAAATGTATAACATAGAAAGATGATTTTTATAAGGGAACCAATTAGTACATCAATCTGATATGGGAAGGTGAATATTAATGTTATGGCCCACTTCAAAAGAGAGAGAGAGAAGAAGAAAAAAAAAGGGAAGAATTAAAATTAAAATCATACAATCATCGATGGTGAACGTATCATGGACATTAGATATAGTTGTAGTCAATTTTGATGAAAATGATATTGCAAAAAAAAAAAAAAAAATTCAAAGCTTTTAATGGAAGTAACGGATGAATTAACTTTGAAAGACTATAACTTTTTACATATATAGAGTTACAAACCCCATAATATGTTTTAAAAAAATACTAATTCAAGTCTACTATAGCCTAGCCTAAATCACTTTGTTGTTTGACGCATTTTCGAGTGCCAAATTTGCAAGTTTTCATAGTCTACCCAGTTAACAAAAATTTCTCACCCATTTAGGAAAGTTATATTCTAATTACAAAAAGGCATAAAAGCCTATGTAATAGTGGTCTAACATTGGTATTGAGTGTTTTTGCACTTTGTTTCTATCAGATAATATTATGTTTTGATCCAAGGCTACACTTCTACTCCATGATAAGATCTATCCCTCTTATCACTATATATGAGAGCTATATATAACTTCTCTACCAAAGTGAGGGGCATATTAAGAATATAGTTAGATTATATGGCCTTTAGATAATCATGAGGGATTTAGTATGGTAACCTTAAAGTAAAACCCATTAGAGTGGACTAAATTACTAATCTCTCTCATAAGACTCATGCACTAAACAAAGTTCTTCACTGTGCCTAATTACATGGATGGCCCATGCAAACTTCTTATAAAAGGGATTCATCTGGATTATTGATAGCCAACATGATCTAAAGAATGATATCAACAGTCAAGTCCTACAAATATCCATAACCTTTCCTCATTTGGATAAGGGAAATAATTTAGGAAAATGTCGTTAATTTGCCAAATTATATTATCAAAAAATCAAACCCTTGATTATTTAAAGAACTAACTACTTTTGATTACCATTAGTAAAGTTTAATACTCTAAAGGCTCCTCCACCCATCATTAATATGTTTGAGCCTACTAGGACTACCTACTCCTCTTTCTCATCCTATTTACTCCCGATCACGTTCCTACCACCATCACAAATCACTCCTCTAGGTCCATGTATAGCACAACAATAATGCAATACACATGTGACAACACTACTATCAGACCTTGCCATCTACATCTTCCATTCTTTGGAAAGAATTTACATGCATAGAAAACAAAGCAAAATAACTAAGAGGAAATAGCATCAAAGCAACTGAATGCAAACTTAAAAAGATGCTTATATTCTACTTCTATCTAAGTAGCTTACAAAATGGTGTAGGAAACTCAAGATCACAAGACAATTCTTAATGCCACAAGCAATTCTTAATGCCACAAGCAATCATTAGATTACTTGCACCATAATTCCCCCTAGGTTACTTTGATGGTGGTAATTATTTGACATCAAGAAACAACCCTTTATCCATCAGCTTCAAGAATTCATTTAGGTTAATTATATCAATAACATTTGAAATTACACAAACACCATCAATTTAATTTAAGATAAATTGCAGATACACCCCTTATATTTGCCCCATATAAACCAAGGCCCTTTTGTAATAATGTGTTTTTAGGGTTTGAAATGGTGGGTAGTGTACTTTTAGACCTCTATACAACCATTTTACCTTTAAAAAAAATAAAAGAATATAAAACAATTTTACATAATCTTTTTTAATTTAAACATTTATTAATTATTTATCCACTAACAAAATAATAAAATAAAGCCTAAAGCATGTTCAGTAAAAACTCAAGGGCTTAAATGCTTAGTTTAAAAAATAAAGCAATTAAGCTTACATGAAGCAAGCATAAGAGTGTATCTTCAATTTATCTTTTTGCTTTTTCAAATATACACCTCTCAACATGTACAAAGCTACCTTTAAACAATTTTAAAGGTGTTTAAGAAAACTCATTTAAGAATGTTTATAGCCTATTGTTATACAAGAAATGGTGTAGATATATGATTAAAAAAAACTGGAGGTATTGATGCAATTTAAAAAATTTTCAAGAGTGGCTAATGTAATTTACTCATTATGCTTAATTACTGCTTACATTTGAAATACATAGTGACAATTTGCTAAATACATATAATTTGATTATTTATAAGATTCTCTATGGTTGACTAACATTGCAATCATATTAATCAATTTCCTATTATTTAGAACAAAAACTTAATGAACTTGTAAGAAAGGATTGAAATAAGAAGCAATCGAAATCAAATTGTTGAATATGGTTACAAAAAATCCATCAGCTTTCCAAAACTTTTCTAAGTGCAAAATCTATCAGCTTTCCTAAACTTTTCAAGTGCTCCACCTATGTATTTTGCAAAAGTTTGAACTAGTTGATTATTAGACGCCATTGGTTAGGCTCTTCTTGCAATTTGGCTAACTTAGCTTCTACAACATTGACAAAAGCATACAAGGTGGCTGTTCAAGGATGGTGCTTGTGTAAGATTAAAAAGCATTTTCAAAGTGATAGACAAGTACAAGCCAATCAGAAAGTGATGTGAGTTTGAAAAGTTCATGAATTGATAGTTTATGTATAGGAGGATAAATGTTGCAAGCCAAGCAATATTTGTAGCATCTACTATATATGTAGTTCACAAAGTGAAAAGAGGTTTTAAAACCAATCTTGTGGCAAACTCTCTCGGTACTAAATACCACATATCTACCAACTTTCACCAGCTGAAATCTCTAGAGGAATTTCTAATATCATGTAATTGGAGAGTTTGATAAAAGGACTGGCTTCAAAAACTTTTTTCACTTGATGAACTACAGATAATGATATAATAAGTATGCTAAATTAACTTCTACATCTCTTGCCATGTAAGATTTATCCTCCATTGTCCTAAAAATCGGGGACTGTAAGGAGCTTGATTTATACATAGGTGAGAATGGCAATGTCAGTGGCTCCTTCACCATATGAGCTTGTATGAACTACCCATCCAAAACTTCCCAAACTCACATCACTTCCAAATTGGCTTCTGCATGTCGCCATTTTGGAGAGGCTTTCCCTTGCTTTGGACTACTGCTCAAGCACCATCCCTATAATATGCCAACAGCCACCTGTGAAGCTTCATGAGCAACCATTGTTGTTGGTGCTGCGCGTTCTCCTTGCTGGTGCTATCCATGTATCTATTTTCAAAGATAGATCATCAAACAACCTTTACCTGCAAACTAATCCACGCGCCTATTCTCGATTCTATTTAGTAAGACAACTCTGGCAATCGCAAATTTCCTGTTGACTCGCTTGAAAACATGAACCGAAGGGTAATCTTCCAATTTACAACCAGGTGCTAGCTTTCTCACCCCTGTGAAGATTCAATGGGATTGTCATTTCTCAAACGGACATAATTTATAATCTTTCCGATCTTCATGTGAAATTGTACTTCCGTCATCCAACTTTTGTATATAATTCAGATTAAAACACAATTTGCAAACACAATAAGAAAAGATTTGGCTTTTGACATACCTTCGTAGGGTTTCTTCCATCATGGCGATGTTGTTCGTATATGTGCAAGCTCCACGATACCTTGCAGTCCATCACAACACTCCCCGGGACTAGTAAGTTACTAATTGAATTGCATGCCCTCTGCTTCCATGGTCCCGAAACCACGCAACCTCTCTAACCCACCACGAGCCACATCGCACTCTGGCTCAACCCGCAATGCATGCATGAACGCACCCTTAGCTTCATCCCACAACCCCTTCATCTCATAACACTCCCCCAATAGACACAACCCTCCGACCCTCAAATCGTCCATATCCCAGCTTAGTCCAACACACTCCTTCAGATCGTCCACCGCCGAGTCAACTCTCCGCCTCCGATTCACCGCCAACTTCAACTCAGCCCTTCTCAAAAGCACACTCGCACGCTCCTCTCGAGACATAAACTTCACGCGCGGCATCAAGAGGGCCGAGTCCAGAGCCCTGAGGGCGGATCCCTTATGACCCAGGTGGTCCAGGGCTAGGGCTCTGAGGAGGCGTGGTGATGGGTCTTTTGGGGAGAGAGAGATTAGGCTTTGAGATTCGGAGAGGAGGGCTTTTAGGAAAGATGGAGATGGGGGTTTGTGGGGCTTGAGGAGATGGAGGAAGTGATGGTTGGTGGAAGTAGTTTGGGTGGTGGTGGCGGTGGTGTTGTTACGGCGGGGCTTGGATCTGGGTGGGTTTGCGAGGCGTTTGATGGAGAAAAGCAGTATTAAGAAGGATAAGAGAAGAATGGCTAGTTGAAGAAGGGGCTCCGACGCCATGAGAATTCAAAATCTGTTGATGAGGGTTCGGATGGAAGCAGGAACGGCCGAGAGAAATTCCATGAATAAGAAAACGCACAAGCCTTGTATTTTTTTTTTTTTTAATTCGTAAATATTATAACTATAAAAATAATTTTAAAAATATAAATTTGATTTATAATTTTTTTTAATTTACAAAATTAAAGATATACACCGAATCTGAGTAATAACGATAACTCCATTTTTCCACAATAGGATTACTATTTCTTGGCTTTTAGTCAATGTAATTTCTATCCAAATTAAAACTTTGTTTTTTCTATTATTTTTTATTTATTATATTACTATAATATTTTTAATTATGTAACATACCAAAATAACTTCAACCCTTTTAATATTATAGATTATAAATAATTTTTTTAAATGTCATAGATTATAGATAATTTTAAAAGCCATTTTACTTTTTTTCCCAATACAAAAGTTATTTTCTGAACAGGTGCATTTTTTTTTAATATGCAAGAGATCTAATTTTTAGAAATATTGCACTATTTATATATCTATAATATTAAAGTAGGAAAATTATGTCCCCAATTTATAATTTTTTTTTAAATTATATTACAAAGTTAAACTTACATATAGCATCCTATTTTCCATTAAGTAACTATTATACTGAGATTTTCTAAGAGTCGTTAAATCACTTGTAAAAGAGGAAAAGTATAGTTATAGAGCGTGTCAACGTTACTCCAAGGTGGCCACTCCAATGTCTAAAGGGGAACACTATTTAATATTGTTATTTTTGAAAAAAAATTCAAACTATGGTACTCATAAAAATTATTCCAAAAATAGGTTTTGCGATTTTTTTTCCAAAATTTGCAAAACTGAACGTGCATACCGGGTTTATACCTTTAGTACAATTTGTATTGAAAGCATGGACATCATCTGCGCCCTCAAGTAATTGCTTAAAGGTACGGGCCTTTAGTACGAAGGTGCAGACTCGATGTACACCTTCAGTTTTACAAATTTAAAAAGAAGAAGAAGAAGAAGAAGAAGAAGAAGAAGTTGTAAACCGCATCAATATTTTTTAAACTTATTTTTGAAATAATTTTTGCAAATACAATATTTACAAATTAAAAAAAAAATTACAATATTTAAGTGTTTCCAAAAGGGTATTAAGGTTACTTCATGGTGGCCACTCCAATTTCTAAACGAGTGTAGAGGACCAAATTTGTTTTATGGGCTTTTAATCTATTATCTTAATGAATTCAACTCTTTGAGTTGATGCGACATGGTTCAAAAAGTCAAGCCCATGATTTGGGATGATTAAGGGAGATTTGGCATGGAGAGTTTAAGGTAAGGCCCGTTGGATTGGCTGAGTTCAATCAAACCTTATCAATAAGACTTGTGCATTAAAAGCCTTTAATGGGATTAGATTCATAAAAAGCCTATATGATGGCTCATTCATTCATAACTGTTGATTGCCATCACCATCTATCTAACGAAATTCATAGCTAAACCTTATAAAAACCTATAGCTTTCTCTCATTAAGGGAGATTCTTTAGAGAGAAAAAGTGTTGTTATTATGTTGTTATTTTGTCGAATTTTTCTCTCAAAAGATCAAAACCATAATATAACAAAGAATATTTACCTATCACCAAAGTGCTTAAGCTTTATTCGAGATTGTTTACTCCTCCTCCCCATTCCATTCACATCTAATTATTCTCATACGTGTCGCTTCTCTCATTCGGCCACATGTAGCATGTTCTCACACAACAAGTACGTGACTCTTGCACCTAAACTCCTACACCCATAGTGAGCACAAGGGCATTGGATGTAAAAACACATTAAAAAATGTGAAGAGTTGAAATCATTTATCGTATGGTCTCATCCCCTATTTATAAGAAATGAAACTGGATTTCATTTGATAAGTGCATGTATAATGATTTCAAGAATTGTTTCGGATATTATAGGGAACAAATCATTGGTGAAGATCTTTCCTTATCTGCTTAGAGCTTTCTTCACTTTCCTTATCTGATTCTAAGACAAGTATGGTTAACCCAACCTCAAGCTTACGCTTACTAATAAAGATAGATGCTCTTGGGCTATATTAGTTTGTTAGAGTTTGATCCTAGCCCTTAGAGCTCAAATATGGGCCTAAACAAGTCTAATGAGGCCTTAGAGTTCCATGCTAGTAAACATTTATCTACTAATATCCCACCTCTCCATTATAGAGTTAACATCATAAAATAATTACCTGCTCGCTTTGGTGTTTTGAAATATATTCTAGAAAAAATTATTATAAGGCTATATTTAATTTTTACATATCTATTATGGGTGCTCACTTATTAGTTTTCATATAAACAATGCAACTCTTAGCATTCACAATTTCTCACTCCTATATTTTAAATAGGATGCAATTTTTTGAAATGATGCAATTCATGGAAAACAATATAAGATTCACATAAAATTGTAATAATTCATTATACTTTTTGAGGTAATATAAATTGATTACTCTTATAAATTTTATAGATTACATTAACACCCTATTCAACAGTATCTACACAGCTATGCGATGGATTGTTCAGGAGAATGGGTTAAGTTCATCCCATGGGCAGAATTTGCCTAAAATATTTCTTTTCATGCAGATGCTAATACTGCTCCATTTGAAATAGTATATAGTCGATCACCTCCAATTATAGCTTCTTATGTTCAAGGTACATTTCCAATGGAGGTAGTGGATAGGGACTTAAGGGATAAAGATGGGGCATTACACCTATTGAAGGACTGCCTATTGGCTACCTAACAGTAGATGAAGACGCTAGTTGACAAACATCGTGCTAATGTTGAATTTCAACCAAGAGACCTTGTTTTTGTGAAACTTCGACCTTATCAATAAATTTCTTTGTCTTAGAATGGTTTTCACAAGTTGTCCAAATGGTTTTATAGGCCTTATAAGATCTTAAGCAGGATTGGAGCATGTGCTTATAAAGTGGAGTTGCCTTCTTCTAGCAAAATTCACAACATTTTCCATGTTTTGGTGCTTAAGAAGGCTTTTAGTTCTCAAGTTCCTACTTTAGACTTACCTAATGACACTACTCAAAATCATCCTCTTCTCGAGCCCCTTTCTATTGTGGGTACTAGAGTCATTCTCTGAATTGGTTGATCTGTTCAACAAGTTTTGGTCCAATGGCAAGGGTTACAACTAGAGGACACTTCTTGGGAAGATGAAGAGTCATTTCTAAACTAGTATCCTAATTTCAACCTTGCAGATAGATTATTTTTTCAACCAATGGGGAAATTGTTACAACACGTTCAAGTCAATTCAAGAGGAGTCCAAAATGGCACAAGAATTATATAACTCATCATTAGTATAGAATAGTCAAAATATTAATAATTGTAATCGAAAATACAATTAGATAACAGTTGTACTAAAATATACATAAGAATCACATATAAATATGTGCAACAACAAGAAAATAAGACATCCCTACATTTCCAATTTTTGGTCTAAGGAGTTGTCGACTCATTTGAAGTAGTCTTGATCCCATTTTCCTACCACAAGACATAATACATAAGCAATTAATTAGCAATCAAACAAACCTTCGTTTTAGCGAGAGTAAATAAGAGAAGAGAGGAGAGAGGTGTGACTAACCGAAAGAAGGGTAGAAGGGTATCTTGATGTATTGAGAGTCTTTATTTGCATACTTTTTAATGGGCTAGACCTTTAATTGACTAGGCGTAACATTCACACCATTAAAAATCGCTTTTAAGTGAATAGATACATCAATAATTTCATATATATTGTAAGCAGCATCAAGCAATAAACTAACATAGGCATGAATGATTGCAACTGCAAGTGCACTCATAGACATGAGCACTCAGGGATTTTGATGAATAGAGTTTTGGAAACTGCTTCAACTAGAAGAGTGCTAAGCAAATATCATTAGTGCATTGGGGGGGGCACATATACATAATATACTAGTTCTTACAAGTAGTTGATTGACTTGTCATTTTCATGAGTTGAATTTCATCATCAAATAATGTGTGTCATATAACTAAAATTGAGTTACATAATCTTAATTCATTCATAATGTAAATAGAGAACTTTCTACAATCACCATGTTGATTTTTTTTTTCATAAATTGTTTGGAATCATAGTTCATAATTTTATAGCAGTTTGCAAATGTGAATCAATTTTTGCAATAATTCTTAAAATTCATAATTTTAGTTAAAAGTTTGCAAATAACTATAAATTCACCATAGTGCTTTCAAGTTAATTAGCTTTATTATATTTTTAATTTCATCCCTATAAACTTTGTAGATATTCATAAGTTGGTAAAATAATATATAATTAGTATATTCATTTATTATTTCGTAAAACTTCTGTAGAATTTTATATAAGTTGTTCCAATTTGATGAATTAGATAAGATTCTCTATCTCCCACCAATTGTAATATATAATAAATTGTTAAAAAAAAAGAAAAAGAAAAAGAAAAAGAAAAAACTTTAGAAACTCCTTTAGCAATTTCTAATCTTGTGTTGTTTTTCAAATATTATATAATTTAAAAAATTATACCTTACATTCATCCTTTTATTATTTTATATGCCTGCATTTTGGTGTTTTTCACGCTTAAAATATATGTATTTTGATCCTTATGTCACCTTATTTTGCCATTGAAAATCAAGAAAGGAAAAATAAATAAAAATATTAGAAGAAAAAACATAAGACACACACCTTTAACCATCCCAACCAAGCACCTTAATCCCCAAATAAAAAACCAATCTCTCATTACCAACCAAGAACAAATTACACTAATCCCAAATCGATCAAATCCACTAACATGCAAATTGAGCCTTTCATATAAACATCAAAACTTTATTATTATTATTATTATTATTATATTATTATTATTATTATTATTATTTTAAATCTAAAACACTTATTTAGAAGTGGAGCGCCTTGTTGTCCCACATGGACGTGTAGATTTTTAGGCTTCTTAAGAATTTTCTTTCATCCTTTTGACAATGGCAATGGATTTGGAGGGAGGATTCGACCTTATTCGACTCTCTTCCCAGTAAATGATTGGACAAGGCAAGATGCATTTAAGGAAGCAAAACCATTGCTGTGTGATGATCCTAGGTTTCAAATTTAAGTCTACTCAAGGGAAATTAGGAGGTATTCAAAGTTGGTTTAAGTCATTGACTTTATCCTGAAAGGATGGCTATGTATGTGTAGTCCTAAGCCACTATTAGGCACATGGTTTAACATTTTTAATATGAGTAGACTTTATAACTCAATTGATATGAAAACTGTTTTTTCCTTAGAATGAAATAGGTTTAAATCTTTTTTTTCTTTCTTGTGTATAGTTGGTTAAAAAAATTAAAAATACATTAGTCTCTTTTTGTTTAGATTTTTACAATCTAATGGTGTAAATATTGCTTATTTCTTGATAGGATTTGCCAAATTTGAATCCTCTTTCCTAAAAAGTTGTAATATAATAGTAAATCACTTTTTTTATTATTATTATTATATTTCCTCTACTAGGGTTCAATTTGGGGATTAAAGTTAGTGGGTTTAACTAATCTAGGGATTAGTGTTTTTTATTAGGGAAAATTAAGGATAGGTTTTAAATTTGTGGACTAGTATTATTGGGTGGGGGGAAATAAAAAGGTGGGCTCAACTAATGATTAGAGTCATAGTGTGTTTGGATGGGTGGAACTCAGTGGAAATGGAAGGAAATGAAAGAAAATATTATGTTTGGTAAATTAAGTGAAAGGTGGAAATAGTAGAATTGGAAGGAAATGAGTGGAAAGATTTTTATTTTGAGTTATATTTCTTTTCTCTCTTATTATGGAAAGAAATGAGAAGAAATAGGTGGAAATAAAAATAAAATTATAAAAGTACCTTTGTGATAATTTCCTTCATAGTAAAATGAGAGTATTTTTGTCAATGATTGACTTTGTTTATCTTCATTTACTTTCTCTAACATTAACTAAACAAACCAAACAAAAAAATTTCTTTTCATTTCCTTCCTTTTCCTTTCAATATTTCTAAACACAAAGTGAAAATTACATTTCTTTTTATCTCTTTTCAATTCTACTTTTTTTTTTCTTTCTACTCATTTTCACTTTTTTTTTTTCAAATAATATCCTAAACAGTGTAAATTGGTGTTTTATGTTTATATGCTTTTTTTTCCTTTCCTTTTTTAGCTATTTCATGACAAATTGAAATACATGAAGTGCAAAAGATATTCATGACACAAGTATGTAAATTGTAGCATACTCATTACAATTTTCATCACACATGCTTGAAAATATAATTTACTTTGCATTGAAAACAAATCACATTAGAATGTATTTAGTTAACACAAAATGAGTAATTGTGTGTGTGTGTGTGTGTTATATAGAGAGAGAGAGGGTTGATTCTGGCCCATGAACTGGCCCAGATCGACTTGGCCGATTTAGGCCCTTGAATTGGCCCTTTAGCAAAATTAGCCCGGCAAGTAGGAATTGTCGAGTAGGCGATTCGAAGGCTGAGTTGCATTACGTAACCTAGTAAACTGGTAGGCCTTAAACCAGCCATCAACTTGCTGGTTTGGCTTGCCAATTCATGGTTCAATTGAACTTATAGGTTGGGCCTACCATATAAGTCCAAAATAATAATAATAATTGAAGTTGATAGCAAAGAAGAAATGCAAAGGAGGAAGAAAAGGAAGGAAAAAAATCAACTTAAAGGTTGACACATGTTATCAGCAAAGGAAGAAAAAGAAGAAAAAAAAATGTTAACTGAAGTAGGAATCCAGTTTTGAACAATAGTAATAATTGAATGTAATTTCAAAGGCTGCAACTTTATAACCTTGGGGAAGAAAAAGAGAAGATAGTCGAAGAGAAATGTAGAAGGACAATGCAGGATAAAAGTGGTCAAATTTTCACTTAGACGTTTTGAAAGCATGGAGTGTATTTTGAAAAAAAAATCTTTGTGTAGGATTATAGGATTGCAGGTAGTGAGGAATAGGTTTAAGTTATTAGTGTAGGTGCAATGTGCAGGTCTTTAAATTTTTAAATTTGAACGCTGCAAAAGAGAAGAAGAAATTAAGCATATTGTTGGATGTTGTATAAATTGATAGTGCGGTTTGAAGAGTAAAATTGTCTACGCAAAAAATTTGCACTCACTCTTGCCTTTTGCTCTCATCTTCAATTTTATGTACTCTCATCTTTTATTCTGTGTGTTCTCATCTTCTATTTGTTGCATTCACATCTTCTACACTATCAATACCTTGTGAATAATTTCTATTATATTTTTTGCCAACTGTTAAATATATTATGTCCCATTATCTACCCATATCAATATTTTATAATTATCCTAATATTAAAAAATGGCAAGTTATTTTGGTGATTCAGGTTTTTCTAAGAGGGATCGTTCTAGTAAAGGTGATAAGAAAAAATTTGTGCAAGAGGCACCTCAATAATATTTTGAATTAGATGATTACGATATCTACAACTTTACCAATGAACATCTAGAAGACTTGATGATGCCACCCCCAAGCTTTCATGAAAGGCTTTCTAGTGGATAAAGCGAACTGCTACTATGATAAGACAGTGAGGAGCAAGTAGAAGGAAAAGGGCAAGACAATGTGCAAGAAATGTCAGAGGAAAAAATTCTAAGGCACTTACGTAGCCCATCTAGCTCTACGGGTAAGCCACCACACCATTTAAATCAGAAGTTTTTACTAAATATTTTCGTAAAATTACAGGAGAATGTGATAGCAGCCGTGCTTATTGCAACTAATGCCAATCAAGTTATGTATGGAAAAAGGGAGAGGAGTATGTCACCCTCAATAGGCACATGTAAGCGAAACACCCCACGAAATTCGGTATAGATAAATCGCAACAATAAATTTCACAATTAACAAGATCACAAGGAAGAGGCCTATTTCATTATTCTGGTAATAGGTAACAAGTTTTACTTGTAGAATACTTAGCAAAATGTAAAATATCATAAAGTCATGCAGCTTTCTTACATCGGTTGGAATACAAGTGAGAAGCGCTAAATCCAAGCTCGTGGACTTACAATCCAAAAACCATATAAAAAATCACCTTTAAGCTATATCATAATGGTAAGCGTAAATTAGTTGTTCTTTTAAATTCTCTTGAGATGCATGTTTCCATTTGCGCAAATATATGGATTGATCTGTGGCAAGAAGATTTACACATGGGAGTTACATGCCATTGGATAGACGATGTGTGGTAGATACAAAAAAGACTAATAGCTCTAAGGGTTTTCAATGATCGCCATGACGCACAATATTTTTCGTATTATAAGTACTATTTTAGGTGAATACAGTTTGACAAAAAAAAAATTAATTGGTTTTGACAATACGACCGCTAACATGATATCCATTGATGAACTTCAAACTTTATGCCAAACCACGTTAGGTAGGACATTTTTCCACATTCGATGTACTTTCCATATTTTAAATCTTTGCATTAAGGATGATATGAACTATTTAGATTTTAAAATGTTTCCAATAAGACAATTAGTATTTTTTTTTAATTAACCATCATTTCGTAAATAAAGCATAGCGGAGATTTTGTATTGAAAATGGAATGTGAACTAAAAAATTTAAAAAGGATGTTAAGCATAGGTAGAATTCCACCTATCAACTTTTACAAAGTACAATTGCTTATAAAGATGCATTATATTCTTTCACTACTATGAATGTCCTAAACATTCCATTGCACCTTAATGATTAGGATGTATGCAGTAGAATGTTGAATGTTTTAAAAGTTTTCATGATTGTACTCTAACATTTTCACAAGTGTACCAAACTAGTGTTCATTTTTTCCTTATGAATGTAATGAATATACTGTCGGTGCTGCTCGATGCCTGATTCGACCCTTTTCTATAAGTGACTATAAATGATATAGCTGCAAAATGGTTACAGTATTATAGATAAATTCTAACAATTTATTTAGTTGCTTCTATTTTAAATTCATGGTATAAAAAAGACATGTTAATAGAGTATCTTAATTTATATTATTCCATTGTTAACACATTCTCTAACATGGAAGACACTTATGCCGTTACTGCTGCGCAAGAACTACACCAAACAGTTCAGGTAACGAAATAATTATGTTCTAACTTTTGCACTTCATTCAGTGGCTAAGTGTCCTAAACTCCCTCACCATCCCTCGACTCATATGGTACCACACATGATCCCACCCTCATTATGTAATGAATGACATTGCAAAAGTTGAAGCGGCACCATTCCAGGTCAACCAAGTACACTAAATTTGATAATTACTTCAATATACACTTCGAATTTGGTGACAACACTATTAGTGATTTCAACATCCTTAACTAGTGGAAGAGGCGTAGGAAGACGTATCCCATACTCTCTCGCATGGCTCACCAAGTTTTGGCTGCTCCCACATCAATGGTAGCTATTGGACAGGCATTCAGCACGATGGGTCTTATTTTGTCCCAATGGCAATCATGACTGTCATTCGTCAATGTTGAAGCACTGGCTTGCGTGGAGGATTGGTCAAAGGCAAGGAGTCGCACACAAGAGTCGTATGGGATGTCTAATGAAGAAAATAAATACTTCAGCGACTTCGTCCCATCGATGAAAGCTCTGCTGATTCGAACCCTGGTATTGAGTAAGCTAAATAATTTTTTAAGAATAGTAGTACTATCTTATTTATTTTTTGTATTAGGTTAGAATTAGACATATTTTGTAAAGGGAGTAGTACTCTCCTATTTATTTCTTTTATTTACTAATATAATATTATTATCGTGTACAAGAGGTAAGGCAAAATATCTACCTCTTTTTCTATTATAATTCTATTCAATCAATAAAATTCGAAGCTGGCATCTTCCTCCTGAATGTACGAGGTATTACCACCAATTAATTCTAAAACATCATGTATTGCCCCAAGATATTGTAGATTAAATTTCAACATTTATAAGTTTGAGGAAAAAAAAAAAACCAAACCAACTCAAAAAATACACATAGATAAATATCAAATAATCTTAAATATGTAATAAAAAATATAGATTAAAAAAATTAACCGAAAAAAAAAAACTCGAAATGTTGGTTTAAGGCCTGAATTGGGCCGAAACGTCGGGTTAAGGGAACCAGCCTGGCCCTTCCCGATTATGGTTCCCCTTCCCTACACTCTTGACTCAATAGTTCTGAGCCAATTCTGAACCAGTTATGAACCGATTCGATGTCTGTATGTATGTTTGTATATACTCACACAATAATAGCAAAAGAAGCGTACCTACGATTGAGAACATGAGCATGAGAAGAGCAAACGCACGGATGGATGAAGCTTTCCTCATTTTCAGGCAATGTATTTGATTTGGGTGTTCAGAAGAGAATGTTGAACCAAGATACGTTCCAAAATATAGAACTAGGTTGATTTTATAAACAAACAACCTCATAAGCTGGATAGATAGTATTTAATTCTATTTAATTTTGAAATTAAAATCCCATAGTGTAAATGTCACGTGTTAGTCCAAATTAATGAGTTTGGATCTATGTCAACACCTGTTTATACCATTGAAAATGTATATCACTTTTTTGCATTTGATCCAATACATTACATCAATTATTGATGATAAGTACCCAGGATTTAATTATCCTTTTGTAATACGTTCCTTCATTTCGTTTACTAAATTATACGTTTTCAGTTGTTGATTATAATAGTTTAATTTGAAAATTCTTTAGAATCAAGGCCAGCTAGAACTCACCTTTAATACTAGTTAGGGGTGATACGTATTCCAATTCAAGTGTAAAACACGATGTATGGTGAAAATAAGTAAAGAAAGTCACAAAAAGAGGTTTACTTAAATCATGGTATTTAAATTCAGATTATACACCATGGGGTTTAACGTGATATATGTTAACCCAAACAAACAAGTTTCAACACCATACCTGAAATGAATCTTTTATACAATGTTTATCTCTCATTCACACTACTAAAAGAATCGCATTTAAGCGAATAGATACATCAATGATTTGGTATATATTGTAAGCAGCATCAAGCAATGAACTAACATGGGCATGGATGATTGCAGCCGCAGGCGCACTCACAGACATGAGCACTCGTGCATTTTGATGAATAGAGCTTAGGAAATTGCTTCAACTGGCAGAGTGCTGAGCAAATGTCATCGGTGCATTGAGGGGACAGATACACGATATATTGGTTATTACAAGTAGTTGATTGACCTGTCAATTTTCATGAGTTGAATTTCGACATCAAATAACTTAGTTACATAATCTTAATTCATGATATAAATGGAGAACTTTCTACAGTCACTATGCTGAAGGTTTTTCGTAAACTTTTTTAGAAAAATAATTCCTATTTTCATAGTAGTTTGCAAATGTGCATAAGTTCGCAAATAAATATAAATCCATAATAATAGGTTCCACTAGGACTAATTACGTGAGTATCGCGTAGATATCGCATTGCACATAAATTTAGAGAAGTAACATAAAAATAACACATAATGAGGTGATTAGGGAAATAGTGATAAGGAGAAGAAACAGGTAATCTCAAGAGTTTTGAATATATAAGTAACAAACAAAGGAGTTAAAAGAGACCTCATACATTAACTTTGTAATTCTTAAGCAATGAAGACCATTTTTCACTTGAATTCTTATTTGATTTTTAAGAGCACATAATTTTCAGTGGAGCACTATTTCTTTGATCTTTAGAATCCTTTTAATGAGGAGAAATGATTAAGTATTTATAGATTCTTGAACCTGATAACATTTATTAGATCATCTTAGTGATCAATATGTGGAATAGAGTCTTCTCATTTTAGGGTTATTCTAATAAGCTTGCTATAAGCCCAAAGTCAGTAGCTTACCTAAGAAAGGTTAAACGTGGAAGATCGATCCAACAATTTTTGTTCCAAGCCCACCAAGCCAATTCTCCTTTAGTCTTCTCAATAATTAAAACAAATTTACTAGACCTTGTCATCTAACTTGATGAATTAAGCCAAATAATTAATGGGCTTAGCCCAATATAGATTAATAATATTTTTGGCTTTCTATATTTTTCCCTTTGACCAAAATTGATTGGATGAAGTCAAAGTATTTCAAGCATTAATTGCACATTATAAATAGTTAGGCTATAGCTCAATGCATACACACTATAAAGTAGCAACACTACTGCCAAGTATGCTCTCATAGCTTAATTTGGAACCAATTGATCAAGATGGAAGATGGCGTGTGCTTGCTTGTCGGTTGCAAGTGAGGTTCTTTCATACATCTCTTTCCCTTTTTCTTCTTTCTTTTCTTTCGAGTTATCAATACAATTAAAGATGGAATACAACAGCAAGACACACTCTCTTTATGCGATCTCTCCTTTACTTTTATTATTCCACAAGAGATACATTTTTTTTTTTTTTTTGGTCTAATTATTCATCGCCAGTGGAGGACGAGGACTCCTTTTGCTTCTCCACAAACCTTAATCCATCTAGTCTCTCTTTAAGTCCAATCGACTCGTTATTGCTTTTTAGAAAATCCATTCCCTACAACAAACCTTCGAATCTCCAATACATTAAAGAAAAAGAAAAGCAACAAAACGAGAGACCACGAATTGCACTCTTCAGATCTTATTCTTTCAATAGGTTCAACAGTTTTCACCATGATGGTGTCAAGATTGAGCGATTCGTGGCCGATTACTACAAACGTTCGAGCTCACTCCGATTCGATAAAAAGAGTGAGTCTTCTTTAATGATGATCACGAATAAGCGAAATAATATTTCTAGCGGCTTGAGGAAATACAAAATGCTAATTGGACTCACAAAGTTTCCGGCAAAGATGGAGCTGAAGGAGATTAGGCGGAGGTAGAGTCGGTTGCCCCTGGTGCTGATGTTTCCTGCAAACAACAATGTCACTAGTGGGAAGAGCCTTGGGGGGTTGATTACATTCAGGTTTTGAGCCAATTCCTCAAATTGACTCTCCATACTATCACCGCCAACAAGGAAACTTGAATGAAGATTAGTGAAACGACCAAGCTCTTTGGTAAACTTCAAAGTTTGCAAAGCCATATCTTAGTAGGAGAGAAAATCCTGAAGGACGTGCTGCTTAAGCCTCTTAAGCATGGGCGCGAGAAAAGCAGCTGTCTTACAAGACCTAGTGCGTGAAAAAATCAAAGCCCTAACACAACCCTGAAGGATGTGCTGCTTAAGCCTCTTGGGCACGAGAAAAGCTGCTGTCTTACAGGACCCAGTGCGTGCCATAGTAATGACATCAGAGCCGGAGAGAATGAGACGCATGGTCTTCCTCTGCATAGGAGTAGGAAAATGATAACCTTTGCCTTTAATTCCTTTGTAGACATTAGGGCTTAAACCTAAGGATTCAAATGCTCCTGATTTAGCTTTCTTCTTCTCTTTCTCCGTGTGTTTTAGCTCCGCATTTGAGTTAACGTACAATTCCTTTTTTTGCCATTAGGTTAAGGTCGGTTGTGTGGTTGATTTAATTGGTTATAGAAACTAAAAGGCATACGTTTTATGGATGTTGTACATTCAGACTTTTATTTGGATTTTAACTCTTTAACCATTTGGTTTATACTTGTTTGATGAAATGCACATTCAATCTTATAAGTTATAAGATGACCCTTTTTGTTTTTTACTGGCACTATGTCATCGCCAACATTGTTCCAGTCAATCTTAACTTAACAATCAAAGCAATACTGTGAATCAATAGGGAAGGATGCAAGGAGTAACTATGCTTGTGCTTGAGAAACAATCAAGCAAAGAGACCTACCGGTGCACTCAAATGGACATTTACCACCAATCCCAAGTCCTCAGGATACGTGACTGGATGAGACTATCTTTGAAGATACCTTTTAGGATAAAATCAAACGTCGAGAGCTCTGTGCAACATTTTGCACTAACAATATACTTCACTTTATCGGATACGAGCCTCATGCTAGTTTAAGAGATACCATCAATGCAAATTCGATCTTGCACTTTAGAAATGAAAGAAGGGCACTTCCTCTCTCTATCACCCAGTTTGCATTCCTCAGTAGCCACCCTTTAGATGGAAATCTTGAGTAGAATATATCATATCAAAGTCAAAGTATGCAACTCTTTTAGAGAAGGCTAGTGTCTTTCATGCCATTATTACCTCCACTCACCTATGGTTCCCACATATGAGTGGGTTAGAAGTGTGGTGCCCAAAAGCATAAATAGTTTTAGGTGAACCAACATCAATATAGCTAAAGTGCCTTATAAGGAGCATAGTTTTCAAGTATCCTTACCGGATGTCTTGAAGGTTACTTGCAATAGGTAAGAGGAAGTTATGCTTCTCTTCTAGGCTTGCATACTTTTTTGAAGAGCATAAAAAAGATAAACCTTAGGTCTCTAGTCTAGGTCATGGATAAGAGTAACTATTTTTATTTATCCTTAAGTCTACCCTTATAATTATGTACTTATGCCCTTTTTTTTAGTCATTTATGCTGGTATGAACTTGCATCTTTTATAACATATTAGCTATCCTTGTTTATGTTCCTAAGAGGACCAACAAAAGGTGTGACTGCTCGACTATTTTCCTTAGTCATATGAATTGCCTAAGGTGAATGCTTCGCATTAGGCCCTTTTTACCTAGGCTTTTTGTATCAGTGCTTAAATTTGTATCATAAGGCTTCTATTCGATCAAAAGGCTATTATGTGAATGTGTTACATGTAGCCCTGGTATTCCTCTAACTTTTCTTTTGTGAGCGATTTCAAAATCAATTTACTCCTCCTCTTGATGGCATTAGATCCAATCTTGCTCTTCTTAGAGCATGGGCTTGGGTTAAAGGAATTATTAAGCAGGCACTCTTGTAGTTTATTGATATTGAGTGCTAATTTACATTTTACCTTTATGTGAAATAGCTCACTAGGTATAAAGATAGGAGTGAATTATATCCTTTAAGCTCAAAGGATGAGGTGACTTTAGTAGATAAATTTAAGAGTCTCCATGACATTAAGATAAGATTTATTTTGTAGTGTAATATAGGGGATTTACCTTCACTCCTTGACAACAAAGACTTATCTAATTGCTATTTGAAGCAAAGGGTTATGGCATATTTTCCTCTTAGGGTTGCACGCTAGCTTAGCTTCAACCAAGGGGTACTTCGTATGATTAACATTATTGAAAATTTTGAGTCATGTTGTTGATCAATCTCACTAGGTGACTTCAGAAATATTCACCTAGAAGTGTGTCAACTATTCTTTCCTTTTGCAATTCACTCCAGGGTTACTTCTCCTGGTTAGCTAACATATTGGTCAAATTGCTTGCAAGACTTCTAAGCGTATGCTTTCACTTCAGTAGGTGATATACATCGTGCACTTATTGTGTACCATTGGGAGTTTTGTCTTAAAATACCGCCTAAACCCAAGCTTAAGCCTACTGGTGATGCTCAAGGAGCTAATGAATAGGTGGATCAACGATCAACACCTCCTTTTGATGCGAAAGTAAGGAGATCATCTAAGAATAAACTCCCATTCCTTCCATTGACAGATTATAGACGGGCTAAGGGTGCTTTTATTCAAAAGGTATCATCTTTGTATGTTTCCTATTGTTATGTATGTGTAAGTATTCCTTTTCACTAACCCCCTTTATGTGTGTGTGTGTGTGTAAGCTAAGAGAGGCTCTAAAGTTCACTTTAGCACTTCTGGTGGTTCGGCAACTGTTTCAACTTAAGTCGATGATGATCAAGACTTAGCGAATTATGAGGAGTCATTGATTGAAGGTGACATAGGCTACAACGATGACATTGAAGAGTTACATGAATTTATTAAAGTTAAAGCAATTACTATTAGTACCAATGAGCTAGTCATAGAGACAGGCAAGGGTGATGATAACACCGATGATGGTGACCATTTCGATGCACTACTTTACTCAAGTACATTTAAAGATGAGTTGTCTGTAGCACCCGCTACTATCCTTCCTCCCCCAGTTGCTACCATAACTCATCAAGACAAGGAAGGAACTCCAAAGATATATGCTGCATTAGAGGAGATGAAATCCTTTCAAGGGTTTACTATGCCTTCCCGATTATTGAAATCATTGGAGACCCTTGATGCTTTGGATAGAGATTTTTGAGCTAAATCCCCCGTGTTAGAGACCGAGATAGCTTTCACTGTGGTGAAGATGTTAAGGGAAGCCATGTTGTTACTAAATAGGCTTTGGAATTCTTTGTCAAAGGTAAAACTTAAGCAGTTGATTAAATGTGTTAAGGGAGCTGGCCTTCTAAGATTTAAGATTGACAGCTTAGAGCCTGTTGCTGCTAAAGCTAAGAGACTGTTGAACTATTATACTATCAAAAGAGAGCATGACGAGGTGATGGGTAAGGTGCGAATGGAACTAAGACTTCTATAGACATCATTACCTTACATCAATATACTAAAGAGAAAGGGGTTACCTAAGTGGGGCTTTACTTAGATGTCTTGTATACCCATAATGCCAATAGCAGCTTGTTATTCAATTCTTTATAATTGTCATGCACTAAACAACTAAGTACTTTTAGAATAATCTTATTCGTTGCTTTTGCTTAGTTATTTCCCTTTAGGTAGTAAGGTGTAGACTCCACATGATCAATGCTATAGGAGGCCAATAGTTGCCATACATGCGAGTTAACGAAGGTGTGCCATTGTTTGAAAAAATGCACTTTGGGATTCCAAAGTAGCAGATGATGTGTTCTTTCATGAAGCTTGCTACTATTGGTCCTATAGCTTTCTTTAACGGGATTGGATTACCTCTACCTACTTGGTGAAGTATTTTATACCTACCAAGATCTAAATGCATCCCTTAGAGAGTGGATGTATTGGATCAATCACGTTAAATGCCTACGTATAGAAAGGCTATGGAGTAGTCAGGCTATGCAATGTAATGGTGGGGGCATAGATTGCATTATTGTATTGTTGGCATGCGACACACCTCCTGACAAAGTTGAATGCATCATTTTCCATAATAGGCTAGTAGTACCCTAAGTCCAATAGGTGGTAGTATGACTTCCTTCCTCCTTAATGTTCCCTACCATCTCCAGAGTGGGCTTTAGCTCATATAGTCTTTGTTTTGGGTAGTGCCACACACCTAAGGGGTTGTCCCATGAATGAAACCCTATATGGTTGGTCCTCATGCATAATGTACTTCCTTGCTTTGTCTTTTACTAAGTGAGTATCAATGCCAATTGTAAACAAGATGCTATTTTTCAAATAATTTATGTAAGGCATCTCCACTCTCCAACACTCGCCAAAAAGTTACGTTCTCCTTGATCAAGAAGCTCATAGCATTTTAAACAACTTATTTGTATTTGATAAGCATCTTTGGCCATAGCTAGTTAGTAATACTCTGCGTGTTATATGCAACAATACAAGGATGGTCCTTCCTCTCCACAATAGATTTTGCGATATTTGTTTAACTTTAAGCATGCTTACTTTACACAAATGCATCGCAATAAGGTGCCTTCTAGACCCTTGTCGTATAGGATGTTATGAATACAAACAAAATTCTTTGAGGTTGTTATAGAAGCTGCATTAGGATGCACTAGCTATGCCTTAATGGGAGTGTGCCAATTATCTGGTGCTTCTTCTTCTTCATATAGTAACTATAGAGTTATGCATGGAGTAAACTTTTTGATGACTTGAATGTTTAAACCACTTCTTCAACTTAAATAGGAACTTTGGATGCCAATGTTGCTAATGCATCTACATAACGGTTGGTTGATCATTTGGTGTGCTTGTATCTTATTGAATTAAACTTGTTGACCAAAGATTGCATTGTAGCCCTGTAAGGCGTTAGTGTTGGTTCTTTAAGAGCAAATTCACCATTAGCTTACTTGATAATCAAGTCTAAATTACCACGGATGCATAAGTGAGATGCTCTAGCATTTTGCATGGAAATGAGTCTAAGTAGGAGATCCTCATACTTGACCACATTATTGGTACAATGGAATTTCAGCTTAAATGCTAGCAGTATCACTTAGCCCTCAAGAGACATCAATACTACTCTGGCTCTTTACCCGATACTAGTAGAGGAGCCATCAAATTGTACTTCCCATTCTCCACCCAATTCTACCCTCATGAAGTCCTGATGAAACTCTACTGGGATCATATCCATGATGTGAGTTTCATGTGTCACAGGAAAATGAGCCAAGAGGTCCGCTAAAGCCTATGACTTAATAGCCATAGGTAGCATAATTGTAATGCCAAACTCTAATAAGAGGAATAACCATTTTAAAATCCATTATGATAGGGCTAACTATGATAGTAAGTATTTCATCATGTTGGAGTGAGTGACAAGGTTGACTTTATGCGCTAAAAAGTGGTGATGCAACTTCTGTGTAGTAAGTACTAGTGCAAGACAATGCTTCTTGTAAGCTAAATAATTGACTTCACTCCCTTGGAGGGATCAACTTAGGTAGTATATGGGTCACTCCCTACCCTTGAGCTCTTGTGCAAGCAAAGCCCCAATGGAGTTATCAATGGATGTCCAATAGAGAGTCATCAGTAATCTTTTGATAAGCATTACATCGTCTGTGGAGAAGTGAGTATATCATTTACCTTTTGAATGACCTCCTCCTGTAATTGCCCCTTCTCAAATAATGCTCCTGTTTTTCATAAGCTGTTGTAGGAGATAAGCGATCTCGACTAGTGTAAGGATGAATTGCTCGTTATAAGAGACCTTCCCTAAGAATGTCAATAATTTCTTCAGATTAATGGGTGGGGGCATGGATCGTATAGCTTACACCTTTGTTAGATTGACATTGATCCCTTTCTTGTGAACTACAAATCCCAAAAATCTTCCAAATGTTACACCAAAGATGCACTTTAATGGGTTCATGCACAACTTATACAATCAACACTGCTTAAAAACCTTATGCAAATGTATCAAGTGATCCAATGCCTGCCTTGACTTAATAATTATGTCATCAACATAGTCTTCCATGAAATCATGTATCATATTGTGAAAGGTAGAAATCATTGCTCTTTGATATGTAGCTCTTGCATTCTTAAGCCCAAAGGCAATAACAGTATAGTAGAAATTCCCTATTGATGTCCTAAAGGCAGTACACTCAGCGTCTCTAGCAGCCATCTTGATTTGATTGTAGACACTAAAGCCATCTATAAACAAGAACAATTCGTGTCCTGCTGTGGCATTTACTAATATGTCAATATTTTGTAGTGGGAAGTCATCCTTTAGGTAAGCCTTATTGAGATCATAAAAATCTATACAAATTTGTATTTGACCATTTTTCTTCCTTACTAGCATGATATTAGCCAACCACGTAGGGTGCTCAATTGGCTTGATAAAGATAGCTTGAAGCAACTTCTCAATTTCTTCTTTGATTTAGATCTCAACTTTTAGGTGGAAAACTCATTATCCATGTTTTATTGGCTTTACTTTGGCTGTAATGTTCAATCTATGTATCATTAGATTAGGGTCTAGTCTTGGAATTTCATCATAGGTCCATGCAAATACGTCTCTATACTCCCTTAGCAATTCCACTAGGTAGATCTTAAGCTCTTGCAAGAGATTCTTGTTAATAAAGATGGGTCTTAGAGAATCCCTTAGTTCCGTTAGATCTAATTCTTCAATTTCGTTAACCTATGGCTTGAGTTGATCTTACATCTCTAGAAGGGCAAGTTGGGTTTCTTATATTGGTATGGGATTTGAAGAAAACAAGCAAGCTTCTTCAGATCCATCTTCTATAGATACAATAGATCGTCATAAGTAGTATACCCTTCATCCATCTTCCCTGATAAAAATTTCTATTCCCTCATTTCTTTTTTGCGTTTTCTTACCCCCTATGGGAGCCTCACATTCTCTTCTTTTTCTTGTGCTTCTTTTGAGTCTTCCCCTTAGTGGCTAGTGGTGTACCAAAGGGTTTTGCAATAGTAGTCTCTCCCTCTTCAGTGTATTCATCAAAGAATGCGACCTCGATGAGGTATGACTCATTGTGCTCGAATAGATTGTTTGTAGCAAGAATGAATATGTCTTTTCCTTTCTAATGGCCCTTAATGCATTGGTCCCATTTTGGGGATATGAGATTGTGATCATGCAACCACTTCCTTCTAATGAGTAGACGATAGGATACAAACGCATCGATTATGTAGAACTATATAAAGCCTTATATAGGGCCAACTTTAAAGTCCACATTAACATACCCTACCGTGTTTATAGACACATTAGTGAAACTATTTACAGTAATAGGTTATCGATCTAGGCACTAGTTGTCTATCCCTGCAACCTTGAATGTAGACATCGACATTATATTTATTAGAAGAGCCATTGTCTATAAATGTCCTTTTAATGGGATGCCTATTGAGCATACTTTCCACATAAAGAGAACGGTTATGATTAGGATTTTTAGCGCACATGTTTGCATTTGTAAAAAGCACATTGGCCATTCTTCGCATAGGTTGTGCTAAACTACACTCCCTACACTGTTTATCAATGATTTATGTAAGTGCATTTGCTATTGCAAGCCATGCATTCTCATTAAATCCTAGCAAGCCAAAAAAAAAATTTGAAATTAACCATCTTCATTAGGGTGGTAGCCACTAGTGAGCATGCACCTTCTTCATTCCCAATTAGAGCCTTTTGCTCATTACGCGTCTTGATATGTGACATATTTCCTTCTTTGGTGCTAGGATCATGGCTAAGAGCATTTATGGTACTCCATTGATTATTGTATACAAGAAGTGAATTATTACAAAAATCATTATTTTTTATGACAAGTTTCTTATTGTGGACCCTATCATTAAAAATCTTCTTTAAAGTCCAATACTCTTTTGTAGGGAGATCTATGGTCCTATGATATCTACAAAACTTAGGATTATTCTTCTCTTTTTGTGTCAATAAATGATCTACACTTAGGAGCTTGATACTCCCATCTCCTAGCCATTGATCAAGCAAAGTATATACCTTTCTTATTGGGCACGAGAAAGAAAGAGCTAATGTAGAGCATCATGATCTATCATTTCTTAGCTTGGCTTCTTGTTGTCTCTAGAAGTCTTGACTTTTACTGAGCTAGCAGAAGTTGCTCTTTTCTTAAACTTTCCATTTTCTCCTCATTGCCTTGCAATAGAGTTATTAGTTCTTCTTACGGTCTTGATGAGTGTAAAGATGGAATATAGGTTGAGATTTTCCAAGTGGATTGCATACTTGGTGAACATCCCTTGGATACAGATCTTCGTTAACTTTCTCTTATCACATACATCTTAGATATCCAAGGTGCACTCTTTGAAGCACTCTACATAATCCATCAAGTCTTCTTTCAGGTTTTGTTGTGTTCTTCCCATATCTGTTATTATGACTCATTCTTGGGTGGAGAAGAATTTCTCTAAAATAACTTTGCACATAGACCCCCATAAATCAACCGATCCTATAAGAAGATTGACATACCGAGTATATACTTTTTCGGTTAGTGACTTAGAGAATTCTTTAAGCTTTAGATCATGTATACTTCCAAAGTCTCCATAAACTTGAGTAAATGCTCTTTGGCACTCTCTTTCTTACCATTGAATAAGATGAACTTATGACTAACATAGTCCTTAAGGTAAGGTTTTTCAGCAATGTGCTAATGATAGGGGAGTCTTAACTTTTGTATGCCCATGGTTGACTTTGTTTGTATTTCTTTTAAGTATATGTCAAAGTCTTCCTTTATTACAAAGGAAGTCTTTAGAGAAGATACTATAAAAGCAAGTATAGAGGTAGGTTAACAACTAGATCCACCAAGAGCATTGGAAAGGGGAACACATGAGGATGAAAGCCTACCAAGTTAGACTCTTGCATTCCCTCCTTCAGACATCAGGAGTTGCTCAGCTACAATGTTTGGTGAAAGGGTTTATTCCTGAGGAATGTTTTCCTCATCAATGGGAGGATTAGCTAAAGAAATTACATGTGATGGAGTTACATGGACGACGCCTTTGCTGCACAACAATGCTAGTGTTTGCCAGAGCCACACCTTATTGGGCAGTAGCAGTGGTAGCTAACCTTGTCACAAGCGAAGCAAGCAAGGTTGTGAGTTGATTCAAAGCCCTTATGTTCTTCCACATAGTCTGCATTATTTGTGTAGGATCTATCAGAGCCTCAAGTTGTAATTTCCCCTTATTAGCATTTTATAATGGTTTAGGCGGGTTTTGCTCCATTAGTTTAGTGCTAAGATCTTATTCTTGAGAAGTATTGCCAAATAGTCATCTCTTCCTAAGAGGTGCCATTACTCTTTTATCATTAGGCTCTTATCTTTAGTGGAGTCACCAAAATGTAGATTGAGGGGGTTCCGATAGGAGTAGTCATGTGAGAATTGCACGAATACTACTTTGCACGCGATTTCAAAGAAGTGATATGAAGATGGCACATGATGGGATGATTAAAGAGAGAGAGGCAGAGAGGAGGAACATGTAATCTTAAGAGTCTTGAATGCATAAGTAACAAAAAAGAGAGTTAAGGCGATCTCAAACATTAACCTTGCAATATTTAAGTAATGGAGACCGTTTGAATTCTTATTTAGTCCTTAAGAGCAGAGAATTCTTGGTGAAATACAGTTTCTTTGATCTCTAGAATCCTTTTAATGAGGAGGAATCACTGAGTATTTATAGATTATTGAGCTTGATGACATCAGTCAAATCATCTTGGTAATTAATGAATGAGATGGAGTCTGCTCATTGTAGGGTTATCTTAATGAGCTTACTATTGGTCCAAAACTAGTAGCCTTCCTCATAAGTGTATGAATTTAACTGAGAAAAATTGAATGCAGACAACTGATCCAATGATCTATGTTTCGAGCCCACCAAGTTAATTTTCTCTTAGTCATCCCAATAATTGGAATAATTCACTAGGTCCTATCACCTAGCCTAATGAGTCATTCAATATAATTAATAAGCTTAGCCCAAAATACTTATATAATATTTTCAACCCTATACGTAAGCTTATACTACAATTTGTAATTTCATTATATAAAGTTTTTTATTCAACTAAAGTTCATAATTATTCTTAGTCTCGTAAATATAATTTCTCCTCTCATAAATTTACTCTTAATCTCTGAATCTGCATAATGTTCATAAATGTATTTTGGTTTTTGTGATTTGTTTCCAAATAATGTAAAATTAGTCAAATTTCATAAAGCTCTTATAGTTCGAAACATACTTATCAAAGCTACTTGGCTGAGATGCTTGTAGTAATAATATTGTTACAAATATTAGAGTGAAATTACTTTATAATGTTACTCTAAACTTTGTTAATATGCTTAAATTTGCAAAACTACAGGTTTGTAACTGTATATAAAAGTTTCGTACATCTATAGTTCGTAAATTCGTTTATTATTTCCTAATACTTCTGTAGAACTAAATCCTCCCATCGTAGTGAGGCCAATAAAAGTCCAGCTAGTTTTCACTGACTGATTGTTACAAGCCCTCTGAGTGATTTCCAATCTTGCCTTGTCTTTTGAACTTTATAATTTCGATAAATTGTATTATATTATATACATATACATATATATATATATATATTGACTCTGTTACTTTGTGTACCTATGTTTTTACTTTTGACATTTTACATTTTGTATTTGTATGTATTGCATTAAACTTTGCCAATTACAAAAAAGAAAAAAAAAAAGTAGAAAAACATAAGACATACCTTTGATCCCCATAATCATAAAGCCCTTCTTCATTTTCTAAACCCAAGAACCCTGAATCCCAAATCAAAGCACCGACCTTTAATTTCCCAACCAAGAAACCTCCAACCAATCGAATCCACTAAGAATTTTAGGCTTGCTAAGAATGTTTTTTTTTTCTTGCTGGATTTGAAGGGAGAATCCGACCTTATTCGATTTTCTTCGCAGTGAACAATTGGACAAGGTTGGGATATATGTACTTAAGGAATCAGAACGATTGCTAGCGTGACAATTTTGAGTTTCGGATTCAACTACCCTGAGAAATTCGAAGTAGAAAAGTTGGTTTAAGTCATTGATTTCATGCTCGGAAGCAGGTCGTGTAGCACCAATCCACAATTAGGCACATGTTTAACCTTTTAAACATGAGTATATTAGTCTCCTTTGTTATGATTTTGAGAAGGTTTTTTCTTTTTTTTTTTCTGAAAAAAAAAAAAAAGAATTGTCCGAATCCGGAATCATGTCTCAACAATCATTTTCTTTTTTTTTAATATATATATATTTCGTCGAATTTGGGGATTAGAGTTGGTGGGTTCGACTACTTTGGGTCTTGGAGTTCATGGTTGGGGAAAATTAAAGTTTTTAATTTGTGGATTAGTATTCTTGGCCGAGGGAAATAAAAAGTGGGCTCGAATATTGACTAGAGTCAATTGATGTTTTATGTTTATATGCCTTTTTTTCCCCCCTTTTTAGCTATTTCGTGACGAATTAGAAATACCTGAAGTATCAAAGATACATATAGTGACAATGGTGAAAACATAATTATGTAAAATGTAACATACTCGTTACAACTTTCATCACACGTTCATCATACATACTTGAAAATATAATTTACTTTGCATTAATAACAAACCATGTTAGAATGTCTTTAGTTAACACAAAATGAGTGACAATAAATATATAGATTCTCACTTACGTACATAAATACATATGATAAAAGCAAAAGGGACGTACCTGAGACTGAGAGCATGAGCACGAGAAGAGCAAACACAAGGGTGTATGAAGCTTTCCTCATTTTTAGACAATATGATTGATTTGGGTGTTGAGAAGAGAGTGTCGAGCCAAGATACGATCTAAAATATAGAACTAGGTTGATTTCATATATAACTTCATAAGTTGAATAGATAGTATTTAATTCTAGTTGATGACTCAAATCCCATGTTATCTACACAGTCTAGTTAATGAGCAAGGGAACTAGTAAATTCATTTTATACCACTAGAAAGCCATGGCCGACTGGTGCATTATGTGGTGGTCTGAAAATGATCGTTAGTGGAGAAGGGTAAAGGGCAACCTAGAAAGAGGAGGGGTTGGTGGTGTTATTCGTCATCGGAAAGGGGAAAGCGATGGGAGGAGAAGCGTGTAGGGTTCTTGTTGCGAGTGCATTAATGATAAAGCCAATAATGTTGAAAAAAGGATTAGAAGACAGGAACTTGATAACTTAGGTATGGAGACAGTTGCTTTATTTGGTGTAAATGAAAGGCAATGATGTCACGCATTGTGGAAGGCTCATATTGGGATATTCAAACATTAGTGTCAAACTTAAAAGATTGTCGATAAGAAAATTAGAAAATACTATTACATATTTTATAGATAGAAAGGAAAATTTAGTAGCTGGCTGAGAGTTAAATACATTAGCGTATAGTGTGATGGATAAACTCCTCATTCTCTCCATCAAAGCGCTACCAATTAATAACAATAATAGGCATATAGTCGGCGTTCCAAATGCATATAAAATTCAATTTCTATTTGCTTTATAATGGGTGAATGAAAATGAGACAATTATTAAAAAAGAAAAAAAGAAAACAAAAGAAAAGAAAGAGCTATTGCATTATATGTGAAAATACTATAAAAGAGGAATGGATTATTTCGCTTTTCGTTGCTTGGAAGGAAAGTTAGAAAGAAGGGAAATGTGAGAGGATTTAATTCCATTGGCTTCATAAAAAATTTTCTTTCCAGAAATAGAAAGAAAGGAAAGAAACTTTTTAAAATCTCTATCTTACCCATTATAAGGTATTATAAATGCCATCCTTTTAATAAACTATTATTTATGAAGAAATATGTAATAATTGTAGATTTTCAAACTTTTTAAAGTTTGATTTTCCATTCATTTCATTCTCTTCATTTTTCATTATTTCTAAACAATATAACAAAAAAAAAAAAGCAAATAAACTAAAATTTTCCTCATATATTATATTCCCCCTAATTATTTCCTCCTTCTTTCTTTCTTCAATATTTCCTTTTTATTTCCCATACATATTATTAGAGTGCTAATATTGTATATACAACATGAGTTACTACTACATTATTAAATTTCTCCAAACATAGAAAATACTGCAAAAGCATATACACCTCCATTTGTATTATTTCGTAATTGCTTTGATTTCTGTATAATAATAATAATAATAGTAATCAAATGATGACAACAGAAATGCACAATTACCAAGAATGCCTCCCAAAATGGAATATGATAAAGATTAGGAATTCGATACGTCTTAAGATGTTGGCCACTTTATTCTCTATGAATCAACATAAGGGAACAAGAAGAGATGGCACATTGAAATAATGAGTCAACATTGATACACCCTTCCAAATTTTGAAGCCAATGGTTTCTTTACTCCCATTCCGGCTCTTATACATGCTGCTATACTTTTCAATCAAATCAAATGCTTACTTCTGTGCCCTTATGCCTCATTGCGCCCATGCTGCTCGTGAAAGGATGCCTAATGGTTAAAAGGATAAATTCCAAACTAATAATACAGTAACAATAATCTAAGTGTCACCTAATCGACAAAAATTTTGAAATTGCCTATCTTAACCTGTTAAAAATCATTAACCTTCATAAGCCAAAGCAAAGATGTCAATTATAGATTAATACTACATAAAATTTCTCCAGACATAACATTATTGCATTAACACCTTTCACTCCCATTTTTGTCTCATGTTCTATGTCAAACATAGAGTTATATGTGTACTTTCTTTTTTTATTTTCCCCTAACAACACATATTCCTTACTCGACTATGAATATAAAATGCATCGTGCTCATTACTATTTTAATCGCACGCACTTGAAAATATAATTTACTATGCATTAAAAACAAACCATGTTAGAATGTCTTTAGTTTAGAAAAAATGAGTGATAACAAATATATAGATGCACATACCCATAGATACATGAAAGAAGGTACCTGAGGCTGAGAGCATGAGCATGAGAAGAGCAAACACAAGGATATACGAAGCTTTCCACATTTTTTGACAATATGTTTGATTTGGGTGTTGAGAAGAGAGTGATGAACCAAGTTTCGTTCTAAAATGTAAAACCGGGTTTGATTTTATATACAACTTCATAAGTCGAACAGATAGCATATAATTCTCGTTAAGAGATAAATCACAATTTTCATAATGAGCAAGGGAACTAGTAAATCATTTTATACACTAAAAAGCCATGGCCGGCTAGTGCATCTTGTGCTAGACTGAAAATGATCGTAAATGGAGCAGGGTAAAAGGCAACCTAGAAGGAGGAGAGGCCGGTGTTCTTATTAGAAATTGGAAAGGGGAAGGTGATGGGAGGAAGTGCGTGTAGGGTTATTGCTCTTAGTGCATCGATGGCAAAGCCAATATTAGAATACGGGGTCTTCATAGCCTTGTTGACTTTAAAGGCAATGACGTGGGACAAAGTAGAGGATTCATATTGGGTCATTCAAACAATAGTGTTAGACTTAAAATTTTAGGTATGGATGGATTAGGAAATTTAGTAGCTGACTAATAGATAAATGCACTAATTTAGGGATGTATTATGTGGATTAGTGGATAAATCTCTCATCCTCTCAGCTAAAGCTACTTAATAATGACAGCAATAGACCTATAGTCTCAGTTCTAAATGCATGTGTTAATTCGAAATTTGTATGGCTATGATGATAATTGAATGAAGACAAGACAACTATTTAAAAAAAAAAAAAAAGTTAATACATTGTACGTGTAAAGGCTTCTATTATACGAGAGGAAGGAAAGTTAGAGAGAAAGAAACATGGGAAGATTTAATTTTATGGACTCCACAAAAGGTGTTCTTTTAAAAAATAGAGAAAGAAAGAAAGCATGTTGTAATTACTATCTTTCTCATTATAAATGTTGTTTTTATAAACTATTATTTATGAAAAATTATGTAATAATTGTAAATTTTCTAACTTTTAAAAGGTTAACTTTTCATTCTCTTTACTTTCCATTCTTTATACACAATGTAAAAACCTAAAATTTTCCTCTTATTTTATTTCCTCCCACTATTTTTTTCTCCATTTCCTTCCTATTTCACGTACAGTGTTAGAGTGCTAATATTCGTTTGTACAACAACATGAGTTACTACTACATTATTAAATTTCTCCAAACATAGAAAATACTGCTATAACATATATACCTCCATTTATATTATTTCGCGTAGTTGCTTTGATTTTTTGTATAATGATAATAATAGTAATCAAATAATAACAATAGAAATATACAATTACCAAGTATGCCTCTCGAAATGGAACAGATAGAGAATAGGAATTCGATACATCTTAAGATATTGGCCGCTTTTTTCTTTATGAATCACATATAAAAGAAGCCCAAGAGATGACACATTAAAATAATGTCAACATTAATACACACTTCCGATTTTGAAGCCAATGATTCCTCTATTTCCACTCCGGCTCTTATACAAGGTTAGGAAAAAAAACCAATTAAACTATGAATCGGATTAAATCATATCATAAATTAGATTTGAATCATTTTTTTTTAATTTAAAAAATTATGAATTAGATGGAATTGAACCTCTTCTTTTTTTTTATATTTGAAAAAGTTACAAACCGAACCAACCCATTTCAAACTAAATTAAACCATGAGATGTAAAAAAAGAAAAAGAAAAAAAAGGGTAAAAATCTAGAAAATATGCATGTGAAAAAGAGTATTTCACTTTATTTATTCAATTTCTTATCTTATTTAATTTTTATCAAGTAACTTATTATTTTTTTTATTTCATATTTTTATTTATTAACTGATATAAAAAACATAATTATCTTAATAGAAATAATAAAATCTCTTTAAATATATTAAATAAGTATTAAAAATAATAAGTGATATCAAAAAAATGATAATAAATTATTTTTTTATATCAAGTATAATTTTTTATTATTTAATGACTTATATATAGAAAAAAATAATAATATATTTAAAAATGGTTCGAATTATGAATCAACTAGACCAAATCCTTTTTTTTAGGTTCGAAAAAATTATAAACCAAAACATATGATTAAGTTCGATTAAAAAAAAAATCCAAACCAAACCACGTCTACCCCTAACCACTATACTTGTCAATCAAATCAAATGCTTGTTTCTGCGCCTTTATCATCTCCATACCTCATTACCCAATGAAAGGATACCTAATGGTTAAAAAGATAAATTCCATACTAATAATACAATAATGCTAATCTAAGTGTCACCTAATCAACAAAAATATCGGCATCGCCTATCCTAACCTATTAAAAATCATTAACCTTCATAAGCCAAAGCAAGGATGTCAATTATAGATTAGTATTACGTAAAATTTCTCCAGACATAAAATTATTGCGTTAGCATCTTTCACTCCCATTTTTCTCTCATGTTCTATTATATCAAATTGGAGATGCTGAAGCCTCAAAATAATTGAACACATAGTTATACGTATTCTTTTTTTTTTTTCTCCTAACAACACATATTTCTTACCCGACTATGAATGTTTTTATAAAGGACAAGGCGATTCTTTACTACAACATTCTCCATTTACATGCATGACTCGAGTAATAAATGTTAGTCATCGCCATGAGGATCATCATTCGTGAGTTTAACCCGATTACAGTAGAATTAAATTTTGAAGAAATACCCTCTTAAAATTTCCAAAATTGAATTGTAGGCATACCAATGTAAAATATGGAGCATTTAATTATTTATTGCTTAATTGACTATCCAAATTCACCATCATGGTGCAACAGACCTTGCTTGCTCGTTCAGGACTTCAACGAAAATGCGTACGAAAGTTAGTTTGTTTCCTAAAGCCCAGACAATGGATTTGCCAAAGAGGCAATCGGATCATTGTCCCTTATTTAAATTCTGATCCAATCCACAATCTCTATGAAAACAACAAACCATTTTGATTCCGAACCACGTGGCGATCTTAGTACAAAGTTTCTAAGATCGGTATGTGTATGGCATCGCCTTAGCATACTAAAGCTGACCCAGAGCGTTAAACTGTGGAATAAGGAGGTTGTTGAGCATGAAGGGTTGTATTATAAATTTGACAAGATAAAATAAATTTTGTAAAAATATACTTCAAGTAAGTTTAACCGATGTATTCACCGGCAAACAAACAAAATATATGTTAACATTATAAAACTCTTAGAATCGTTTCTATGATCCAATTTAAAGCTTGTTCTTTCATTTTTTTTTTTTTTTTATCTGCAATTGTAATTTTTCTCAAATTTTACTTAGTGAGATCCATTGAAGTGATGACAAACTGGACAAGTTTTGCATATCAAGACTTCCTTCAAATCTCACATATGAGTGTATGGGTGGTTGTTGTTGATGGTTGATTACATGCGATGTGCACGCAATTCAATCTTGGAGATTACTTGAGATGATAATAGGTGTGTGGATGTGATAGAAAGGGGTGTGGGAGGAGCAATGGGCAAACTTGATATCTCATATGTGTGTCACAAACCTCCAATACAAATCCAAATCCATCGGGGTCCTTAAGGCCCATCAAGGAAGATGCCCAAGACCTAGGTCCACTAGAGCTTCTAGAATGTGGAAGCTTCCAAAAGGTTCCAAAGTATCTCAATTCTTTGTATTTTAGTAGGTAGAGGGTACATAGGTTATGTAGCATTCATAATGTAAATATAATATAGACCATTGATCAAACAGATCATGGCCATCCATTTGAGGAGGCTACTTGTATGTATAGGGAACCTCCCTTCAATTTTAATTGTCAATCATTTGAGTGATATACATTTGAATTCCAAAACTTCTCTCTCTAAATACTCTCTTTTTCTTTCTAACGTTCTTTAATGAACTATGAGGACATCCAGCTTAGTCATCTTCTAGATCATCAAAGAGTCTAATTGATATATGTATGAGTTAGGCTGAACACTTCACACGTAGCAAGTGTTATTATAGCTAGAGTTCTCCACCAGCAAGCCACCTAAATACTACCCAATGCACTTCAATGTATGGGTAGTTTTTGTTGACGAAAGAGCTCTTATAGAAGAGTTTTAAGGGGAGGAGTAGTTACTAGGTAAAGGATAGCATTATGGGAGAGAGGCAATTGTTTCACAAGCTAAGGCTTTGCAACAAGACCTACTAAATCAATATAAAAGAAAATAAGAAAAGTACTTCAGTAAGCTACCTCATTGTTGGGCAACTCGGCAAGAGGTGATCTCAAAGGATGAAGAGAGAGGGTGAGGCAAGAGGGGGGGGGGGGGGGGGGGGGGGGGGGGGGGGAGGTAATGGAAGCTCGAAGTCCTAATTGAAGATAATCTTGGGTTGTGTTTAACAACAGGTGTTGGAAGGTGGTAATCATTTGAAGAAAGGTAGTGATAGAAGATTGGCCTCATGATAGAGGCATCATGAATTTAGGTAGGGGTGTCATGGTTCATAACTTTATTGTGGACATTAAGGGATCAACTTGGGTTTAATGTATTAAGAGTGGCATCAACAAGGTAGTTTCTTCTAAGAGTATGGGTACTTTAAAGGAAAGTTTAGCTACTTTCGAATAAATTGATTGGGAGTTGATACCACTTTTTTTATGGTAGTTGTAGTAGGTCAAAACCAATTGTGAAGGTTAGTCATCTTAAACATAAGAGGGACTATAGGAAAGTCGATGAGGGCACTACTCATGAAGAATAGGCTCAGAATAATCCTAAAAAAGATATGAAGAGAAGGTTGACTTGCCATATGAAAATAAGTAAAAATATGAAGGAAAGGATGATCGAGTACCACATGGGAACTCTAAAAGGAAAGAACCTCCTATGTTGTGAGATGTGCTTGTGTGACAATGAATTTGATTAAGTGTTCTTGATCAGTTCTTCATAAGGCAATTGATTTGATCTTCTGTTAGATATTTCTACTAAGGTTCCACATTTATATCAAACCTAGCAAAATGTCAAAAATGTGTGTGCAATGATAAAATTAACCTCTTGACCATGTTATCACTCTGATATGGATGGTTGAGATTTGATATTATTGACAGTTGTCAAATTGCTTCTAACAATCTAATGGTTTATATTCATCCCTTTTTTTCTTATGAGTATAACTTTTGGACTAAGGTTAGGCATGGGCTTGGAAAAGCCCAATGGCTTCTAATAAAGGGAGAAAGCCTAACTTTAAAAGAAATAAGCCCAAATCTTCACACAAGCACTTTTCAAATTTTTCGAATCCCAAATGAACACAAAAATACCTTTTTTGAACCTACTTTTTGTGTGTAAGACAACTAAGTAAAGCTGAGAATGAAAAATCGATATAGTAATCCTTGTTCTAAACTTATCAAGCCAAATATTTTAAAACATTCCTAATTAGGCATGATTTCTTGGGCTATATCATTACCCCATTAAACTAGCCATGGCATTGAATTAGGCAAAAAAAACCTAACTAGTGAAATGAACCCCTATAGGGAGATTCAAAATGAAGCCTCATTGAGAGCAAGGTTGTCAAACTCGCGAGTTAACTCATACGATTCAACAATTTTATGAGTTTGGATACATATTTCTAGTTAACTCGCATACAAAATCGTGATAGAATCACCATTTTGAATAGTAAAATAATCAAAATCGTGAGTTTGAATGTTTCCACCAATTTCACAATATTGCACAATTAAGTAAAATTTCAGCTATCCGGATCTAGATAAACAAATATGTAATAATAGCTATTCATGGGCCCAAGCCCAAACTTTTAATAAACAAATATGAGCTTAATTGCTAAAAGCTCCCTAGCATCCAAGGGGCGTTGCCCCCTTGAGACCCCCGCTGGGGAGACTTCCTCGAACCTCCACCCGTGCTTTCCTGTTGTAGGGGAGTATAAGCCATACCCCAATATGTTCTTCGTTCATCACTCCTCTCTTGTTAGTGTATTACGTTGCATTGAAGTCTTTGTGTTTGAGTTCGTCAATTGTTAGTCTTCTTGTTCCTATTTGTGATCATGTTCGTGTTAAAGCACTCATATTTGATTACTAAAACTTTCCTTATTTTAATTAATATTTTTGTAATAGTAAATAAAATAAAGGGTTGATAACTTTAACTTTATAAGAATTTTTTAGATTTTTAATTTTATAGAAAAGATATAAATGTATTTATATTTCTATCTTTTCAATATCTCATAGTTAAGTAAATATGAGATATTATTAAGTAAACATATTTTGAATTAATAATCACGAATAGTGCAAAAATTTACCTAGAAATATATAATTTTAAAAGTTTTTCTTGTTATAGTATCTTCTTTATTATTTACTTTTGGTTAATAATTATTTGTCATTTTTTAATATTACCCATTTCTAATAGTATATCTTCATTATCAATTTTTATTTATTAGTAATTTCTTAAAGTCACAATTGATTTTTAAATGTTATCTATTATCTTTTAACTTTTGTATATATAACTAGGTGAAACTTGCTTTATACATGATTTATCATTTTAGAAATAAAATATCTATATTATATAACTTATGCTTGATTATCTATATAATGACTTTTATTACAAATTTGTAATTTATTACTAAAATAAATACTGAATTTCCTTATTTATATTATTCATTATATTTTTTAATGACTATTGTAAGTAAATTTATAATATTTGGAAGTTATTTTACATAGGTTGTAGAAACTTATGTTTCTACATTTCGATTTTACAGACCCCTTAGCAATTCTACGTAAAATCGCGATTTTGACAACCTTGATTAAGAGCTTAGTGCTTCAATACTATCTTATGATAATCATTAAAGTCCTAGAAATTGTTCGTTACAAGTAAGATCTAGGGACTTTTATAGTAGAATTATTCATGTAAAGTACATTTGTACTCAAAATTTTTAGAATATTCAAAAAAAGAAAAAGAAAAGAAGAAATATAACAATAAAGATACTTATTATTGAGCTCTACAAGTATTTATCTAGCATAGTTTGAAGTTTTCATCATTGCACTTAAGATATAAATAATATTTTAGTAAATTTATTAATCTTGGGTTGATCTTAATTCAACCTCTTAACCTCTTAACTCTTTCACATGACTAACATTAAAGACATTTATAATTGAGCTCTATTAGTATTTATTTATAACAGTCATTTTGATTGTTACACTTAATACAAATAACATTTTAATAAAAAAAAAAATTTGGCTAGGAATAAATTGATTGGTCATGATAACATTGGTAGCAACGTCCCTACATTTCATATGATATTTAGGTACTTGTAATTACATGGCTTGGGATAACTACATTTTTCTTCTCAATTTTTATATTTTATATACTCATTTGTGAGGAATTTTATGCCATTTCTTTTTGGGTCGGCATTCATAACTATCCAAGGCACTACAACAACTGTCGCCCTGGCCCCTAATTCTTGTTGAAATATACTCTTAGGATTATTATGGTGTTCGGTAGGACCGGATATCCTATGATGTCCATTCTGTTAATGTTTTTACTCTACAAAATAGGAGCACCTTCTTCTACTTTTTATTTTATTTTATTTTTTTTATAAAAAGAAGAAAAAAAAGGAAAAGATGGCATCGTGCCCGATTGTAGTGGTACTTCTTACAAGGATGACCAAACAAGAAGGATAAAACAAAGATTCATTTGTGTACAAGTGAGATCTTTTTATCATTATCTATCAGACTAATGCAAAGGTTGCACTGCCGGGCGAATCTGAGTCTTTGTACACAAGTCTATGACAAGTAGTATTTCAGGAAGACTTATCTACATCTAATTTGTTTTCCTTGTATGAGCCTCCAAGGAGTCATTCTTTCTTGCAGATTATTGCACAAACTGCCCGCTCTTCTTGTGTTGTGTCGGCTGGTAATGCAGATTTCTTGGCTGATTGCATTTATTTGAATTGAAGAGCTTCCTGTGGCCTTCCCAGGAGAGATAAAACTGTTGCAGCAATATGATTTGAAGATAAGCCAGCTTCTTCAAGCTGATCTTGGGGAGAGCCGTGATCAATGTATCTATCAGGCAAGACCATAGCTCTCAACTGCACGATTTATGTTCTTTGTTTAGAATCTCCTTAACAACTCAAAATGTTGGGAAAGATCTAACTGTGAGAAAAGATAAGAAATCGGATTTGTTTCATGATCAAATTTACCTTGAGGGGTCCATCCAGGATGCCTGATAAGCATAGGTAGTGTGACACATGTGATCCAAAACCTCCAATTGAGCCCTCCTCGACAGTGATCAATATTTCGTGATGATTGGCCAACTGTCTAATGAGATCTGTGTCCAAAGGTTTGCAAAATCTTGCATCGGCGACTGTTATGGATATATCTCTTGACTTGAGCTTCCTTGCTGCTTCATTACATTGTTGAACTATTGAACCATATCCTAGAATGGCAACTCTAGTTCCTTCCATCAACACTCTCCCCTTTCCAATCTGTATCATGTTAAAAGACGAGGAAAATTTTACTTTTTTTACTTCATTATCGATAAGGACATCATATGGTGCATTTAGTCAATCCATTTTTGTTTCTGACTCCATTTTGGAAAACAAATCTAGAACGTAAATATGATTGCACATTTGCTTAAAATAATCACAAACATAAATCACCAGAAACACATTTTAACCCAAAGCAAACCAGGCTCGTAAGGCAGCTCCTTGTATTCTAACCTGCAACGGTGTTCCCTTGTTGTTTGGAGGAAGAGTAGCTCCAATACCATTTCCCCGAGGGAATCTAAAACAGCTCGGTCTGTCATCGATTATTGCTGCTGTAGCAACCATGTTCATGAGCTCTGCTTCATCAGACGGTGCCATCACAACCATATTGGGCAAGCAGGCCATGTATGTAATATCAAATGCCCCACAATGTGTTGGTCCATCTGCTCCAACTAAACCTGCGCGGTCCATTGCAAACCGAACTGGTATCCTTTGAAGGTCTACATCATGGGCCACCTACATACACAAATTAAATCTTCCAATTTCACAATCTTGATGAAACAATAACATTAAAAAGAATATTCTTATTAAGTACTTGATTATATATGTGTATTAAGTGAGATTTAAAGTATTTTTTCTCATTTTGGTGTGTTTTTGAAAAGTTTAAATTTCAATTGAGTAATATTTTGATTTTAGAGTTTTGATGAAAATTGAATTAAAAAGGAAGAAAAGAAATCAAATTTTACTTAATTTGAAGCTAAATAGAGGAAATTATAAACTTTTAAAAATAGATGCAAGCAATAAACATGACCATACCAAAATCGTGTTGAAATTAAAGTTTGAAGAAATAAAAGATGAGAGTTACATCGAGGCAAAACACGATCATGTCTATTGGTCATGTATCTCTCGGAGATAATTATTTTAAAGCATGACTTAAACACGGCCTTTAAACACGATTGTGTCTAGACCATGTCAACTATAAAGTCTAGTTTTCAGAAATTTTGTTTGACAATTTTGACAAGACCTGAAGCGCAACTGTGTTGAACAACATGTTGGCAATAAAACAGACTTTTAGATGCCTACTATATAAAGGAAAAGAGGAAACTGACCTTATAACTTTTAGAAGATGTTTTTCATAGGTTTTTCTTTTGAATTTTTTTAATATTCATACTTTTTCATCATTGAAGGATTCCAATTTCATCATGATTAGAGCTTAAACTTTTTAGTATCTAGACTTATGGATCTTAAGGTTATTATGTAATTGAGTTTATTGTTATTTCAATTAATTCTTTAGTTCCTTAATTCAAGCATGTGTTTTTTATTTTGTTAGATTAATATTTCTAGCGTATTACTCTAATTACTTGATATTATGCATTATGATTGAGAAATCTGATGTATAATTAGATCTAACATGATTGAAAAAAATTGATGTAATCTTGGAAATAAGATAATTCTTTTAGAATCGATTCAATTGTTTCTAGAGAATTTATTATTTTTAATATAATTTTAAAAATATGCTATTATGAAGAGATTCAAATAGGTATTTTTTATATTAGGGTTAATAAACTTGAGAAAATTATTGACCTAATTTAGAAATTCTCCCAATCTATAAAATTAAAGGTGAAATTGAATAATTTTTGTCGATGTTGGATAATAAATCCTAGGAGAAGTAAAGTCTATATACTTGTTTTGCCATCTTGAAGTTAATTGCAATCTATTTTATTCTTTTTTCTTTTAATTGAGTCTTTAGTTTAGTAGATAATAATTTATTATATTTTTTATTAATTAATCTTTACAATTTATTGATTAGATAATAGGATGTAGGTTGGTATTTGTACTTGTAATATTTGTAGGATGATATCTTTATCCAATTTACTATATTACAAAATTTGATAGGTACACTTGCTTTGCATCAAGTTTATAGTGCCATTGCTTAGGATTTTGATATTCAAAATACTAACCATTTAATTAATTTAACCATTTTTTTCTAGTTTCTCTTCTTTTTCTACAATATATGACCCGAAGTACTCCATCAGACACATTAATATTTGATCCAAAGATGGAAAAGATAGTCAGGCATTTACGTAAAATAGTTAACCAAATAGTGGAGAAATTAAATCGAGGTTCTCCTTTAAGAATTAAGGCAAAAGAGGAAGATAGCGATTGGGAAATTATAGGTGATAAAAAAACTAGAACCAATAGCAAACTATGTCTGATTAGTCAAAACCTTTGGTTAGAGATGATTCTAGTTTTATTAGGCCACCTGTTACTGTTAACAATTTTCAAATATAACCACATATCATACAAAGGGTGTAATAATTTGTCCAATTCAATGGCTTACAAGATAAGGACCCTAATGCTCACATATTAAATTTTTTGGAGATCTACGATACCTTTAAGATTAATGGTGCTTCTAATGATGCAATTAAGTTGTGACTCTTTCCTTTCTCGTTAAGGGTTCAAGCAAAGAAATGGTTAAATTCATTTTCAAGGGGATCCATCACTACTTGGGATGGTATGACTAAAAAATTCCTTGGTAACTATTTTTCACCCGCTAAAATAACCAAGCTCCAAAAGGACACATCATCTTATGTTCAACTAGAGGTTGAGACCTTATACGATACTTGGGAAAGATACAAGGAGTTATTGAGATTATGCCTATATCATGGCCTTCTTCTATAGATGCAAATCTAAACTTTCTACAATAATCTAAATTTGTCAACTAAGCAAATGATAAATGCCATTGCTAGAGAAACATTGAACACCAAAATACCTAAAGAGGTCCAATATTTAATTGAGGACATGGCAATGATAGTTCTCAATGTGAAGGTATTAGGCTGAGAAATAAGGCTGCAAGTATTTATGACTTAGATACAATGACAACTCTAGCCAACAAGGTTGATGCAATTAGCTAGAAATTGGATGCACTTTCTATAAATCCCTAATATAATTCGAGAGAGGCTAGTGTAGAGTGAATTGGGACACAAGACCAATGGGAATAGGCGGATTATGTAGGAAATCCCTCTAGACTACACAACAACCCATTTAGTAACACCTACAATCTTCGATGGAGAAATCATCCAAATTTTTCTTGGAACAATCAAAATCAAAATCAACAAAAGATGAATTTGCCTCCACCAAGATTATAGCGACCCCAATCATAAGAGAAGAAATTAGGTTGGGAAGAACTTTTGACTAAATATATTCAAACTAATGAGGTTAGATTGCAAAATACAAAAACTTGTTTAAAGAATGAAGAAGCCTACATCCATAACTTGGAAAATCAAGTGAGATAATTTATAAAGATGATGGTTAAAAGACAGTAAGGGCATTGCTAGGAAACACTAAAACGAATCACAAGGAGCATGTGAAAGCAATAACCCTTAGAAGCAAAAAGGAATTGCAAGTTGAACAGAAAATTGGTGGGGAATTAGATAAGAAAAATGAGGAAGCTAAAGAAAAAGAGAGTATAGAGCCACAAAAAATGAAAGAGTACAGATCACTCATATCTTATCTTCAATGCCTTAACAAGAACCACTCGGATGAGCAATTTAGTAAGTTTCTTGAAATTTTTAAATAATTACATGTTAACTTACCCATTGTTTATGCCTTATCATAGATGCCTAAGCACACCAAGTATTTGAAGAAACTACTTTTGAACGTGAAAATGTTAGAAGAGATAGTAGCTGCAACATTAAGTGAGGAATGTTCGACGCTGATGTAAAATAAGTTGCCACAAAATTGAAGAATCTAAAGAGTTTTGTTTTGCATTGTCTTATTGGCAATTTAACAATAAATGGAGCTCTAGCTAACTTAGGTGCAAGTATAAATCTAGTACTACATCATATGTTTAAAAAGTTAGGATTAGAAAACCCTAAACCAACACGTATAAGCATTCAATTAGCCAATAGGTTTGTTAAGTACCCCATCAGCATTATTGAAGATGTGTTGGTTTAGGTAGGCACATTCATTTATCCAGTAGATTTTGTAATCCTAGATATAGATGAGGACATCAAGGTACCACTTATTTTAGGTTATCCTTTCCTAGCTATTGCTAAGGTAGTTATAGATATAAGAAATTAGATGTCAACTCTAAAAGTTGGGGATGAAGGAAGAACTTTTAAGACACATGGCACAATTCTACAACTTCCTAAGAGTAATGATACCTGTTATTTCCTAAATACGTCTAACCTGCTTGGTTCCACTTATGTGCAAGATGACATTTACACATACTTAATTCAACAACGTCTTATTCATGGAAAGCAATAGGACTTGGATAAATTCAAGCAATTTAAATGCCAAAATTTTAATGGTCGTCCCTCTAACTAGCAAAAGTGAAATGCATTGAGCCAACGATGTTAAATAGAAGCACTTCTTGAGAGGCAACCCAAGTTTAGTTTTTTTTTTTATTATCTTTTCTTAGTTTAGTTTAGTTTAATTAAATTTACTTTCATTTTTATACCTGGTTACTCTAAAAAAAAAAAAAAGCAAGCCAATTTTCGTTTTTTCTGTTTTGCAAACTTGACACGACCACTAAACACGGTCATGTTAAGATCATGTTGAGTGTAATGATGTTCTTCAAATATATAGCACAACCATTAGACATAGGCATGTCAAAGTCGTGTCAAGGCTATTTTTCAAAATTAAATTTTTACAAGAGTTACATAACTTTTTGACATGATTATGTTTAGGTCGTGTCTAATGAGATTTTGAATTTTAATAATTTACTAGAGATACAGAACCTATTGACACGATCATGTCAAGGTTGTATTTAGATACTTAAGAGAATTTTAATTCTTTACGAGAGTTACACAGTCCTTAGACACAAGCATGTCTAGGCCATGTTAACCTTAAATCCTGTGTTTTATTTTTCTGGGCATAAACACAAGCTAGACATACTTGTGTCAATCCAGTGTGTCACCCCATATATGAAAAGGCTAAACACACACATAGAAATTACATCAATAGTACACATTTACACTTCCTTCTCCTTAAACATGAACACAACACATTTGAGTATGCACACTATAATGTCACCTTAGACTTCATTTTTGTTGGATTTACGCACGCTATAATGTCACCACGCACTTCATTTTTGTTAGATTTTTCAACAATTTCTTGCTCACAAAAGGTACATTTCTTTCTCTTGTTACTTAGATGCTTTCATTTTATCTATTCTTGGCTATTTTCACACTAGCATTAAATTAGGTTTAAAGGTTTACTTGCACTTTGTTATTTACGACAATATTAGCTAGTTTAGGTAGCTTTTCTCATGTGAAATTTAAGTAGAAACAATGAGTAGCATGCATAGAAAGGTTAGAATCACGAAATCCCTTTATTTGAGTCTAGCAATTAGAAACTAAGGAGACACAACCGTGTCTATTCCAGGATAGGTTGTGTTCTTCTCTATGTTTACACCTACTTAATAAATCCATTCTTTTTGTGCAAATTCACTTCATGTTAACTTAATGAAAAATATATGATTTATATTTAGAATGATCTAGTGCTTGGATTCATACAATTAAGATAGTTAATCTTAGTGTATTCTGAATCAACCTAGATTGAATCATTTGGTGCTGTTAACACTGGATAAATGATTTACATTTTTAAGTCTATTTCTTACTCCACTAGTATTACACATGTATCATGGATGACATATTCTAAATAGTAAGTGTATTTGTGTATGCTAAAGGATCTATTTTATTTACAAGAAAAATGGCACCTAAATAAAGTCGAGCTAAGCAACTAGTTTCAAGTAAAACTCATCCAGAAGCATCTACTTCCTCGATTAGGACTTCAATTTCAATTTCTCAAATGGCCTTACCACTAACACCAAACTATCCCATGCTAGAGTTTACTGAGACAACAAATTCAGATAGATATAAAATGCTGAAGAAGAAGACACTTAGCCAGTCACTCTACATTAACTAGGATGTTATCTAAAGGATCCAAATGGAAGAAGAGATTAGAGACCTCGGAGGAGTGGGAGCATAGGAGAGGTTATTTTCCTTAAGGACCCCAGTTTATAAAGAATTAACTCTAGAGTTCTTGACCACTTACAAATTGGATCATGAAGGAATGTCTTGGGGGATACAAAGTTGCTTAAACTCTAAGATCAGAGGCCAGCCTTACCGAATTTCTATGGTTAAGTTTAGTATGTATTTAGAATTATATGATGCTAACTATGTGGACACTTAAGAGTTCGTAGTTTTACTTTACCAATTGCCAAGAGGGTTTGCTTGTTGGTCTTAATGGGGAAGGATAAGCAAACAAGTTATATAAAATCTAAAGGCTTTAAAAGCTTCCCACTTACACAACCTTATCGATAGAGTAATCCACTGATTATTGTCTCACACCATCAATGGAAGGGGAAAGAGTATAAGCGTGATATCTACTCATGGCATCCTCTATCTTTATTGTATGATTGAAAGATACCTAGTTAATTTAGCCATCCTTTTAGCATTTTTTAGACATCACTAGACTATAGACAAATGCATTTATTTCCTGAAGTAAAGGAACATCAAGAAGCAGGGTCAAGTCGATTGGCTAATGTTAGGAGAGGGCCAAAGACTCCTTAGCAGAGGGTTGAGCATGAAGTAGACAAAATGATTGAGAATTTGGGAAAGTTTTGGATTTGTAACACCATTATTGTACGAATCATGTGAGAGTTTTCAAAAGACAAAATCAATTGAAAAGATTTGATAGCAACATGGCAACAAAATTTAATATTGAATTTCGAGCTGATATAGATACAGGTGAGCAGATCCCAAGGTTATATGATGATGAAAGTAGAGAGACGAAGGAAGAAGAAGAAGAGGGAGATGGAGAAGGTAAGGATATAGAAATGAGGGATGTTGAAGAAGGAGAGGAGGAGTAGTTTGATCATGATTCCATTTCTTGATTTCTTTCATTTTTTTTTCTTTGATGTATTTAACAAGACTAATATGGCTTGCTAAACTAAAGTGTACATTTTTTTTCCTTTAACTATTGTTTTAGGATTTTGTTTGTTTCTTTTTCTTCTTTACATTTTTTTGGTAGCTTGTTATATGTTTAAAGCGTTCAAGATCAACCATATTATAAGTCGATCTCATTTTGGAATGGAAAAAATATCATATTCAAGAGAGTATTAGTTCTTTTCCTCACTACCTTCCTCATTTTTTTTTTGTTTGATTTTTATTTTGCTAATTTTTCTTTCTATTTGTACATTGAGAACAATGTATGATTCTAAGTGTGGGGAAGGGGGTTATCAAAATTTATGATTATTTAAGAAACCACTTTTATTTATTTACATTGGGAAATAATCAAATTAACTTGTATTTAGATATATGATAACTCTTTGGAAAGTATTGAATACTTTATTAACAACTGTTTTAATGATACTTTGCTTAAATTCAATGATAAAATCATTGTAGAAGAGAGTTGCATGTTATTTAACTTTGGATCCTAAGATTTAGAAATTAGATTAACATTACTAGTTAAGGATTAGTCATGGATTTCTTTTAAACTTACCTTAATGTATGTTTCCTCCCTTAGATGTTTTTAGAACCCTATAATCCCTGGTAAATGAGTAATCGATACTTGTTGTTTGAGAATTTCTTGAAAAATTAATACAGTTAAAGATTACATAAAGAAAATAAATTAATTGAATAAAGTTTAGAAGTAGGTCTCATTAACTTAAGTAATTAAACTTGTGAGGTGCCTTTCAAGGGATAATACTTATTGACTTGAGTGACAAGTTCAGAATCATCAACCTAAAGCTCACTACATGGATTAAGAAAAAAGTTTAAGAAAACTGAACTAACTAATAAACAATTGGGTTAATGGAGATTCGAAAGGATATCTTAAAACCTAGTTGTCTAATATCATCTAATTCGAGACTTACAAACCAATGTAATTACTCTAAGTTATTAAAAAAGAAAAAAAAAAGAGGCAAAGAGAAAGAGAAAGAGAGACTTCCAACAAAGAAATATAATAGAGGAATGATTAAAGGATGAGTAGATGCACTATTTATTTACTATGGATTATGGTGTTTAGCGAGATTGAAGAGAAAGCTGTATATTTTTGTTAAGTTAGTAAAGTGTTTATAACTTTTTCTTGATTAAGAAAATGATCATTTAAGTTTGGAGTCTTGGAAATCTTTTGTTAAATGGTATGAGTAAACTTTGATTTGTATTGATTAATTATTGAATTCAAGTATTTAGTATCTTCAAGATAGTTGGTTAAGTGAAAAGTACAAGAGTTGTTGTTAATTTTCTTTTGAAACTACAAGTTAATTAAGATTTTCTTTCTTAAGTTATTGTAGGGTTAAATAAGATCTTCCTAATTAGTTTCTTGAATAGTATGTTTATTAAGTAATTCTTATTCTTTTGTTTAATCTAATAAATTTTCTTAAGGACAAGTAAATGCTTAAGTGTAAGGAAGTTTGATAGATGCTTAATTAGATATATATATATATATATATATATATATTAAATGAGATTTAAAATATTTTTCCCTCATGTTGGTGTGTTTTTGAAGAATTTGAATTTGAATTTAGTAATATTTTGATTTTAGGGCTTTGATAAATAATTGAATTAAAAGGTAGAAAATAAATTAAATTTTACTCAAATCGGAGAACTTTTGAAGATAAACACAAGAAGTAGACATAACCATGTCAAACTCATGTTGACATTAAAGTTTAAAGAAATAAAATACGAGAGTTACATAGAGGTGAGACACAATCATGTCTATTGGTCGTGTATCTTTTGGAGATAATTATTTTGAAGCGTGACTTAGATACAACCTATAGACATGACTGTATCTAGACAAAGTCAACTACAAAGTCCAATTTGCAGAAATTTTGTTTGGCGATTTTGACATGACCTAAGGCATGACTATATTGAATAGCATGTTGGAAATAAAATAGACTTTTGAACACTTGCTACATAAAGAAAAAGAGAGAACCAACCTCATAACTTTTGGAAGACGTTTTTCATATGTTTAGGGCTCTTTTGAAGGAATAAAAGAGTATATTATTTTACTTAAGAATTAGGGTTTTTCTTTAAATTCTTTGAATATGCATACTTTTTCATCATTGAAGGATTTTGATTTCATCATGATTAAAGCTTAAACTTTTTAGTATCTAGATTTATTGATCCTAGGGTTATTATGTGATTGGGTTTATTGTTATTTCAATTAAATCTTTAGTTCCTTAATTCAATCATGTGTTCTTGATTTTGTTAGATTAATATTTTTAGGATATTACTCTAATTACTTGATACTATGTATTATAACTGAAAAATCTGATGTACAATTAGATCTAATATGATTGAAAGGAATTGGTGTAATCTTAAAGATAAGCTGCATAATTCTACTAGAATTGATTTAATTGTTTTTAGAGAATTCATCGTTCTTAATACAATCTTGAAAATATATTATTATGAATAGATTTAAATAGGTATTTTTGATATCAGGGCTAATGTATTTTTGATATCAGGGCTAATAAAGTCGAGAATGTTATTGATCTAATTTAAAAATTTTCCCAATCAATAAAATTAAAGGTGAAATTAAATAATTTTATGTCACATAATAAATCTTAATAGAAATAAAGTTTAATACTTTTTTCATCATCTTGAAATTAATTACAATCTGTTTTATTCTTCTTTTTTTCAATTGAGTCTTTAGTTTAGTAAATAATAATTAGTTGTAATTTTTTTATTAATTAATCTTTATAATTTATCGGTTAAATAATAGAGTATGCATTAGTATTAGCACTCGTAATCTCTATGAGATGATATCCATATTCAATCCACTATATTGCAAAATTTGATAAATGCACACATTAATTCTATAAGAAGAAACGATAGGATTTGACAATATCTGCTTACTTGATCATATCCTCGCTGAAGGAATGAAGAATAGATGGCACAAAAGGGCTTCAGGCCCTCTGTTGCCAGCCCGGCTGCAAAAGTAACAGCATGTTGTTCGGCGATCCCAACATCGAAACAACGATCAGGAAACCTCTTCTGGAAGTAATTGAGGCCTGTTCCACCACCCATAGCAGCATGGATGGCCACAATTTTATCATCTATCTCTGCTTCTTTGATTAATGATTCAGCAAAGTATTGCGTGTAGGACAGCGTTGCAGATTTAGTCTTAAACTGCTTTCCAGTACTAGGGTCAAACTTCACAACACCTAATGCATTGAAGAAACACAAACCTTGTTAAACAATTTTAGAATGTTGAAATATAATTATTATCATCAGCTTCATGACAGTTACCGTGCATTTTGTCTGCTGCTGCTTGAGCTGGAGGATATCCCTTCCCTTTCTCGGTTACAACATGGATCAAAACTGGTCCCGGGGCAGGCAACTCCTTTACTCTCTGGAAAATGCTAACAAGATCTTCGACGTTGTGTCCATCCACTGGACCAATGTAATATAGACCAAGCTCCTCAAAGAGAGTAGAACCAGGAGCACTGATCATGCCTCGTGCATACTCGTCTACTTTTGCTGCAACCTGGTGAGTTGGTCCTCCAATTTGCCTTGTTATATTCTTCAACAAAAAGGCAAAATGTCAATTCCTCCTCCTCCTTAATCAATCGGGATGTAAAGTTTAGATAAAAAATTTGTAAATTACAGCATTAAAAGATGTTGAGATGCTCACTTTTGCAGCTTCACGAAGCTTACGGAAGTTGGTACTCGCTTGGAGTTTTGTTAAAGCACCGCTGAGTGCCCCAACAGGAGTTGCAGGGCCATCAAGAGTGGCAGTCGGCAATGAAACTTGCTTATTGTCATTCAATATAACAATCAGGTTAGCATCAAGAAAACCTGCATTGTTCATTGCTTCATATGCTTGGCCTCCACTCATGGCTCCATCTCCAATCACTGAAATGACATTATTGTTCTTCCCAAGAAGATCTTTAGCAACAGCCATCCCTGTCATAGCCACCAGAGTAACATTACCAACATTTAAACAGAACACTTGTTAAAAATATCAATATCTACTGTTTTCACTGGATAAAACATCATAAGTTCATCAATGATTGTAGGATTTTATGGATTTCCCATATTGAATTTTCCACAAAACATTCTTGTGCCCTATTATCATTATTTTGCTACATCAATTTGTGGAAGATAAATGTATTGATATTGAATTGTGAATATACCTAGACCAGCTGAAATGCTTGTAGAACTATGCCCTGCTCCAAAAGCATCATAAACACTCTCATCTCTTTTAGGAAAACCTGAAAGCCCTGATGTCTTCCTTATGGTATGCATCCCGGGCCTCCTTCCCGTTAGAATCTTATGCGGGTATGCCTACAAAAGCATCATATACACAAAACTATTCAGATACCTGTAAACAATCGTAGACTGAAAATTTTCCTTGCTCGATATCTTTCTTGGATGATTACAAGGCATCCAAATTATTACTTTTTCTTTTATTTGTCTAATCTTTGCCTTTTACTCTCATTTTGGAGTCTAAACATGAAAATATGCTCTAAATTATTGATGGCACTGAGCTATATGACAATTGATGAGGCATTTTGATCAAGCTTCGTGCCATCATTTTTTTTTTCTTTTTGTCAGACTCTAGTATGGACCCTTTTCTTTTTCAATTTTCAGGAAATAAAATGTGAAAGGCAAAGAATTAAGAATATAGAATAAAACAGAAAAAGAAATGTAGAATTTATACTACAGATGTGATCGTTCCAATCTTTTCCTCACCTGATGTCCAACATCCCAAATGATCTTGTCCTCTGGGGCATCAAAAACATGGTGAAGAGCCACTGCTAGCTCCACCACACCGAGGCTTGAACTTAGATGCCCACCAATCTTTGATACGGTGTGCACTATATCTGCTCTGAGTTCAGCAGCAAGTTGCTCAAGATCCTATATTTCCACCACCCTATAAGGGTCCATTTCATCCAAATTAAAATGGAACAAAGGTATAGCAAAAGCTTGTTTTCATCATACCTGTGTGGATAAAGTTTTCATATGAACTGGATAGTTAACTGTATCCAGCAATGGTGTTGCTGGTTTGCCTCCGGAGAAGTTGATTTTCCATCCATCTTTCTCTTTCCATAACATCATTTTATTTTCCTCATTACCCGAGGCACACTCACAAGCTCTCACACGTAACTGTAATAGACAAAAGCACCCAAAATTTCATTAAAAAAATGACAAATAAATAAAATTGGAATGTTCTAAGAAAATATTTTCGTTGTAAAATTTCATCACAAAGTTTCAACGCCTTTGCTTTTAAGTATCATGGTGTAATCACCATTTAGCACTATAAAAACATTCAATGAATAAAACTACTAGATTATATCAAACATTAATTATCCATTCATTTTGTTGAATGAAACAAGATGGTAATGTAATAACTGATAGTAAAAAATGAAAAGAACTTATAATAAGATTGTCATTTATTGCTTTTGATTTTAAGAAGAATACTATAGGTAAAAGGGACTTTAATATTGAATTGTTATTCATAAGTCTAAACGCTAAATGGTAATGAGATTGCCATTATAGTAAAGTAAGTGAAAAGTTAAAAAAAAAAAATGTAGAAAATGATTCCACTAAACAAATACAACCAAAGCAACCTTAATTCTCAAGATCCATGCGTATAAAAATGTTAAAAGCATGAAATGTAAGTTGAAGTGTTATTCTTTGAAAACAGAAAAACTAGTGAACCTGCTTTCCCAAATTATGGTCTGGTCTTGCCACTAGCTGCGGAGGCAGGGGGTGGTTTATTCCAAAGAATGAAGCGGAGACCGCCATAGCTGATCAAGTGGATGGAATAGAATGTGAAGATGCCTATGGGTAAGTTAAAGGACAAGGACAGGAACAAAGTCTTTATCACGTAACAAGAGAGGGAGAAAGTGTACAAAACAGGTGTTTGCATTATATAGGTGGAACTGAAGGACTAGCCCCTTTTTATATTATTACACAAGAAAAGTATATTTTGTATGACGAAAAAATATTCGTAGGTTTTGGACAAGTTCCGGTTAATGGCAGAGCCCTGTCGATTTGCCCTTAGCAAAAGGTATCCTAGCTACTATATGATTTATCCAAACACAAGTTGTAATATGTATGGAATATAATTGATGTATATCTTCCCCCTCTCTCTTTCACAAGCAAAGATACGGATATGAAAATACTATTTAAGATCATAGAAAAACTTTATCGATACATGATGGAATTCTTTATTCTAAGACTCAATATGTGGAGTAGGTGCCAAAGCACCAAGCACTCCACAGGTGGGATAAATTCGGGTTAAGATGCTTTCATGTGATTGTTTGGTGTCACCTGTTGATGAACCCCAAATTTGCATTGCATGCACATGAAGAGGTAGACAATACAACAATACAAACGCAGCATTTAGTTTTTTCTTGTAATGTATTGGCAGGTCCATTGTAAGATCCGTTTAAACTAACTTTGCAGCATCAGAATAGAAAAACAGGCAAAAAAAATACAAAAACATTGGGATACACGAAAGTTTCTTATTATTATTTTAAGTGGGTTATGGATAATGTTGTGATGTATACTTAGTTATATATATGTATTACTTATCCGGATGAATGACATACACCCGAAATACAAATATATATTAAAAACAAATAAATTTAGATTGGGTAATCAATTTACTTGGGGAGAATTATCAATATTTGATATCAAATTCAAATAAGATATTAAACTTTTTAATTATTATAATAAAATATCAACGTTTTTCTAATTGGTTCAAATAATATATTCTATTACTTGGTTATTATAATGCCCTTAGTTTGAGTTGGCTTGGCACTTATCTAACACAGGGCACTGATGTGGTGCTAACATGGCACCGATGTAGATATTTCATACTAAATAAAAAAAGAAAAGAAAAAGTAAAAAAATAAATAAAATTAAAAAAAAAACTAAAAAGGTAGAAAACTAAATAAAATGTAAAATAAAAAAAAAAGAAACAATGTAAAAAATAAATAAATAAAATCAAGAACTAAAAAAAACAATTAAAAGTAAAATAAGAAAAAGAAAAATAAAAAATATAAAAAATTAAAAAAAGGAAAAACTACAGAAATATTATTTATTTTTTACGTTGCTTCTTTTTTATTTTCATTTTTTTGTTTTTAATTTTATTTACTTTTTCTTACTCTTTTTCTTTTCTATTTGGTATAGAATATCCACATCAGTGCCATATTAGTGACACGTCAATGTCAAATGTCAAATAACAATCACATCAACTCAAATTTTAAAGGCATCATAACAGTTAAGTGAGAGGACCCCTTATTTGAATCAATAAGCATAACATTGACTTTTTATTTTAATCATTTAAAAATTTGATTGTTTATCTAAACTTAACCCTAAGCATTAATTCCCTCTAGTGTATTTTCATATTTTATTTACTTTTCATATCTTATTTTCATTTTTATTTTATTTACTTTTCTACATTTTTTAATTTTTAAATTTTATTTACTTTTGTTTTTACTCTTTCTTTTTTATTTAGTATAGAATATCCACATCAGTGCCATGTTAGCAACACGCCAATGCCATGTGTCAAATAATAGTCACATCAACTCAAATTAACGGTGTTATAACCATCGAGTGACATGATTCTTTATTTAACCAATTAGTATAATGTTAATCCCTCGTTTTAATCACTTTTGAGTTCATAAACTTGACCATGAATGTTAATCCTTCTAATGTACTTTTTCCCAATTTACGTGTTTCAAATTCCTCTTAGCACATCAAATGTTGAAATTAATACCACAACTATATGATCTAAAAGATTCTCTTGATAAATTTAGTGTGAATTTTATATCTATTACTTGACACTCCCTATCACTTGTAGTTTAAACTTATAAATAAAACCCATCAAGTGAACGAGTTATTTAAATAAGAGTGAAGTGATTATATAGGTGATTCAAACTAGGACTCCTACTCTCATGCCATAATGAGGTTAGGGCCACAACCATCTAATCTTAAAGTTTAAACTTATAGATATGGTATTATGGTGGGAAGAGGGATGAAATGATTTTGGAGAAGTTAAATGTCTTTTCACATGTGTCTAAGTTTTAAACACATATTTAATGTCATACCCCATACTTAAAAGTCATGACTAGTCCACCATGTATTCCTAATTGAATGAAAATATACAAGACTCATCTTCTATGCTCTATAAGTCTTTAAGTCCAAATATAATCACATGAAAAATAATTTACACAAAAAGGGTGAGCAAAAAACTTAGTGAGTACTATGTTGCACATGAATGTAAAACCAAACAAACACATGTAACCCATACTAACTAAATGCAACAAATAATACTTATTATCACATATTTTTAAGTGGATTACAACAATACAACCTTGATAACCAAGGTTTGGAATGACTTAGGTTTCATTCTTCAAGCATGGTAGAAATGTAGCTTACTACTTATGACAAATAACACAACAAGGGCTATAGACTCACATTCTAAGAAAAATAATAGGACTTGACCCACCGACTTATCATCTACAACAAATTATTTGCAAGGGACAACTCTATTTCTTACTACTAAAAAACTAATCATCTCATACTAAGTTTATCACTTGTATCAAGACATCAGGAGTATAGTCCATCTACAACATTCTAATCGATGTCTCACTCCATAAATCAACCCCATTTTAGCTCCATTCCTGCTCAACTAATCATATTAGCTATAGCTCCTACATATTGATGACCTACGTAGTCATCCTCATGACATTAGCACATAATCTAACCACATCCATCGATGAGCTTGAAGATCACCATCCCCTCATTATTGGCTACCACCTATAGGTCTAAATGCCTACACATAGCAACTCATACAATTTTAATAATCAGACATTTATTAGTTCAACCATGATTATCCTATCATGCACAAACAACAAACAAGCATAACACTTATCTTTAATTTCTTGAAGAGTCATTTTCGTTTTATTTCTCATCTTCTTATAATCCAATAACAATAAATTAAATAATTTAATCCTAAATTCACATTAATTTATTATTTTCTTGTCTATAAGTTCCCCGAACTAAGAGGCAATCAAAGGGGTGCCAACCATTTTCCATCTTTCTCTATCTTCTTTCTTTTAGACCATATCCTAAATCTAATTTTAAGGTTTATCTTAATTGTAATTTGATGTTTTCAATAAGCTATAATTTCAAAACCAACATGATTTATTTTATTAGTCAATTCTTTTAAAGTTTGATTCTAATAATTAACCATCTTATGGTTTTGCTTCATAATCTACGAGCTCTTTCTATAAATTTTATAAGTTTTATGATGCTTGCTATTAGTGTTAAAATTGAATATTCTCGCCATATCAAAGATCTCTCGATGAAAGGCCCTCTTTACAACACAATTTGTCTCTATGGTGATGTACAATACAAAGTATTTGAAGAGAAATCGGTAGTTGTCCTCTTATTAAAGTTATAGTCTTTATACATAATAAAATCCCCAACAAATAAGTTGCTTCTTGAAAAGAGACTTTATCATCTTTGAAGGTGTAAAAGTTCATTTGTTAGTGCTTATATGAGTGTATTTGTATCATTGATCATTTACTTGCAAAAACATGATTTCAAAGTTAATGATGATGATTAAGTGCTTGTGCTAATATGTTCTAGTCCATCCTAGTACATTACTTTTAGAAAGATAATAATTTATGCTCATGACAATTTAACATTTAAGGGCAATAAAATAAATTTGATTAGTGAAGATAAACTCGATAACATGTTAGATGCTTCTAATATATTTGATGAGTTGTCTTCTAAGTTATTTGCCGGATTCCATATCTTTTACCTTTGTCTCTAATCTCAAGCATTTCATCTTCTTCTTACTTTAGTACATTCTCAAATAGTCATCATTGGACATCATAAAGTATCCCTATCCCTCTCTTGATGCTATATGAACATAATTAAGGGAATCATCTATCTTGTATTTTGCTACCTTAAGCTACATTGTCTTTTAATTTAGCAATGCACGACACATACAAAAGTATCCACTTTGCATGATTTTACAACATTTAACAAGCTCCATCATACCATGCTCACTTAAGTCGCTTAGGCACATATGATGTAGAATTGTATTTTCTTTATCAAACTCAACCACAACAACTCAACCTACAATTCCTTGCAACCTATGAATATTACTAAACAACTTTACCCTTTACATTAATGTCATCACATTCCTATTCTCCTTCACCAAAGCACCCAAAAATTTAAAGAACATGAAATTACTATCAAAATTACTAATGAAGTAAATTTTTTCTTATGATCATATATGTGTCCATTGTTACCCATTAAAAGGGAACTAAAATCTATAAACTTGTAAGTTCCACTACCTGTTGGGTGTCATGTCAAATAAGCAACCTAAATCCACAATTTATAAATCCATGATGTGTTATGAATTCTATGAATGATAAATGTCGCATTTCCTATCTGAATTTTGGCTATTTTCGTAATTAACTATTTAAAGTTTAAATGTGTCGGTTTGATACTTAAAATTTGTCCATTTTTGCAATTAACCACTCAAACTTTGCCTATTTTTGCAATTAACCACTTGAACTTTGTCCATTCTTTGCGATTAATTACTTAAACAGAGTTAATCTAAGTATTATAAATAATTTCAAAAAATTTATTAGTAAATTAAAAATTTAAATTTTATGTAGTTAATTACAAAAATAATTAAAATTTAAATATTAAATGTAACATATACCCTTCCACTAAATCAAAAGCAATTCCCTACCATAACTATATAAATTCTCCTCCTTGACAACATTTGTCAATTTTCATTTTTGCTATTCTTCGCCTTCCCCATTTTCTTCTTATAGCAATCCCACTTCATGTGTTTGTGTTTGCCACAGTTAATATATTCCACTTTCTTTCTAAACTTGATTAACAATTTTTGGTCATTACATCCAGTCCAATTTTGACTCCTACTACAATCTTAGTGACTCCTTGCTATAAGCTCCTCATAATTACATGCCTCACCCGAACATTCTTCCTTTTTGTGAAATCATAGTTAAGTGCTTATCACATCAATACACTCTAGGGAATCTTTCCTCTACAATAGTATCATAACCAAGTTATTACACGCGTCAATAGTCAACAAGGAATTCATTAGCAGTCAACATTTTGTCTTCATCATCAAATTTCACATCAAGCTTCCTTACATCAATAGTCAATTAATAGAACACATTAATTTGTTAGCCGAAATTTTCATCATCAACCATCTTCCACTTTTAAAGCTTTTGTTTCAAATAAAACTTATTAAATAAAGAAATCGACATGTCTCGTGATTCTAGATTTAGAAAATTGTTGTCGACAATACCTCATCCATTAAATGTATTAAACATTATTAATGTAACTAAGCTTAATCATCAATATACGATTCGCTTCCATCTCCTTCCAGCCATCGTATCCTATGTCTTCCAGTTGCTTTCTCAACAACACCTTTACCCACGCTATTGCACTAAGAAATCCATCATCGTTCTCTACCATAGTGATGGAATTTCTAGCTCCACTGAACTTCACCATATCAAATCTTACAAACAAATAGAAGCCATAACCTTTGCTTTGGTATTGTTTGTTGTGCGCTGATGTAAAAGTTTAGAATAATAAGTTGTTACAATTCAATTAAAGAACAATAAAAACAAAAAGGATCATAAAAAGAAAAAAAAAAAACTACAAAGAATGGATTTACATAGAACTCCCAAATAAACTTGGGGAGAATAACCTTAGGAGCTAGGTAGTAAATTTGCTATACCGAATAATGTGTTGAGTAAATATCACATATGATACTTCAACTTTATTCGTTTTTATAATTAACTACTTAAAGTTTTAAAGTATCAATTTATACCTAAACTTTTCTTTTTTATATAATTATTTATTTAAACTTTTCTCATTCTTGTAATCAACTACCTAAACTTTACTCATTTTAATAATTAACTACCCAATTCAAATACTACAAATGACCTCAAAAATTTTATAGGTATTAAATTGATACTTTTAAACTTTAAATAGTTAATTGTAAAAATAAACCAAATTCTGATACCAAATATAACATTAACCTTAATGTGTTTTTAGTATGAAAACAAATTCTATCATATGCATAAATCTTATTACGAGTGTAAGTAGAGGCCATAAGTAAATCCATGGCAAGTATATATTAAAAATGACTAAATAGGAAATAAATTGAAACTAAATCGAAAGTGCTAGTTGAACACTGTTGTGTTGGTGCTCAACTACTAGCTACCCTTGGTTATCTAGCTTTCCTATTAGTAAACCACTCATTAGCTAGCATCATTGGTTAATCGAGTCTAAACCCTAGTTAATCGTGCTACGTCTTATCTCACCTGGAACTTTGATACCAATTATTGAATTCGAGATATGAGCTACTTTTGATACCAATTATTGAATTCGAGATATGAGCTACTTTCTAACATTTAGCACGCCAAATTCTTTTGGTTTTCAAAGAGGATTTCAATTGTTAAGCATCTATTTGGTTCATTTGATTTTTGAACTTTTGGGTTGAACCTAATAAGTGTCCTAAGTATTTGAAACACATAATAGATTCAAAATTACTTTGACCATTTAAACTTGAATAAATTCGATATTTTTTAACTTAAAAGACTTATTTAGCTTATTTATGAAATTCAAGATTAAATTAAACTAAACCAAAAATCAGATTTAATTATCTCTAAAAGCATGCAAGGAAAATTTGGTTTTTCTATTATTAGTTAGTCTCACTCATGATTCAATCATATGGGGTTTCACAAATACTTCTATAAGGAAATATATGCTTCTTTTTTTAATGAATATGTTTATTTTTATGTGTAATAAAGGCAAATCTATCTTATGTATATTTTATTCAAGTATCATACCATTTGAAAATAGTATCAAATAGAACCAAAATGATAAAATAGACGGCTATTCGATGCTTCCATTTGGTTTTTCCAATAATCTCTCCATTAATCATAGTACGAATGCCTAGGTCATGATAATAGCATAAATTTATTCGAATGCATCCAATTTGTCTGGCATGGTATCATGGTGGGCCTTTTTTTCCTTATGTTTTTTTGGCTATTATAGATAGTCCTTTTTTTCCCAAAAAAGATAATTTAACTTAATCAATAACAAATAGGAGTAGAACATTAAAACCTTTATAACTTAGTGACATAAATTCTTATTTTTCAATTAGAGGTATGGCCCTTATTTATTTTACTTTAAAAAAAAAAAAAAAAAAGAAACAAAGCAACTCCCATTCATTCGTGTTTTAACGCATGGGAAAAATAGGCCATGATGTTGAAAAATCACGCAAGATACCACATGTGGACCATTTTTCTTTGTATGTCTATGCGATGATGGATAATATTTTAACGTTAACACAAAAAATTCAAACGTTAATCCTTTTTAACCATCTATTTTCGTTCAAATAGCAACTGAGAAACCATGACCCACTGCTTATGCATCCTACATTTAGGCTAATTCTCTGTGTCGTCAATGTCTATGATGTATGCCTAACTAACCTTCCCATTTGAAAGGTTAACATGAAGTCCAGCATTTCTCCCCTCTCTCACCTCTATTATCATGGGGTAGGAAGCAAATTGCAGCCTATTGGACTCATGTTCACATGGTTTTCATGGTGTTGGGTTCCCAAAAGAAGATGAGCCTAAATGGCATCACTGCTTACTAGTAGTACATTTAGTTGTTCAGGCATGTAGAGAACGAACTCATATAATTATATATTATTCTTTTATTCCGATATTCAAGTAGTATTCAGAGAGACACACTTGGACTACAAATTCAGAGCGACAAATTTTCATTCTTTTTCTTTCCCTGTTAAAACATAGTCATGTATAGAGAAAGGGTTTCAGCTGTTTTTCATTATAGAAAGCAAGAAATGATTTATTAGATAATACATATTACATATATGCATGTGTGGTGTGTAGCTATCAATTTTGTTTGAATATGTGGTAATATTAGTAGTAATTTTTAAAAAACTGTCTAATACCACCATACCATATATGTATCCAAATATGATCATAATTACATATCAGTATGCATTATCTAATAAATCCTTTTTCGATATTAGATACATGCAACCAAACTCTAGATGAATAGACCTTGTTCAAAGATGCCCCTATTTCATACCTAACTTCTTGCCTTTGTGAAGCTATAAGCAGATAATGATAACACCTATATCTCATACCAAAAGATGTGCTTTTATAACGGTATCACTTGTTTGAAGTACGTGCCTAAAGGTTGGTATTTGATTTGTCTTTACTCTAAGCATTGATAGCCCTTTTTGGTGTATATATTAATCATTAATTAGATTTACCAAAATCGGTGATGACCCAATCGATCAGATGTCCCATACAAAGACGACCTACAGTGGGTTTATTTCAATTTTATCTTTTCATTTATTTTATTTTTTTGCCATGAGTGGGTTTATGTCAATTGAATAATGATTTTAATGTCATAACAATGTGTAGAGAGCTAAATTTTTTAAGTTAAAATATTTTGTTAAACATATTATTATTTGTGCTTGGAATAAGGATTGTTTAGGAAATTCAATCCTTAATTTGGATGATTTACAAAAATTTGATTTGTTGAGCTTGAAATAAAAATCATTGAACCAATCCATTTACTCTTAACTTCTTTTAGGCAAACTTGTGTACCCAATGAGGCAAGCTACCACCTTGGCCTATAACTATCTCATTAGAATAATCTTGAAATGGGTATACTTAATCTCATCAATGATCAGACGAATGTTATCAAGTCAAAAAATCTATAGATATTCAATCATATCTCCTCATTCAAAACTTTTTTAAAAGCTTTAGTGACTAGAGAAGCAATGCAAGGTTGTGAAATTTCTACTCTCAAACATTAAGTAAAGTTTAAATGAAAAATGAGTCAATACTCAATTAAGATTAATGAGGTCAATGCTCAATAGTTCTCCCACCTATTACACGTGTGTTTGAACTATTAAGATTGCTTATTTCTCCTCCCAATTACTTTCTTTTAAATTCCCTCTTCAAGTGCCATTAATGTCCTGCTCCTTTAAAGTTACATGCAACACAAGACTCATGCAACAGTCACATTACAATATCAACCAAAGCCCGACATTCTTACATTGTTCATACAAACACAGTGTTTTCAAAAAAAAAAATGTGTTAAGTGTATTAGTAAGTATGGGCATAACATAGTTATGTGCTTAATTATGGACTTTATTACATATTCATAATGCCATACTTTGAACCATCATATGGTTTGGGAAAAAAATATTTTTATAGATAGAATCTTTAAAAACTCAATCACAAGTTGTTAAACATCTAATAAGCTATTGATAAACTTATCATGAAATGTTGAACAATGTATGGTCAAACTTTTAAACCCAATTCATCCATTTGTAACACTAAAAGTTCAAGAATTATATAAAAATATAGCTATATGGATCCGAAATCTAATTATTAAATGTGTAGGGAAGGGAAGCCTTGACCAAACTTTTTTATCCCCCATTTTCTATACCATTACCAATATTTCAATACAACAACATCAACAATTTGGATTCCACGGGATCCCACACCACAAAATTAGTCAAACATTATTATAGGATTGGTTTATTAAATTACTAGCACCATGTGCAACATGTACATACAACATACTTCTTAATTTTTATTTTTATTTTTTTTAGAAATTTAGACATAAATTTATGGTTAATTTCAAGTTTACTTGATGTTATAAAAATAACATATATGTGGTATTATAAATTCTTCGATATATAAAACTTATGAAACCTATAGAAAAACATATGAAATTTGCAACAAAACCCGGGATATCAAGAGTAAAATTTTCTCTCTTAATCATTTCAAGTTTATATGATCTTAAATAAAACTTGTAGAATCAATAGCAAATTAAAATGAGAATTATCATTTATAGAAGCTAAAACATCACATATAACTTGGAGATCAATTCATCTATAATTGTAATATCACATTTGAGGCACTTCTATATTCATTAACCATAGAAGAAAATCAACAACTCCTACAGAACTTTGAAAATAACTCATGTATTGTAAAACACTTTAGAATAATCATCTAGGAAATTAAATAGTAAAAGTTCTTCCAAAATAAAATTTTCTTACACAACTAACTTAGGTAATTTATAAATGATAATCCTAAACAAAAGTGATTCTACCCAAAATAAAAGGAAAGGAAGAAGAAGAAGAAGAAGAAGAAGAAGTGATAAATAACACATCCATGTCTTCAACTTATCTTTTGCTTCAATTAATATCTAAAACGTCTTCAATGGAACTTGTCTCCATAATATAAAGAAAATACTTAAATAAAAAATTAGTAATATGGAGTATAAAATAATACAATAAAGTTGAATAGTTGATATAAGAAAAAAATTAAATAAAAATATGAGTGGCTCACTTGTTTCATATCTTTTACAACCCATTCACTCCACTGAATATAATAATATATAAATTAAATTGTAATTCAATGGAAATATAATAGAGCTATAGTAACTATTACATGTTTAATTAACATAGAAAAAAAGCAAGATATTAATTAGAATAAAAGCAAAATATCTTTTATATTCCTAGTAGTAACACAATATGATGGATAAACAATATTTGAGGTGGTGTCTCCAAGGTAGGGATATTTATGAATTCATAGTAAATAAATCATTGAATAGCAATTCATGGCAATTCATGAGGGTAGGAGCATAAATTGTTATTTATTATTTTACGTAACAGCAATTCATATGGAAATACTGTAACGGTATTTAAAATGTAATTAAACATCATATGGAATGAGGGAAGAACACAACAACTATTCTCTCTAAGTGAACATGTAGTTAGTATTCTTGCATAGAAAGACAACAAGAGAGAGAGAATATAAAGTCACGTCACCAAAAGAGTGGCAGTAAACTTTAGGATTAAGGTTTGCAGTAGGCTTAGATTGTTTCTTTTTAACATAGATATTATATTATTTTCATCCTTTTCTAGACAAAATATAGATATAAGATTATTTTTCATCCATTAATATGTATTATGCTATTTAATAAATTTTACGGATGGATACAACTTACCCTAAAAGTTGTACCTCATAAATCCCATAGTATAAGTTCTAAGACCCATATCCTAACCTATAGAAGTAGATTATATAAAATTACTACTTGAAACTTATTCTATAATTCTCAATACTTATATAACATTTATTGATTGAGTAAGAACAGATACAAGTAGATAATTTATGCAGCAGAATTACCTACTTATCTCTATTAGAAAGTCTCAAAGTGGCATAATGATTATATAATTTCCATGTTTCCATAAACACAGGATTACCACAGAACCAACCCTGAAATAACAGCAGCATAATTGTGTTTTCTACTAAAACTATAGTTTGTTATAAGAATCAATTAGAAATTATAGATTTAGCAGGTACTGCTATTATTTTGGTTGGTTATATCGTAATCTTGTGGTTCTAAAAACATGGAAAGTATATAACCCTCACGCCACTTTGAGACTTTCTAATGCCTTCCATTTTTTTGTACATAACTGTGCACTATCAAATTTTTAGTCAATTAGTAATCAACAACAACACTTTGGCCTACTAAAGGTGACCCTTTATATAAAATAAAATAAAAGGCCCATAAGGATCTAGGAATTTCCTATTCTCCTCGTTTTAAGGCCTATCATTTTATTGTTTACATTCCTAGACTTAGGTTTTCAAAACAACAGGCAAAACAAGATACCACGTCAATGTATCTTCAAGGACATATTCAATTGAGGATAACAGAGACCCATTCTGGCTTATGTTATAGGAACCTATATGCTGAAACGGGAAAAGTAACTACATATATGCCTTGGACCTGGAATAAAAAAAGTGAAGTTGAATTCTTTTAGCATATTTATCCTTGCATTCAAATGACTGTTAGCCGATTTGGGTGTGTATTTTGTTTTTTTTACCCCTTAACTTCCTTTTTGGCCAAGTCGATCATGATTATCGAAGGCTGGCATCACAAAGTTGTAAATGTAGTGCTGTATTATTCAAAAAAAATGCTTTATGGCGATCAATAAATTATCAATTCTCTAAAATTCATAAATAGTTATTAAAAAAAAAAAGAGAGAGAACCTGATGTTCATAATTACATAATAGGATTGCACACGTACTTATATATAGTTGAAGTTGATAGGAAATGAGTTCATATTATAGTACCATACCATATGGTCCATAACTAAAAATTGTCACGGTTTAAGTAAGAACCATGATTCGATTTAGAACCAGCATGACGGTCCAAACTTGAAATCGTGATTTAGACTTATGTGTCATAACCTATATAGAAACTATGCATTCCACAATCCATGGTGGGTCCACCTGCAAGACCTTTCAAAACCAATTGTTCCAATCCGTGAACTAGAAAAAAAAAAATGAGCTGAAAGTAACCAAAGCATAAGGGGAAAAAAAAAAAGGTGAATGTAAATTTGATGACAAACATAAAGATGTGAACAAATAGAAATAATAAAAGACAAAAACCATGAGAGAGAGAGAGAGATTACTCATTATTATTTAGAAATAAAATCCTCCTATAATAGAAATAAGGTTTTATATTCCTTTTGATATTTACACTATTTCATTTAATATTAATAAAATTTTGAAGTAGCTTCCATCCCTTATTTACGGGGCTTTTGCCAACCATAACTACGAAATATGTATATCTGAATTTTAATATTTTTTAGTATAAAATAATTGCACTATAAGAAATAATTTTTAGTAATTAATGTAATAATTTAATTTATTGACTTGTAAATTTTGGAATAATGAATTGTACTGAAGAAAAAATTAAGAAAAATTAAAAAGGGAAAAAAAGAAAAAAAATTAAAAAAATAAAAGAAAAAAAATTGGAAATTTTAATTAAAAAAAAAAAAACAAAGAAAAGAAAAAGAAGGATCATAGGTCCAAAATCAGTCCATGACCCACTGATTCCAATGAATCAACCTCATGGCTCCAAGCTCAGTTCCTCTAATCTTTGACTTGTGACTCGTTAATTATGAATCAGGTTGAAACCACGATGGTGTCTATCAATAACTACTTGACAAAGTTTACAAGTGAAAATTTGAGAAAGAAGACACATGCAACTCAAGAAAGTGTAGGGGGTTTATAACAAAAGGAGCATGTGATATATGCGCCTTCTGTTATGCACTATTTGTATCGAAAATATATTTGATACACATTCCTTTAAAATCATTACACATATGAAGACGCACATACTATATGTACATTGAGTGTTACCAAAACAAATTTAGCAAAAGCATATATACTATATGTAACTTTCCAATTTTAATAATTTTTTTTTTTTTTAGAAAATATAAATTATTGAGGTACAGAAACCGCCAACTTACGGTAGGAGCTTCAGCCTACGAACTTGAGCCCCCAAATGACCCGCTCCGGACGAGTATGTAACTTGCTAATTGGAATTACGTAAATGCTATATATATATATATATATATAGAAGATTATGAAGAGAATCTGACCACCACATAGGACAGTTGGTGAGAATATTGGGAACCACCTTTTGTATGGCTCTGTCTGATCATTTAGCTTTATTATTAGAACTGGTCTTAGATGCTTTGTCCACCTTGGTAAGACAAAGGCATGACCAATATCATATCAATTTAATCTTGAAGTATAGCTTCAAATATATAAATTTCAAGACTTTGGTCTGTATTGGATATGTCCAGTTCGTACTTGGCTCAACCCAACTTGTGTCTTTAACTATTGTGTGGAGTAAGAGACTTCACTATTCACCACATCGTGTGTTTGAAAACAGCCTTCTTTGTACTTAAAACAAACTAAAATTCCGGATATAAAACCCCCCGATAGGATGTCAACCATGAAGACTTCATACATTAGTATCCAGACAAAACTAGAAGCCCAAAATTTAAGAATGCATGTAAGTTAAAAGATGCCAGTTTTGTCGGCTAGATTGCTTCAGACTGTTCGAATATTTCAAGAGTTTAATAACTGGAAACTTTTAAGGAGGCATCTTATTGATAAACGAAAGCAAAGATGCTTTGTGAAATTGAAGTGTGATATTGGATGGTCTACGGCATACTATTACGTACAGCCCTTAAGGACCCAATAAATAAATAGTGTAAACATCAATAGACTGATAAAGACTTAAGACTATAGATAGTTAATTATACAAAATATAACTATGTTTTTACCTTTCTTTCATTCTATATGCCTATTTTTAATCTTTTAGTCTATGTTTTAGTTTATTTCACTTTGTATGCATATGTTTTCATCCATTTAGAAAATATAAATTAGATACTAAAGATAAATATACTGAATACGATTGTTCAAAAACAAAAACAAAAAAAGAAAAAAAAAATCCGCAAACCCTTTCCTTTTTCATTCTCTCTCATTTTTTCAAACCTTTAGTATTTTGCTCCACATGCACCTTACATATTTTATTTTCTTCATCTAACTAAACACAGGTATACACAATATAAAAACACTAAAACTTGTGTATGCAATAATGAAAGATAAAATCATATGTATGTTTTCTACGATTAACCCTATGATAAGTTGTGAGATAACAAGATTATTTTGTTTTAAAGATGTGCACTTACTATCTTAAGAGAACTTTCTACTTTGCAAATTGTCGTCTTTTATAATAGCAGATTCCTTTTATTGCTGTCCTTATACATAGAAGCTGCATCTAAGCTAACTCCAATCTTGAAATAATTATTCCGGTCAAGAGTCTACCACAGAAACCCTTCGCACTTCACAATATAAAAGAATAGATAAAAATATTGTTAAATTAAAACATACATACATACATAATTCAAAAAGCTATCCTACCAAAACTAATTTGGTAAATAATAGGCATGATTTCTATAAGAAAAATGCATTAACCAATGTGGTATTGTTTTACTGTGCTACTATTAAGGTTGTGCTTTATCTAGATTAGGAATCCTAACCAGAGTAGTTATGTGAGTATCATACAAATATTATGCTATATGTGAATTTTAAAAAAGTGATGCGAAAATAGCACGTGATAAAATGACTAAAAAGAGAGTAATAGAAAAGAAAAAATAGACAATTTCAAGAATCTCAAATGCACAACAACAGGCAGGAGAGCCAAGAGGATCTTGGGTGTCAACTTTACAACTTTTGAGCAATAGAGATCCTTTTTTTTTTTCTAAACTCTTATTTGATCCTTGAGAGTAGAGATTTCATAATGGAACACTATTTCTTTTATTTCTAGAATGCTTTGAAATGGTTGAGTATTTAGACTCCTCAACCTGATAATGTTCGTTAAATCACATTAATGATTGATAGACAAGATGAAGTATACTTATTTCAAGGTTATCTTGGTGATCTTAGTATGAGACCAAAGCCAATAGCTTTCTTCATAAGTGCATGAGTCTACCTAAATAAGGTTGGAGGCAGATGAACTAATTTGATGATTCATATTCCAAGGCCACCAAACCAAATCTCCTTAAGTTACCCCAAAATGCAAATCGATCCTCTTAACACATGTTACCTAGCTCAATGAGTCAAACCTAATTCTACAATGAGGTTAGCCTAATATTTTATTATGATAAATTCAACCCTCTATACTCTACTTATTCGTTTTTTTATAGCACATGTATTTCCATAAAAAAAACAAAATTACTATGTTGCGTTTTTATTTTTGTGTTGCCACTAAAAATGATATGGACCATGTCTAGATAAAAAGGCATCTTCTAAATGCATCTTTCCAATAGTATTTGTTGAATTAGTTTCTAAAAAAAAAAAAAAAGGTTTTTGAAAAATTTTGCCATTATTCCTCTTTTACAAGCTCACCATACCCAAAAATATAATGAAATAAAATAAAGACATTTGACTAAGTCCATATCTTAAGCAACATTAAAGAGAAAATATTGGTGAAAAACACTCATCACTTCTCGAAAAGGTCATCTTTATTAGCGTCATGATCTATTCTTACTAGCTACCCCACCCCTGAACTGCATTTGCCCTCAATGTAAGACCCATGAACCTATCCACAAGCTTCTCATTCTCACAATTTTTACTAAAATGGCCAAGTTTACCACAATTGAAGCACTAATCATTGATTCTCTCATACTTTAGCATCACTAGATACTTTTCTCCTTATGTCCGGCTCACCCAAATATGAGATTTGAGAATGTTTGAGACCAAGAAATTAATTCTCACTCTAAGAAAAACACGACATACCCCAAAGGGCAATTTAATCAACTCAATCTCCAAAATCTCCCCAATTTTTCTCCCAATAACTTTTGCAATTTCCCATTTATGCTTTCAAGTTTGAGTCCATGAATTTGCACCCATATGGGAATCTTATCAAGAGGAACTTCCTCTAACTTCCATTTAGGCATCCACTCCTTTAACACCATACAATGTCCTAATATAGCCCAAGGACTTTCGCTTATAAGCCTTTCCATATCAAATCTTGAAGAAAACCCCAAGCAATATAAATAGTCATTTAGCTGTGAAGATGATTATAACACAATAACCCTTCCATGATTTCTTCATGACATTAATCATCGCCATTTTGTTAATGGTTTTCTCTACAATAATTATTGCAACAACTAAAATTTCATCACTCTAATTGCAATTTGTATATGTTATGTCTTCCAAGAGTACTTCATCACAATTTTGGGAAAAGGGATACAACCAACTTACCTAAATCAAAGACTCAGATACAACAAAAGAATCCTAAAAAATTAGGCATAGACTACCCTAAGCAAAGTGGGATGAAAGAAATACATAGTATAATTTCTTGCCATTCTCTTTCTTCTTTTTTCTTCTCTCTTTTTTTTTTATGATGTTTTTGTTTTCTTTTTTTGGCTAGAATATGATGTTACTGGTATATGATATTAAAGGGACTACGATTTTCTAGGCAAAGAATAGAGCTCAAATGCAAAAATCAATTAAATGATGCAAAATGTGATGAAAACCCATGGGCAAAGGTGTGAAATACGTATGTAGAAAGATGAAAGAGAATAGTAGCAAATTTTACTAACTAATACCAAGATGGTGTGAACCTCTCTCCAAAATTGAGAAAAAAAAAATCTCTCTACAAACTAAAGAGAGCCTAAATTTATATGGTCTGGTTTTCTTTTATATTCAAATTTAATCATATGATTTGGATCACAACCTAATAAAATGGTTATATTCGATTTGATTCATTATTCAAATCATAGTACAGTAAGAAGATGGTGTAAGAAGATGACTTGGGGGTCCCACTCATATCTTCAAAGCTCAAGAAGGTGAATCATGAGGCACTCTCAGAAAGGATCATAGCATGCATCACTTCCTAGACTTCTAAGTACTTGTCCTACACGGGTCGGCTTCAATTGGTAAAGTCAGTCTTATTCTCCATGCAGGTATACTGGTCCTCAGTGTTCATCCTCCCAAAGTCTGTCATATCAAAGATCGACCAATTAATTCGGAACTTCTTATGGAGCGGACAACCTAATACATATACCAAGGCCAAAGTGCATTGGGAGAGGGTGTGCAAACCAATGCGGTGTGGTGGGTTGGGAATCTCGAACCTAATTTAATGAAACAAGGCTATCCAACTCAAGCACATTTGGCACCTATGCAAAGAGGGACTGAAGAGCATATGGCCAGAATGGGTACACTTAAAAGAGAGAAGCTTCTGGTCTGTTAAGGCACCTGCTTAATGCTCATGGTCCTGGAGGAAGCTGCTAAAATTGAGGACTGAAGTTCGAAGTTGTTTTCAATGGGAACCTAACAATGGATTAGAGATCTCACTTTGAGCAGACTACTAGCTCCCGATAGGGCCCTTGGACACAATATTCAATGCTAGAGAGAGGCGCAACATGGGATATCCCCCAACAATGAGATTGTTCCTTAATGAATGATAATGAATGGAGTATACCAGCAACTCCGTTTTGGAGTAATATCCATATACCAGCTTTCCTTCATCCGAATGCCTCTCGCCCAAACCATCTCAATTGGAAGCATTCAAGTTCAAGAGAGTATACGATCAGAAGTAGCTATGAATTCCTCTACCTTCTAAACACTGCAATGCCATAGTGTAAAGTAGTGTGGAACAAAAAATCCCTACCGAAGCACTCCTTTATACTTTGGCTAGCTTGGTAAGGTAAACTAGCGACCTTGGACAGAATGATCTCATGAGGGATCCCAGTGCCTGCTACATGCTTTCTTTGTAACCAAGGTAGAGAAAGTCATGATCATCTTTTCTTTACCTATAGCTACACATCAACTTTATGGGGTTTGGTTTGTGACTGTCTCCAATGCCCTTCCTCATTTTGTACATGGCAAGAAGCCATCAGTGCTTTGGTGGCGATAGCAGATTCCTCGACCCCAATGGTTAAGATATAGAGTGCAGCTCTTACAACTTCAGTATACTGTATATAACGTATACGTAACAGCGTATGCCTATGAGGAAATCTATCTATTATAGGCTCTATTGTAAACCAAATTACAACATATGCTACACTAATGTAAAATAGAGTCTGTACTACTTAGAAGCACTATGTTACTATATTTGTACCCTTGTTGTATTTTATCTTGCCGTTTGGCAATGTAAACTATTTCCTTTGAATTAATAAAATTTACTTTATCTAAAAAAAAAGAAGATTAATTAATAACTGTTAGAGACTTTCTTCCGTCCAAATCAAGTAGTTTTGATAATAGAACAAATGCACTGGCCAAGACTAAAAATCATTCAAATGCATGTCTTAACCTGTTTTCAGTACTCAAGTTTCACGCCTTCTTCATGTCATTGAATAATCAGCATAAAACGATCCTTCTATTTCAAGATTTTAAATTAGAAGTGTAGTGACCCTGCTTAGCAAGCCATTCGCATTCTACATAAGATAGTTCTAATCTATCCTACGGTTTGAAGTTTCTGGAACCATTGATAAAAACGATTTAGGTCCTGCAGGAGATTGAGCCAAACAGTGGGATTGGAGGTACAAATTAGGACATAACAATGATATAGTCTCAGCTGCTTCTGCATTGTTTGCGTCTAAGCATATTTGAAAACTTTCGCTTTTCAGGGATTATTTGACTGGCAGAAATTGTATCTTCCTTTTTCTTAGTGTCATGATTATGGTTGATCAAACATTTTTGCTGGCAAAAGCCTCCCACTTGAACAAGAAGTTTGGCTTCTAAAAAAAATAAGCAAAAAATTATTTCTATTTTCCCGTGTCCCATTCCTAGACTCACCTGCTGAAACTGCATTTCGAACATATCGTGCTCAATTTTCTTCCCATTCGGTTTCTTCTTGATTATACACATTCGAACAAATGTGTGTAAAAGGATAAGTAACCATCTCTAGCTAGTTGTTACATTCTTGATTATACAGAGCTTGCACGGAACCCGAATTTGAGTCACTTCGCTATCGTAGTATAGGATGGCATTTCGACTGCCAAGAACATAATCAAAGAGAGACAGGTCTAAAATGGCATCAGTCTGGTACTCTCTCCAATGATCAAACAATGGATCCATTCTGAGTCTCTGCTTTTTCTAATGTTATCTCAAATTTGTAATTTGTAAGAAATCGTTAGCCTGACAATAGACAAAAGAGAACGTCAGACTGCCTTTCTGCTTTTACCATTTTTAAATTTTTCATTATATTATACGATTAAATATATTTACTAATATTATTTTATTGTATTAATTATTATGATTCAATCAGAAGTTGACACATGCTGATAACAAACAACTATAAAACACGGGTATAAAATGTAAAAAGGTGAAAATGCAATCATGCATAATAAAATTCCCCTTGTTTTTTCAGAGGTGAAATTCTCGTGTGTTTGGAGGACAAGTCAACCATGAAATATATATCCAAAAAAGAAGGAAAAAGATGTAACGACTTCCAGTGATAAGAACTGAATTTACAAACATTGGCTGTCCGCACTACTCGGTAAGATGGTGTTAGTGGTTTTACTGGTAAGAACAAAGTCCAGTCTGCCTCAACTTCAATACGTCAGAGGATTTTCCTTAGCCTTTTAGAAAGATTAGCTCACACGGCGAGGCAAGACACCAAAACTCACCGTGAAAATATAAATATTGAAGGTCTTCAACAGAAACTAAAATTTACCCCAAGCTAAGAATTCTTGAGAACAAAGATCCATCTGGGAGGGAGCGAGAGGGAGAGAGAAGAAGAGGGGAAGTTATTTCACCCCAGCAAAATACTCTCTGTTGAATGGCCTATGCAACGATTATTTCGCATAAAATACATTTACATAGAAGACTGGTGAATTTTAGAAGTTTTTTTTTGGATGTAATGAATTTTAAAAGTTCAATATATTCATTTGTCCCAAAGGTAATAAAAGAACAGGATTTGAATGATCATAGCTTACCAACATATAACACAATCAACCGAACTCAGGTGGAAAATAAGCAATAAATAAGAGCACCGTCCAGCAAAACAGAGGTGAAACCTCATTACATATCCTTAGTAATAGTTTTTAAGAGATAAGCATATGATTACAGAATAAAGAATGACTACGTACAAAACAATCTAATTGTTAGTGGGTAGGCTTTTATCTTCCTAGCTTCTCCCAAACTTAACATGCTACGAAGGGCAAGTGCCAAAAACTTACAGGTCATAAGTTGCCATGGAGCATGCTTGGGCATATGAGCTTATAGGAATTACAATGATGCCGAGTCAGTATTTAATGACATGGTGTCGTAACCAGAGCTCATACATAACCATATGGAATGCGTCATATTTGATAGGAGGTGTATTCCATTGAAAGTGCTTTTGAACCTAGAAATCAGTCACAAACCTTCATGAGCAATAGGACAGCTGGTGTTTGTTATCACACCATACTGAAAATGCTTCTCAGAAGCCAAAATATCCAAATTTAGCTACAAGAATGAATAGAACTTCAGTGTTATACAGTGGTGTGAATTTTGTACAATTTTTATACCAGACAAGGTAAGAAGCTTCTCAACTTTCTTCCCCATAGAATTCTCGAGTTAAATTCACCACTTTGGCAGATCAACTCTACTGCATAGATTTACCCACAAAGCTTTTCCAAAGAGGCCAATTCAACAAGGTTGGAAGCTACATTATCTTGGCCTAAACCAACTACGACAAAGGCATTAGGGGGATTCCTAGGGTTGCTAGGTTATTACAGGAAGTCTGAAGAATTATGGATTAATAGTAGAGTCAGCACCAAAGATGTTAAACAATTTTCAATAGTTACTCAAGACAGAAAGATCTTTTTACAGCATTCGAGAATCTATGACAAAGAATCCTTTTTCAGCCTTCCCCAATTTTACTCAAACTTCATATTGGAGTGTGACGCTTCAGACATAGGATCCAGTGCTGTTTAGCTACAAGGTGGTCAGCCAACTGCATTTTTTAAACGTGTCTTTTTTCTCATATGCATCTTAAGCTACTGGCCTCTGAGAAAGATAGAAAAGGGTTAGCTAAGGCTATTAGACAATGGAGGTCCCACACTCCTACTCAAGCTGAAGAGCAAACCACTGCTCCCAAAAAATGGTATTGAGGCTCAACGGAGGTTAACAGTGGTCTTTCTCATTTGCTCTTCATCTTGGGTGAATATCTAGTGTGCACAACCACTACCACCACCATAGTCTCAAATTTCTTTGGAGCAATAGGTTACTACTACTCCACAACAACATTCGATCAGCAAGCTGTAACAAATGGACAGGGAGCTCATTCCACCCTATCAACTACATGTCCTGTTAGGAAGTTGTCAAGAGATAAGATACAACATTCATCTACCTGGTGAAAAATTGCTTGGTTTGTCTACATCCAGAAATTAGGGTAAATGGACACTGGAACATTGAAGGCTTATGGCATTATTGGTCCTATGTCAAGCCCATTCCTTAAGGTTTAAAATCCTTTTCTTTTAATGGTATTGAGGCTCAAATCTCACCCAAGATGAAGAGCAAAACCACTGCTCCCAAAAAATGGAAATTTCACAAGGCATCTGATTTCATAATATGGTCCACAGTTGCTCATAATAGCAATGGAGAAAATAACTTATGATAAATTGAAATCATGAAATAATTCATCAATGTATTTTCCATCTGCCAACTTATTAAGTAATATATTACCTTCACCAAGTTGTTATGCAAGGTAATGAATTCTTCATCAGATATGTTCTTTAGTATCTGCTTGAGTTGGTATACATCACTCTCCTTGAGGATGACCGCAAACTTTCTCCAATCTAGAAAGTCATTAAATGGTAGATCGTAGTAATTGGACAGGATGACTGCAAAGGAGAAACTTAAAAAAAATTAATAATTAAGAGGAAATATAGAACAAAAGAGAACTACAACTTGAAGAATCAGAAAGATAAGCACCCTGATTGTATCACATAATTTTCAAAATAATTACAACATATTAATATGTTGCTTTAAAGGGATATAATAGCATTCATGAACCTCCATGACCATACTTTATGCATCGTAAGAAAAGAAAGTTATTGCATTTACTGCTCAATTAAGAATTTACATAATCTGATTTCACCATAAATTAATCACATCTAAAACCTTGATAACAGCAGCAGTAGATTATGCCAATGAATATTTCATTAAGAAATTTCTCCAGCAACCACATAAGTTTTCAGATGTGCAATAAGTTCAACTCCTCTGCCTTTCTACCAGGATTACTTCATATTTTATCTTGATAAGTTTGCCGAGCTGATAACATGGATAATAAAGAGAAATAAAAGACATCTCAAACATAACAGATGCAGCATCCAATGGACAATCCTTGAGTCAAGGATCATTCCTAAGCCCCAGAGAGAATTTATCAACTTGCAGCAACTTAAATGCCAAAGCTTAGTGGATAAATTCTTTACTCACATCAACAATTGGACAGTAAAAGTCCTCTTCTATGCTGGTAGAGTGCAATTAATAAAGAGTGTTCTCTTGTCACTTCAAGTGTATTGGCCATCAATCTTTTTACTGCCTAAGAGTATTTCAAAGACCATCACCATGAAGGAAAGAAGAGATTCTTATGGAATGGTAGAGATGAGAACAGAGCAAAAGCAAAAGTGGCTTCACAAGATATTTGCAAACCAAAGTGAGAATAGAAGCCAGGGATTTGTGAAGCCATTAGACTGACCGTGAACCCATATATAGTAGGTAGACTGCATTGCCCATGCAACTAATATATTTAGTTTGTAAATGAGATGCTAAAAACTGTTTTTGCTCTCATTAAATTGATAAGTACATCATTGTTCACAATATACTCATTTTTTCCCTCCTCTATCAAAATTTGAATTGCTTGAGTAGTTCTTATCTTAATTTTTAACCAAGGAATGAATCATGACAATACTTGATTGTACCCCCTAATTCCATTTTTAATAATAAAAGATCTCAATGACCAAGAAGAACAATTACCAGGGATGCAACCATAATGTATGGAATCAGTTATTCGAGCACTATTAACTTGAGAACCACCAGGACAAATGCAAAACTTGGTCTCATAGAATTTTTTTTGGTACAATAGATTTCCAGTTGCCCTGTTTATTCTGTTGTTTAACACATATAGTTCAGTATCATTCTCCCATACACGTGCCAATATCACTCGTATTTTAGAGTTCCGGTGCCCAGCCCAAAATCCAAGAGTTGTCCTGCAAAGCAAGCCAGTCAGTTAGGTCTTACCCAAAAGGATAAGAATATGCAGCAACATATCTCTATGAAACATAAGGAAGCACCAATTAGACTTTTGCAAGTCAAATGAGGCAAAACCACGAATACTTTTTCTGCCATTGCTCCTGAGGAGCCATTAGAGAGGCTGGCGCTGTCTGAAGTTCATCACTTGACTCCATGCTTTGAAAAAAAAAATTTAAGGCCCTAAGCCCTCTTTAAGGACTCAATGGCATCATGCAGCCACAATTTATTACATTTGGAAAGAAGAAATGATAGGAGAATGGGTAATCAAGAACAAAGTGTGCACACTCTTGTTAGGAAAGTTGACTTCTACTGTGACCTAGTAATCTTTGTTCTAGTGAAAGTGTAGTAAATGTCAGAAGTTTCTCCTTGCACTACTTCTATTTTTTTGTATAGTGCATTTACAACTACTCTTTGTGCAGCACTTTTTCTTTTACATTGTCCCTCAAAATTTTTTGGTTAAGTTTCCACGTACATTCACCTTTTTTTTAATGAAATTACTTAATTATCAAAAAAAGGATATTGTAGTCATGTTACTTGGTGATATCACATGAAATATTCTAATTGCAAAACCACCATCAGTTACATGTGATAAAAACTTTTTACTAGATTGAGATGAGGATATTACTTAATTCAACCTCCATCACATTTAGCCAAATTAAATATCCAAATACTAATTTTAGAAGAAAAGACAAAGGTGGACAATAACATTAACATAAAGCAACTCTAATTTGACATATGCACCAAATAATTGCTACTATGATTTCTACATATGTACAATGATTTTCCACACGCATTTAGCATTCCAGAGAACGACATAAAATATTGAAACTAACAGCAAAAATAGACTAGTTTGCAGAGTAAGGGGGCAGTGAATGAAATATATTAAAGAAGAAAAGATTATCGGTTTAATTAACAAAAATAAGAGGATAATATCAACTTTGATGGTTGATGGTGCTTAAAAAAGATTCAAATGAAACCAACCCAAGCCCTGTGACAATAATTCCATGAGGGGGCACTTTGTAAGAAAAACTACTATGAGGAACACTCAAAAGGTCCTTCCTCTTGTTTGCGAGTTTCTTGCCAAAACTGTATTCACCTAAAACTTTTTGGGTTAAAAAAAAATGAACATAACCCTGCCTATTATATTCTTAAAAATTTCCACTATAAGCATTAAAAAGGAGACTACGGTGGACTACTAGAGTGAAGACAACTTTTTTTTTTTTAGTGGACATAAAAATTTGGCATAAGATACATATAATCAAAAGGAAGAATTGATGCATCGAAGACCAAGTAGAAGAATACAGCTATAGAGAACTATTGAAATAACATTGGTGATACCCAGAAGATTTGTAGTCAAATGAGAAATCACATTCAAGGAAGTATGAGCCACTAAAAATTGCTAAAACAATTTGGAGGCTGGCCATATCTTTCATACAAAAGGAAAGATGAACTCACTACACTTAATGAGCCCTAATGATTAAGAGGATGCAAATGATAAAGTGACTGGTCCTGAAGCACAATGTAAGCAGATATATTTTTGAAGAAAATGCTCTGTTGAAGGCAACTGGAATACTGCTGCCCGCAAAAAGCATGAAGCCACATGTTTTCCTGGGTTCAGAAGATTCTAATTGAACTGACTCCCAATTTCCAACTAGACCCCTGTTAAATATCTCAATGCCATTGGGGCTATTATATGAAATCACGGTTTCAGAAAACTGGGAAGGAATTAGTACCCATTGTAGATTCTGTACACAAGATGAAAGGTCAGCTAAAGAAAGGAGTCAAAAGTTACCCCAGGAAGCTATATTTTGGTCTAATTAATTGGAGGATGATAGACAAGAGACCCCTTTGGGAAGAAGAAAACAACTTAAAGGACATATCAATGAGTCTTAAACCTTCAAGAGGAAGGTCTCCAGTCAATAAGAATTATCAAACCACTGGAGAAATTGTTGGATCATTCTGACCCTCCTTGTCTGTAATTCCAGTGTCATCAAAACCATCATTTTCCTACTTCCTCCAACAGAATTCTTGATTTCCCAGGTATAAATCAAAATAATCTATGCTGCCAAGCTCTATTTCTCTTCAGCTGCTGGCAGCCTGACTATTCAGTACTTTTCTTTCATGAGAGGTAATTATCTTGTTCTTGATTCTGCGACTATTGCATTAAGACACTGGTAAAATGATCACAATTTTACAGTGCTCAAAATCACTAATGATTATCCCAAGTGTAACTAAGAAGCAGATGTATAAGATAACAGTCTGAAATAAAGCTACCTATTATTTTGCCATGGGGAGATAGCACAGGAGGATAAAAAGAGGAAAAAGAGAAAAAGAAACAACACAAAATCCACAGTTCATCACTGTTCCCAAAATAGAAACTTACTTTAGAAGCAGAATGCCTAAACAAGAGACCTTATCATTATCATGAATGATAAAAGAGGTTGAATAGATAGCAGAAGCTTCAACAATGGAAAAATAAAAAGCATGAAAAAGCACATGGCCAGAATCAGTCTTTGGAAAGACATTCAAAAGGAAAGTGGTACCTGTTCTCTATATCGTTGCCTCCGGCTGGAAGAGCAAAAGGTTGCAATATTTGGGGGAGAGCAACATCCTTGTGAGGAATGAATCCAACATCATAGCTCGGGGAGCATACTACCCTAATTGAATTCTTTATGAGGTTAGGCAACCCTTCAGTTGCCCTTACACCAACATCATGGCAAGTGACAAAAAAGTGATCTGCTCCTAGGGTTCTATTCCAGTACCGATATTTGGCTATAAGACTTTCAACATAATTCTGGACTATTATAGTCATATTTTCATAAGACGTCCCCTGCATAAATTCATATAAGCAACATTATCGATATATGGATGAGCAAAAACCCAACAAAGTATCCAGTAGTACCAAGTTAAAAGTATAAGAACAGAACCATCTTATTTCAGCATCCATACAAATTTGCCCCAGAGCCACCATTTCCCAGTAGCAAGATATGCAAATCAACAAATTTATGATGCACATAGTAAAAGTTTCAGCCCAACATTGATCTACAATATGATCTAGAAAAAGTAATTTAAATTTCTCAAGATCACGCACTAGAACTGGAAGTCAACATATTTACAATCACAAAGGAAAAATGATACCTTCCGAAGACTCAAATAAGACGTGAAAATTCAAACTACATCAAAACACTCATGCAAAAAGCTAACAGAACGGCTTCAAGTGATATGACGTGAATCACCCAAGAAAAAAAGTTGACATTTCCTTACACCAACATTAAAAGAGTCTCAATCCCACAATGTTTCATGAGAAAAGAAAGATATATATTACTTAATGACTACAACTCAACCATTGTATTAAATAATTCCTTTCTATTCCCCACACTCCACTTAACGGTGCACCTGTGTAATTATCCACTCACAGACGACAAGATTACAAGACATGAATATCATTCAAACTAGCCAAATTACAAGACATAGATGATTCCTTTGAAATTACTACTTCCCATCCAAATACTATCCTTCCACAATAATCATATCAATCAGATAAGATTTTTCTGTTTCCATTCATTGTTTCGGTCCATATCCCTCCTATCACGACCCTCATGTATGATGCAAAGGTAAGGATCGGGCTCACATTAATATTTATCCTGTTAGCTTGTGATTGGGGAAACAAGGACACTATCGTGTCTCCTTCACTCTCATTAATTGTACATAGAAAAAAACCATAAGCTCAAATCCCAACAACAATTAACAGAACAAAACCAACAAGCTATTAAGCAGTGATCATTTGTACGCCTCGGATCCAGAAATCCAATCAACACCATCCCCATGAATCCAATGCCTCTTAAGCAGCAATCTACGACACAAACCCAATCCCAAACACGGCACAGTAGCACGAAATGCCATTGTCACCCCCTACTTTATACACCAATTCCCAAAACTAAATAAATCAAATACTAAATTAACAAACTAATAACAGAATTAACAGAAATCCAAACCAACCTTCCCACGCATTTTATGACAAGAAATCGGAATAAAGAACAAATGAGCCTGATCCGGATCGTCCGTCCGAAACCGACTTTCCCTGATATTCTGAAAGAAATATCCTTCACTCGCATACTTCCCAGTAAGTTTCCTTGGCGTTTGATAGAAAGTATTTGGATCGCCATCCGGATATATAAAAACCCTAAACTTCTCCTCCATCGCTGCATAATTCAATCGAAACACGTCTCGCAGATGAAAAACATCCGCTAAATCATCATCACCATTACCTTCACCATCATCGCCATCAATGGAGGAACTGTTGGCGGGGGCGAAGGTCAAGGTCTCGGCAATGGTTTCCGTGATGGCGGCGGTGGTGGTGGTGTTGGTGCTGATGAAAATGGGAGAAGGAGAGAGAAGGGAATCGGAGGAGGAGGTGAATTGGAGAGGGGAGTTGAGGGATCTAAGAGAGAGAATGGTGAAGGAAAGTAGGGTTACAACAGCGAGAGTGAGGAGAGAGGATTGAAGAGAGCAGAGCGGAGATGGAGACTGTGAGGAATGTAGTAGTGGTGGCTTGCCGGCGGAAAACATCGCCGGTAGTGGTTTATCGTGATCCGAGAGAGAGAGGACAAAAATGGCGGTGCTTGCTTGCTTGCTTGCTTCGGGTAGTGTTCAGTATTGAAAGAGAGAGGGAGAGTGATCGGGGGAATTTCTATTTCTTTTTTTTTTTTTTTTTGGTGCTGGAATGGAGCTGCGTGGAAGATTTAGGCAGTTGATAACTTCACAATCAACAGTTGAAAGCAAGATTGTAATAAATCAGTCTTTAGTTGGATTGAAGGTTACTTTAGGTATAAAGTTTTAGAACCGACCGCGTGAAGACTCGAAAGAGTATTTTGGCTTGCATTTTAATAGAACCGCTTCAACGCTTTAGACAAGAATAGAATTGGAGGACTGAATGTCTAGTTTTTTTTTTTTTTTAATTATTACATAGAAAGCAACCTTAAACACCATAAACAACCTAACCTTGGAACACCATGAATCATCATAGTTATCCTATGTCATAACTAGTTTAATTGATTGCTATGGATCTTGATCTCACACCTCACACACAAGATGTGACAGCTTAGCTATGTATTCATATCACAAGATGAATACAAAAAGGCTTAAAATACCTACTAACAGCCATAATTATATGTAATCTCCACAAGCTTTCATAACTATAAACTTCAAATAAGATATAAATCCATAAATATTCAATGGAATAACTTAATAGATCTCTCTTGACATCAAAACAAACCTAAGTCTTAGTGAAACCTTGACTAATATAGTTATCAAATCTATAATAGTTACCACTTCAATTCTAAAGAGATATGTCATAACCATTCCCATCCTACGGGTCAAAAAATACACCATAATCATCATCACCTAGAATCAAGTCCAAATAAAAAGAGTTATGAAACCTAGTATATAATTACTCTACAAACACATACATATATAATGCTTATACACAAGCCTACATTTCAACTATACCCTTTAGTAGCAAGTCTAACTTTATATCGTTCAACATTGCCATTCAAGTCATGTTTGATCTTAAAGATCCATTTATAGCCAACTTGTTTATAATTGTCAAGCAATTTGACAATTTGCAAGACCTTATTTTCATACATGGACTTCAATTCTTCCTTCATTTCATTCATCCACTTTTTAGAATTAACACATTCTATGGCTTTTGACAATAAACTAAATTTTTATTAATTTCAGTATCAAGATCTAATTCTAGCAAATATTTTTCATAATCGTTAGGCATGGTCGATCTTCTTATTATTTAAGATCATCTCAATGGTACCGGTGGCTCATTTGCACAAAATCTTTATGAGTTAGTTACTTCATAACGCATTTCATTGTTTATATGTAGTCTATTGTCATGACATTCTTCCACTATTGGAACAATTTTACGTATAACAACAAGCATAGGAATATTTGTGGGTAAAGGAATGTTTACATTAACTTCCTTTTATGTCTACATCATGTTATTTTATACTCTTACCTTCTTCACCATCCTTAAGAAAGTTTGCATTACTAGTTTCAACTATTGTTAGACTATGAAAAAAAAAAAAAAGCTATATACCCTTTAGAATTCTTTAGGTAACCAATAAAGTATCTATCAACTATTCAGGAATCTAGTTTCTCTTAATGTAAAATATATACCCTTGCTTCTAATGGGGCTTGGAAAGACCTTTGGAACTAAGCACCATTCAACAAATATATTATTGTCTTTAACATATACATGCATAAAAATTTAAGTAATGGTAGATTACTTATCATATTCTTAACCTTATGCATCAAGGTTTTGTTATGCTTTCTACCACACCATTATGTTAAGTATATATCACATAGTGTATTGTTGCACATGTGTTGTTCAGGAGGTTTTGCAAATGAACCTAGACATTATCCTGTATCATCATGTTTCTTATATTACTCTCCATCTTTACCAAATTTTACAACTTTCTCTCTTTTATCCGATTGCCTTTCAATTATGTTAATAAAAATCTAAAGAGCATTTACAACCTAATACTTTTATTTAAGCAAGTAGAAATACCAATATTGTTAAAAGTCATTAATAGAGGTGATAAAATACTTTCCCCACCAAAAGATGCAATATCAAAATGTCTAGATACATCAGTGTGCATAATTTCAAGTTGATTACTTTTTGTGGCTCCTTTCATTTTGTGTTTAGTTTGATTCTTCATGAGCACAAACAAAAATTAATAAAATCTAGATTCAAAAGAATATCATCCATTACTAATCTTTTTAATCTTTCTTTAAGTGCATGCCCCCAATGTTTATGCCACAATAAAGTAAAGCTTCATTAATCATGTTATGCTTAATTCCAATGTCTAGATACTTTCATAAATGTATTATTAAATAAATTGAAACAACAATGTCCAATTTTAAAATTAAAACTACAAGCATTCAATCTTGAAATAGAAATAAGGTTTCTAGGCTCCAAAGGTACACAAAGAGTTTGTATTAGGTTTACATGGTAACTAACATCCAGGACGAAACCTAAAATTGTGTAAATGAGTCAAAGCTCATGGGCCAACCCATTTAACCTTTTTAAAAACGGGTCTGAGCTGACTTTTTCAACTAGTTTAAAAAGTAGGCTAAATAAGCCTAGCCCATTAGACCTACAAGTTAACTCCTGACGACCTCAGTTAGCTTACTTGCCCAAAGAATATATATTAAAAAAAAAAGTGGCTTTTATAATGCAAAAGGTTAGCAATGTGAAAGGATTCATGCAAATAAAGCTATCTAGTGAGATAAATGATCTTACTTGTTGTCCTTGATACCAAAACTTGAACATGCATGTAGCTAGAGCATTAAGTGGCACTATTTGAAATATTCATTGTCTAAGTCATGATTTGAAAGTACAAAATTTGCTCTATTTTCCTCCATGCCCATTTCATTTAGAGCATTTAGTATTGTTGATATTTGGGTTAATTTAATGGTCTACTGTTTAATACTATGAAAAGGCATTTTTCTTTTATAGGCTCCTTGGTGTTTATATTACTTATAGTTACCTAATCTTAATAGTGGATAAATGGTATAATAGAAGAGGATTAAGGATATTTTCTCCAAGTTTTGCTTTTGCCATTAAATATTCTCATTAATGGACTCATTCTATATTTTAAATGAAAATAAATAAATAAAATCTATGTTGGTGGGTTAAATGTATATATGAGTTAAATAGGTTATGTTAACCCATTTAACTCACCAAGACATATACATGGGTTAGGTGAGTGAGTTAGCTCATTTAACCTATCAACCCACATGAGTTAGGCTAAGTTAGCAAATTCAAGCCCATTTATTAAATGAGCTATGATAACTTGGCCCATTTAACCTACAAGTCAAAGTGGGCAAGTTTGAGTTGGCCCATTTAACTTACTTGCATGCCTCTAACAAAACCATAAGTTTTTATGCCTTTAACTAGAGTCTTCATATAATTCCCCATTCACAAGATAGTATTAGTTCATTTAAGTTGTAAAGAATCCATGTATTATATTGGACACATGAGTAGTAACATCAAATCAAGTCGCCAAGAATTATAAGGAACATTAGTCAAGTTTGATTTGAAAGTACACAAAAACATTTATCATTCTTTTCAAACCAAGCCACATGTTTTGGGCACCATTCTAATAGTTTCCTTTCCTATAGAAATGACACTTATCACCATTCTTTTCCTTCTTTTCAACTCGAGAGTGACCAATAGGCCTTTTCTTTCCTTAAATCTCTTGTCTTTGTCTTTTAGTGCTTTATTAGCACCCCTACTCCCATATTTTTAAGCCTATTCTCTTCTTTGATTAATCAATTCATTGATATCTCATTTATCCTTAATAATGTTATATAGTGCATGTGAAAAACACCATATCTAGGAGGTAGTGAGTTCAAAATAAATTGAACTAGAAAGGAGTTTTCTACAATCATTTCTAAGGTCTTTAGTCTTGTTGTTAAATTAATCATTGAAATGGTATGTTTTGCATAGTTTGTAGCCCACCAAACTTCATAGTTATGAATTGTGCCATTCGTATACTAGTGATAGACTTATTAGTGAAACAAATACTTTCTTTCACAAATTTCATATATTGCTTTTTTACTTTCTATTTGTTTGAATAGAGATCTTAATGTTATTGGCAATTGTAACTCAAATAAACATAAGGCTCAATTTGTTATACTATTCCCATTTTTTATACTTAAGCTTCTTTTCCTTATGCTTGTTTCCATAATAGCAATAGGCTTTCCTTTAAAAGTGTGAAGTCAAGATCTAGAATACCTAAGTGGAAATTGACTTGCTTACTTTGTTCAAATAAATTATATCTATTAAGCATGTTTACAAGTAAAGCTTGTCAGTAAAGAGAAATTGTTACAATAACACAAATGCTTAACTTAGTTTGACAATAGATTCAAATCAAACATAAAGTATATTGTAGTATACTTTTAGGTAAATACCATAGCATAGTATCATAAGTAAATGCCACTTATATCATTAGCAAGAAAGTAAAAATTTTCAATCAAACACATACATCATTTTTGGAAGAACAAATACACATTTGATTAAAGAACTTCTATGAAACTCTAGAGAATTAGGCTATTTCTATTAATAAAATTAATTTAGATAACTATTTAAGATTTCAATAAAGTAAAATATAGTACAATATTTTTTCGAACCACTAATGTTAAGACTTCTAAACAATTATGATTCTTGTCCATACTTTACAACTAAACCTCAAAGGTCGTTGATTATGAATAGTTAATTATCAATCTTTACATAACAAAAATTTTATTTAGTTAATTCAGGGTCCCCTTAAATACCTATATACTATATTCCTTCTTTTAAAAGATGTAAGTAAGTAGCTTGTATAAGAAACTTCTCAAATTAACTTTCTATGAAAGTCACCCTAAAAACTTAATCTATAAAAGTTAACTTCATAAGGGAAGGTTATTTGATTAACTTCTTCAAGGGGGTTACTTCATTAACTTTTTATAAATGCTTACTTGATTAACTCTTCAAGTAAGCCATCAAAGAAACTTAGCTAAGAGATTTCCTAATTTAGCCTCTCAAAGAAGTCATCTTGAAAAACTTGATGACAAAGTTTCTTATAACTTCTCAAAGAAAATCACGAAACCAACCTCTCAATAAAATTGCCCATCCTGCAAATACCTTAACCTACAAGATGAATTACTCCTTAAATCTAGGAAATCTTATCTTGAGATGGCAAAAAAAGGTTAGGATACTATAGCTAACTTAGCAAAGTGAGAATTGACTTGAGTCAACTCAATCAACACATAAGTTGACTTGAGTCAAGTTGCTAAAAACAAAGAGTTGAGTTGAGTCAAGTCAACTCCATATTGGATAAGGGTAAACTTGAGTTGACTTGCAACTAATCTCAAACTTATAAGATGAGTTTTAACAAAAGTCTTAGTAAAATAGACATACAAATCAAAGTTGAATTCCATAAGAAAACCATAACATCTACCTTATATAAGTGAGCACCAACCTTTTCTTTTAGCTATTAAATGACAATAAAATCCTTATTCTAACTAAATTATCTTATAAAAGAAGAAAGCAAAGCATGAACACTTTATAGATTTAGCTCATAAATCAAAGTTGAAGATTACAAACTTCCATCTTATAAGCCTAATGTCATTTATAATTCCTAAGACTTCTCATAGATAGTATCTTTTGAAACTCTACTTGACTCTATATTAGATAAGCAAATATGCTTAGGATTTAGCTCCAAGTGAAACCAAATAAGTTCTAAAAGCTAGAGATGATTCGATATATTATAAGTTGACCTAAGTCAACTTAGTTAAAATGAAAGAGGACTTGAGTCAACTGACTCAATTAGACTAAGTAGCCTAAGTCTTCTCTTTGACACCCTTGAGAAGACTTGAGTAGACTTAGATTGTAAGAGTTTAGACCTGAGTTGGCTTAGGAAAGACTTAGTAGATAAGATAGTAAGGATTCATATGATACCTAATTCCAAAAAAATTAATGGAATTGATTTAGCAAAAATTCAATTGAAAACCATTAGCTACACTATCTTCCATTAAACTTCATACCTAAAGGTTCAATCTTATCTTCATATTTTAACTTAGTAACTTAATCCCAAATTTAGTTAAACTCCATCTATAGGATTAGTACTTAGCCTTAAGCATTTCATGAATATTAGATCTAAAAATCTAAACCCAATTGATTAAAGTCTTCTCAAAGATTTAATCCAATCTTACCTTAATTATAAGGATTAACAATGTTAAACTTAAATTAGTTAAATAAAGCATAAATCGATAGTAAATTAAACCTCAAAATCATCTAAAATCACTAATCATTACAACATGACCTATAAAACCCAACTTAACCAAGTTCGATACCAAATCTAATTTATGACTAATTACAACTAGTTTTCCTAATGAATCATTGTCTAAGCCTTAATCACAAAAACACCTACAAAAAAATGAAACCGGTTATAACTTCATGAATAACATCAACATCAAGTCCATTTTTCCACAAGAATCTTTGACAAATCCTCATCCTTATTTTATCTTATCTTTCATAAAATGACTCCTCATCATTCTTATCCATGACTAGTCCACTTAAGCTAATTTTTCCATAAGAACAAATTGACCAAATCAAGAGAAAATGACACACCTATGATCAGTTCTAAGCCCTAAATGATTGGTATGCAAAATTTTCCATAAGACTCTTGGAATGTTCCATAACCTTATCTTAACTTGTCTTTTTGAAAATAAGCCCTCCTCATGCCTAACCTATGACTGATTCCCCTAAGCTAATTTTCCTCAAGATGATCACAAGACAATGACATAAGGATGGCCAGTCTTCTTCTTCAATTTCCACATGCCTATCTTACCTTATATTATCCTTAATTTATAGGAAAATGACTTACCATTAATGCTTGGTTGTAACTAGGTTTACTCTCTCTCTTGGATGTAATCTCATAAAAGATTTACCCACTTGATTTCCTTATCTAAACTTGATGAAAATTACCTTACCCCTAACTAGTTTTCTTCTTCTCTTGAAAATGCACATCAAGCAAAAATTATCTACATGCCTATTGACCAAATCAACAAAAATCTTATTAAATCTCATACAAAATCCACAAAAAAGACTCATTATCATTACCTAAGTCTAATGGCCAGTCATAGTTGTGCTTTAGATGTGAATTACAAGCCACAATTCGCTTACATGTCCATTGATTAAGTCTTCCATAAATCTTATCTCAAACCCTTGAAAATGGCCCACATTTATTTCCTTGCATAACGGGTTCCTCTTCTTCTTCTTGGTCATAAATTGCAAGCTAAGAATTTCCACACATGTCTAATAACCTAACCCACCAAGAATCTTACCTTTATCTATCTAAATCTTATCAAAATTCCATGGAAAGTGACCTATACCCAAGCGATTTCCTCCTTCCTTCAATGGGCGTCCACATTAAGCTTTCATTTTCCACATGTCCACATCTTATCCTACCTTAACTCATCTTTATTCTATCTTATCTTATCTTCACTGAAGATAGAAAAATGACATGGATATGGTCGATTCAAATTCATCATTTGACCTTATCCATTAAACCATAATTACCCACCCTATCTCATCCTTAGTAATAATTGCCTAACCTATCTTACATTATCCTAAGATATAATTAGCACCTAAGGATGGCCATCAATACCCATCTTCTAGGCATAGGAAAATTAGACTTTGATGATGAACAAAACAACAAAACAATTTATTAAAATAGGAAGGTAAAAGCAATAGCTAACTTAGGTAAATTTCCTTCCATTTCCCTTTCACATTGGTCACTCCATTCACTTTCCCTTTTCTTACCTAACTTTTCAGTTGACTAAGAAAAACCTAACCCCACACTCCACTAAAACCAACCAACAACACAAAGACCACTCCTCAGAAGTTCAAGGGTAAAAAACTTCAATATCCTAGAAGTTTAGTAAGACTTCTAGTTGATTTTTAGAAGTTTGTTACTAACTTTAGATATTTCTTATGTTATTAGGTCTTTATCATAAGTTTTTGAGAAATTCTAAACAAAGCAAAGTAATCTCAATTCAACTTGATCATCTCTTGTAGTATAATCTTTAGCTAGTATACTAATACTTCATATTTCTTGAGTTATAGGTTTCCACCTTCCATTCCACTCCAAGGATCCTCATCCTTGAAAATGTAAGACCATTCCACTAATCTTTTCCTTAATTATGTAGTAGGACATCTATTGGCCATATCTTGTTGAATTCTATCATGTTAAGATATTAAGATTTTTTATACTAACCTTTAATATTTATAAGAAATCAAAGAAATGATGTTAATGAACTTTTCTCAAACATTTAGGACATGTGGCCATTTTTTATTGAATTCAGACTTTATCCTATTAGACTTATCATTAGACACATGCTTGACTTTTCATGACGTAATTTGAGAACATAACTTACCATAACAAGGAACTAAGTAAGAACCTAGATAAAAGACCATAAACTTGGACTCAAAACTATGAACCTACCTTAAAAGACTATTTTAAGATGTGGGGTTAAGATCAGGGTATTAGATTAGCATATTTTAGTGATAGCTGTTCTTATGCACATATCTTTTTATGTTCAATTGTTTAGGTAAATCAAACAACTCTCTGTTTTTATCAAATGCTTATTATGATCCTTAAGTCATGTTTAAGTGAGGAAGTTTAAACGATCTACTATCTGCTTACTGTTTACTAATTGCGTGATGTTATGTTGATTGCTATTGACTCTTTGATGGAATGACTAATTGTCTTATGTGTTATCATTTATGTGATCACCTTATTAATTAGTAAACTTAAATTCTTAACCAAAATAACTGGACATACCCATCACATGTCTATAACCTTAAGTACATAGAGAGGAATGTAGAGTGTTTAACCTTTGCCAAATATTTTTAAAAAATTTTAATATTTTTGAAATGTTTTCATAAAAATTTTATCTAAAATTCAATATGTGCTCTTAGAAGTTATTCATAAAATTTTGCTATCACTAATGGTGATATTATCAAAATTGATTTTATTAGGGCAAAGTGGTTGAGATATCTCTTATTAGAGGCCTATGAGACATTATTGACAAATTGATTGTAGGTAAATGCCTTAGTGTGAGATCACCTAATTTGGTTGTTGAGGCATTGTTAATTAACTGTTTGATGGTGGATAGACCAGCATGAAATTCAACTAGAGTGGCCCTTGTGGCATTTGTTCTTGGTAGTGAGTAAGCATCAAGTTTGTTTAGGGGATGGTGCCCTCAAATAACCTCTTAAGTAAGGTGAGGTGCTCCATGTAAGCCAGCGTAGAGATCAATTGATGCATAGACGACGTAAATCTATACCTTTAATAGGTGCTTATTACATATATATGCATACATACACACACACACACACACACACACACACACACATATATATTAAGTGAGATTTAAAGTATTGTTTCCTCATTTTAGCATGTTTTTGAAGAATTTGAATTTTATTTAAGTAATGTTTTGATCTTAGGGATTTGATAGCTAATTTAATTAAAAAGGAAGAAAAGGAATTCATTTTTACTCAATTTGAAGCTAAATAAAAAAAGTTATAAAGTTTTGAAAACAAGCATAGGCAACAAACATGACAATGTCCAAATTGTGTTGAAATTAAAGTATAAAAGTCGAGAGTTACATGGGGGCTAGACACGACCATGTTTATTAGTTGTGTATCTCTTAGAGATAATTAATTTTAAAACATGACTTAGAGATGGCCTCTAGACACAGTTCTATCTAGGCTATATCTATTGCAGTGCCCAATTTTCTAAGTTTTTTATCGATAATTTTGACACGACCTAAAGCATGTTTGTGTTAGACAACGTATTGACATAAGAAATAGAATTTTTCATGCTCACTATATAAAGGACAAGGGGGACTTGACCAGAAAAGAGAGAGAGAAGACGTTTTTATTTTTCCTAGGGTTTTTGAGAAACTAGAAAGCTATTTTTTTATGCTTCAAGAAATTAGGGTTTTTCTTCAATCTCTTTAATGATGCATGCTTTTACATCATTAAGAATTTTAGTTTTTAATATGATTAAAGCTTAAATTTTCTTAATACCTAAACTTGTGGATTCTATGATTATTATGTGACTGGATTTATTATTATTCAATGAACTCTTAGATTTTTTTTTTATTCATGCATGTACTTTTGATATCATATAGACTAATATTTCTATGGTATTATTCTATCTATTTAATATTAATAAAGTTAGGATTGAAAAATCTGATGTGTAATTAGATCTAATATGTTTGAAAAGAATTAATGTAAACTTAAAGATAAGTTACGTAATTCTTTTAAAATTAATTAATTTGTTTAAGGGAATTTATTGTTTTTAATGCAGTTTTTGAAATATGCTATTATGAAGAGATTCAAATGGGCATTTTTAAGATTATGATTAATACGCTTAAGAAAGTTATTAAACTAATTTAGGAATTCCCCTAGTCAATGAAATTAAGAAGGATGAATAAATTTTGTGAATGTGACATAACAATTCCAAAGCAAAACAAAGTGTAACTACTAATTTTGCCATCTTGAAGTTAATTATAGTTTGTTTTGCTCATCTTTCTTTCAATTTAATCTTAGTTCATTAGTTAATATTCAATTATAGAGTTTAGATCAATTAACCTTTATAATTTACTAGTTAAATAATATAGTATAGATTAATATTAGTACTCGTAATTCACGTGGGACGATATCTATATTTAATACATTATATTACAAAATTTGATAGGTACACTTGCCTCCCATCAACCTTCCATGGCTCTAGACTCCATGGATGTGTTGCTTGTACTCATCGTGTATGCATTCTTTTTATATGTAGATAGATTTCATGTTATGTTAATTAATGCTTGATAACTTGCTTAAATGATAGTGGTGATGGATGAACTCATGGAGTTGTGATTTTGCTCACCCCCTAATAGTTTGTCTTGCAAGGTACTCCAAAGCTAAAAATGGGCTAGTTACAAAGTGATAAGTGTTCTAGACTCAGGCTTGAAGGATAGACGCAAAATTAGAAAATAGTTGAAAGCGAGCAAATAAGAATTTTAAAACCTTTTTATTTTAGAACTTCATTATTTCCAAAACTTATTAGAACCAATGTTCTTAAATGTTGAAATTACTTAGTTTTACTATTTAGTAAGAGATACCAAATCTCTGTAATTATGGTGAATTGTAATATATCAATTTCTATAGTTATTTTCATAAAAATCAATTATATGTATTATCAATTATGATAAGGAAAGAATATTTAATTAGAGTCTTATAATCTCTTATATGCAAATCGGTTTTCATATTGCTAGTGCACACATGATATGACAACTTTCAAGCATTTCTAGCATGCTTCTTATTATGTTGTTACAACTTTAATGTTCTTTAGTAGTCATTTATTCACTAGTTTATAAAAAGGCATTTCATAGGTGTTGTGAATAAATGACTATTTTATGCAAAACAATTTAGTTATCACAATTTAATCACTTTGGTGATGTCAGACTATGACAATAACGTAAGGTTATGCATTTAAAAATAAATATTGCTAAAACACATACATAACAATCATCATAATATGAATGTTCATACTAGCTTTAACATGATAAGAAAAAGATTCATATATTTAACTCCACACATCCATCAGCACAAGCACAAACATGTACATTGATACAGTAATTGAACTTCATACATTCTACCTAATATGTGTGTGTGTGTGTGTGTGTGTACGGCTAGTAATTTGTGTTAATGAGTCATGACCATATCTTTAAATTGTTTCTAATTTGTGTTAGTGCTAAAGATGACAAATAATCAAATTATAATGTAATCATGTTTATTTGTGTTCTAATTGTGTGTTGTGTCATATTTTTTGTTTTCTTTCTATAATTGTATCGTGTCGTGTCTTGTATTATCATATTGTGTTAATAATTGTCAAACCTGTGTCTGCGTTAATAATCTAATCCATGGACAATATAAGGGAAAAGTGTATGTTTCATAAGGTGAAGATATAACCGATTCTTATGTTGATTTTTTTCAATCCTTCTTTTTGTTTTTTTTTTTTGGGATAGATTTATTTCAATTTAGGATTTATAATTGTAACATGCTTAAGGATATAAGAATAAACAATTCTTTTATGTATAAAATCATCATATAGTCTTCTTGAATATTGAATATTTTTTTACTATTTAAGTGAACATGGAAGCCAACTAAGCCACAAGCAAAATACCAAAATCTTCTATCACTTAGGTCATGGATTTATTCATCAACAAAGACATAATCCATAGCTTTAACATTCAAGTAGGAATAAATAAATAAACTCGTGTATGTTTCTTTAAATCACACATGAAGAATCATAGATTTCTCAATCATATTATGATACCACATATAAATAGAAGCATAAATTTATTATATTTAAGAAATCTATGGATTAGAAGAAGAAAAAGTCATAGTGTAATATGGTGACTAGTTTTTCTCTCCTTATCCCTTTTTTATTCTTTCTTGCACATTGTTTATATATGTGTTTATTTTAGGTCAAGGAGAAGCCTAATTATATATGTCTTCAAAATTAAATCTATTGCATCTATTTAACTAAGGTTACAAATAAATTGAGCTATTTGCGAGCTATTCATGTTGAATTTGGCTTAGCTCGAGCTCGATTAATAAATGAGTCAAGCTTAAACTTAAGATAAATCTCATTTATTTAAATAAGTTGAGCTCGAATTTTTATTTAGGTTCATGAGTTAACTCGAGAGTAGGCTTATTTATATTATTAACGAGCTAACTTGTGAGCTTAAGAGCAAACTTGTTTATATTATTAATGAACTAGGCTGTAAATAGCCTTGTGAGTAAGCTCTTATACAACCTAATGAACAAGCTCTCAAGTTAATAAGTTTATAAATAAGCTCTTATTTATATTATTAATAAATTGAATCACAAATAAACTCGTGAGTAGGTTCACATTCATATTGTTATTGAGTAGACTCATGAACAGGCTTGTGACTAAGCTTGTTTATTTAAATAAACTCCACCTCAAGCTCATTTATTTAAATGAGCTTAAGTTCAAACTTATCTTGATACATGAGCTCATGCTCATTAATTTAAACAAGCCGAGTTCAAACTTTAAATTTTTAACAAGTTCAAACCCAAACTTGTAATATTCAAGCTCAATAAAAGCTTGACTCAGTTCGAGTTCAATAATTTTTCTAATAAACCAAGCCTAAACCTTAAAAAGCTAAACTCAATTCAACTCATTTATAATCATATATTTAACATTAGTTATCCTTTAAATGGATGGATGATATTAAGTCATGATTGACTCCAAAATATTTATTTAACTAGTTTTACACCTTGACATTGCGTGAGCTTCCTAAAAACATTATAGGTCGACAAGTTTCTCTATGATATTTTCCTAAAGCAATTTTATGTCATATATAGTTATAGATAAATTTCTACGTTCTTAATGTTAAGTCAAAAGGAAAAAAAGAAAGAAAAACATTAAAAAAAATAACCATTTAATATCTGTAACGGAAAAAAAAATAAAGCATTTAAAATAAATTTACACATAATATCTACAAAATAAGAAAAAAAAAGCAAAAAGAAAAAGAAAAAAGAAAAGAAAAAGCAAGATAATATGGAAATAAAGAAATTAAAGAACTATTCCTAATTATAATTTCAAAACATGAAATTTATCTTTCTACTAGTAAAAAATGTAGCAACGAGCATCAACGAATAAAATTTAATAAAGAAGCAAGAAAATTCCAAAGTGAGATAAATATATCAACAAAAAAATTAAAGAAATATTTCTAATTATAATTTCAAACATGAAATTTATCTTTCTAAGGGTCAAAAATGTAATAATGAATATCAACGAATAAAATTCAATAAAGAAGCAACAAAAAAAAAAAGAAAATATATTTCCTTAATCATAAAGAAAACACACATTACTCAAGAACTAAGCAACAAGCTGAAAGTAAAACAACACTTACAACAAAGTTTCCATTGAAAAAAGTACGAATAATTTATGAAGAATAATAATTAATGTACTAATTATTACTTAAGGAAACTGCTTTGGGCAACGAAAGGAGAATATTAGCTAGAGAAAAGTGGTCTCATGGCAAGGGAAAGGAGGTTACCGTGAGAAGAGAGAAACTGAAAAGAGGGGAGGAGAGAAAGATGAGAGGGAAAAAAAAAAAATAGAAAATGTACATATTTAATCATCAATGTATATATTTAGTTATCAATGCTTTATATTTTTTTATTTGTGTTTTAATTTTTTTAATTTTAATCCTCAATAATTACAAAACCTTACAAATGAGTCCTTTTTATTTTTAACACCGTTAATTTTTCTATTAACATGTGACATGTGGCACCTTTTAATTGGTCTATATAACTATTTTAAATAAATATATAATACAATATAAATAAATTAATTAAAAATGAAAAATTAAAAAAAAAAAAAGAAAAGTGAAAAGATAACTTTGGCCACTTCAAGGGCATTGGGTGATGAGCAACAACCCACAATTACCACATTAAAAAAAAAAAAAATTGAAGCAAAACCTAACTTAGATGTATGACCCAATCAAGACCAATAGATTTCGCATCATTTTTCTTTTTCTATTTATATGTGGTGGCCATGGATGGATTGAATGACTCACTCATTTAAGTGGGTTGCAACCTGATGGCCTTAAAGTGATTGGAGGTTTTTTTTTTCTACTATTTTTTCTTTCTTTCGAACTTTTGATTTTTTTTTTTAAATTTAGTTATTAAGGTTATATTATTTATTTAAGATAATTATGTGAATCAATCAGAGAGTGCATGCTATATGTTACATACTAATGGAAAAATTAATAGAGTTAAAAAGGAATTCGTTTGCCATGTTTTGCAACCATTGGGGATCGAGATAGAAAAAAAAAAAAGTTTTGAGCTCAAGTACAACAAGTGCAAAACATTGGGAATTAAGGAACCTGCATCTCTTTATGCTTTATCTTATAATATATGAAAAAAAAGAGAGGAAAAAACTGAGTCCATTTCATCAAAAAATTATCTCTTTTTTTATGTAATTTTTTTTTTTCAATTTTGAAGAGTCATAATTTTTCACTTGTGTGAAGTTAGGGAGCTCATAATATATGTAAAAAAAAGACTAATTTGAGTGTACTATAATTGAGATTAAATTGCATTGCCATTTGGTATTTTTATAAGGGTCAAATTACTATGTTTTTATAAGCTACTGGCTATTGGATTGATAAAAAAAAAAGATGAAGTTGTGACAAAAAAGTTATATTGTCTGTACATTCAATACAAATTTTTTCTCAATAATTTCCAAAAAAAAATTAGACTAAAGACATAGTCTCAGTTTGCGCCTTCAGTTTTATAAAATTTTGCAACACTAAAAGCACATTCTAGGTCCATCAATTCAAAACCTATTTTTGGAATAATTTTTTAGAATACAATATTTTGCAAAATAAAAAAAATTAAGAGTATACCCCAAAATAAGAGGAGAGAAAAAATAGAAAAGGAAGAAGAAGAAGTGGAGAGGCACCGGTTATTAAGAATACCTTTTTCACCAATGGTAATCCTCATAAAATAATCACAACTAAAAGTTAATATCTCTCTCTCTCTCTCTCTCTATATATATATAAGAGGTACTATAAAAAAAGTAATAATATCTAAAGGTACTAAAAAAATTCAAAATTAATATTGCAAACTTTTTTCTTTTCTTTTCTTTTTTCTTTTTTTTTTTCTTTTTGGTTATTGTTCCAATTTATGTGACCCTTTTTTAAAAAATAAAAATAGTACCTCTTGTAATAACTTTGGTAGTTTTTGAAAAAATTCTAATGACCAAAGTTAATACCAAAGAAATACTATTTAAAAAAAATCCATGATAATAAAAAATATTTCCAAAATTATATATTATAACAGATTAATCATTAATAACTAATCTAGGAATTTATAGTGTATTATGATAACTAGCTCATCTCCTTCTACCCTTTTCGTTTCTTTTCTTTTCTTTCTTTTTTTTTTAATCCATTGTTTTGATAGAGGTTATATGTGTTAAATTTTAGGGTAGAGAGACCTAATTATTCACATTAAATCTATTGCTTCTATTAAACATGACTTTCTCTTAAATGTATAGATGCAATTAACTCACAATTAACTCCCAAATAAATATTTAATTAATTATTAATAACCGACCTTAGATGAAATATTACAATTTTGTTTATATCCCTTAATTTCAAGCATAATGATAATTATAAAAAGACTATCTATATGATCCATCCCTTTCTTAAAATATAGAAGTAGTAAATTTGATAATTAAAATTTAATTAGATTTGATATTTAGCAATTTTAAATTTTATGTGTAAAATTTTAAAAGAAAAAGTTTGAATGAATATAATATTAAATATTTGTTATGTCAACCAACATGATACGATACAAATAATGGTAGAATTGAATCCGATTGAACATCACCCTTTTATGGATCAAAACTATCCAAGTGTTTGTTGGAAGCAAATGAATGACTAGAGAAAGAATAGGTGATCAAAACACATCAGGAAGGAATGACTTATGTTATGATAGCTGGAATGAAAGGAGTCCTTTAAGAGGTCTGTTTTAGGGTCCGTTACGCGGGGGGGGTGGGGGTGGCGGGGGGCGTTGAGGAGTTGCCTCTTGCCAAGGCCTGAAAGGGTAGGAATGCTTGGGATGAAGCAGTAATTGGTTTTCCCCTAACAAGAGAATTTAGAATGGTATTAGGGAATTCGTGGCTGTTCGAGCACCAAGAAGATCAAGCAAAGCGCGTGTGGATTTTTGAACCAAATGGAGAGGTAACAACAAAATCGGTGTATAGAGAACTAAAGAGAGATGAATGTATAGATGACAATGAAGATTGGACATAGACCTGGAAGTGTCGCACCATTCTAGAGAATCAATTCCTTATGTGGAGAGTTCTACATAATAAGTTGCCAACTAAGGTGAATCTTCAGAAAAGAGGTTTGAACCTTGATACTTCCTGTTGCTTCTGTCGAAAGGAAGTGGAAATTGTTGAGCATGTTTTTAAGACGTGTGAAGTGGTTAGCGGCTTCTGGGAAAGTTTGAATGGATGTCAGTCCTTTAAGAATTCCTTTAGTTTGAATTTTCATTCCTAGTTGAAGCTGAATGCAAAGATGAAGAGAGGCCAAAGCTTGCTGGAGAGACCTTGGGGGAATACATTCTGGTTTATGATGTAGGGTATATGAAATGAGAAAAAATAGGTGGATCTTCAAGCCGTCGGAGAGGAATCTGGAATGGATAAACCAGATTAAAATAAGAGTAGCAGATTGGTGGGTGTTGGTGTGTAGGAAGGGGAAGGAGCATGATTTAAACAAATTTGAATGTGGTTGGGAGCCTTCGCCAAAGGGATGGATTAAAATCAATTGTGATGGTGCTGTTAACGAAAGCGAGAGGAAAGCAGGTATTGGGAGGGATGAGAATGGCCTAGTCTTAGGGGTGGGCCTGCAAAAAATGCGGGGCGGGCCAAAACTTTTGGCTTGCTGAAGCTGCGAGCCATTTTGACCCGTGCCCGCGGGGCGGGGCGGGCAAGTTCCCGCGGGTGCGGGTTGGCCCGCGGACCCGCGATCAGAAAAAAAAATTGCTGATTGGCGATGGCGACAGCGACGACGAGCCATTGGCTACCCAGTTCATCGAATACCTACATCACACCCAAGTACAACACTCAACTGCTTGAGTCGAGCTCATGAACTACGACGAGTGGAGTGTTAGGGCAAAGGATGTCTTGTCAGGTGAAGCAGAAGAGTACAGGGCGAGGTTCGTGGTGGTGGCAACTGGGGAGAGCTATGATTCACCGGCTAGATCAGGCCAAGGTTCGTTAGGGCAAAGGATGTCTTATCTGGACATGGTACGGACTTGAGAAGATCGGAGGGAAGGATAGGAGGTCCGGCGGGGTTCATCAGAGTGCAACCAGCCTCTGCTAATACGGCCACCATTTTGTCGATGGCGGCCTTTTCGTCGATGCAGGGTACGTCTGGACATAGAAAGAGGACTGTCATCTCCGATTTGTGACTGAGTGTGGAGGGACGAGGGAGGAGTCGAGGGCCTCATCGAGGACTGTCGACTTGAGGCGAGGACGACGGTCGACGAATGAGGGAGGAGTCGAGGTGACGACGGTCGACGGACAAGGGAGGAGTCGAGGTGATGACAGTCGATGGACGAGCGAGGAGTCGAGGTGAGGATGACGGTCGACAGACGCTGCGGATGAGGTGAGGATGCGGTCGATGGAGTTGAGGACTCGAGGTGAGGATGACACAGGCCATTGCGGGTCGTCGCGGGCCAGCCCGCTTTGCCTGAGGGGCGGGGCGGGCTGATTTTGCTGACCCGCGGGCCGATGCGGGTTGGGGCTGCCGGCCCATTTGGCCCGCATTACCGGCGTCAGGTATAAGCTATTAACATATCAAATAGTGTGAGTCAATCCTCGCAATTTTCGGCTGGTGTGATTCAAGTTGAACCCGGGTCTTAATGTCCTTTCAAAATCCGATTTCGCTGTAAGAATTGAATTCATGACCCCCTTATTAAATTGATTTATATGCACGAAGAAACATGTGGACCAAAGTCATAGAAAAGAATTATAAAAAAAGAAGCCATAACATGAGAATATGATTAAAAATGTTACCCCAAAAATGGAAAAAGAAAAAAAAATATAATTTAAGAAATTTTTTTTAAAAATATTGTAGTTAAAAATACATAAATTTATGTTAACATATATTTTCGTTAGGCATGCTTATGAAATCAACTCACATAACCCAGTGGTAAGGAAATGGTCTTATGAAATGTTGGGTATGCTTGAATGAATGCACAAAGAAATCATGGTTTTGAGCTTCGTTTCTTCTCATGTTTGGAAGCACTTTTAGAAATCAGAATCATTAACTTTAAGGGGTAACTTGATTTCGTAGGACGAAATCGCGATTCCATTCTACTTTTATTAATGATAATTACTCAAATAACCTTATTTATTTATTATATTTACTAAATAAGAGTATTTTTTTATAAATATCATCATATACCATTCCATTTCATTCTATTATGTAAGTGTTTCCAAATATATGAATGGACTTGACATTCCATTACGGATTCCATTCTAATCCATTTTATTTCATTCCAATTAGAATCATTCTTGTACATCAAATGTAACATTACAGTATATAGAATTTGGGTTTAATTAACACTAACCTAGTTTTAAATTTTTCTAATGTCATATTTGGTATATAGAAATGACTTTGAATGAAATGAATTGAAACGAAATGGAATAAAAACCGGAATGATAAATAATTTCTATGTTTGGAAGCGCCAATGTAATGGAATGCGTATGTAATAGTATTTATAAAAAATGTCCGTTTAATTATTAGATGTTATAACTAGAGTGAAGGTTAAATAAGTCATTTAAACTAATCATAATTAATAAGGGCAAAATGGAATTACGATTCTACCTTCTCAAAAGTGGAACTAGTGATTTCCTTGAAAACAAAATCACCAATTTGGAATTGTGATTCAGCTTTTTGAAGTAAATCCAAACATAGGGAAGATAATAAAACCTTGAATCATGATTTCATTTCAATTTCATTCTCGCATACTAAACGTAGCATAATATTATTTATGAGTCTTACCCCTATTTTCAAGCTTTCTTATCTTGCTATTAGTATTTACAGTCATTATCGCTATGCTATTTCCTTTGTTTTGAAAATTATATGTAATCCTTGCTTAATGAATAACCTCTTGTTATTAATCATCTTCAATTCCAAAATGGATTTCCTTCTTGATCTAACAATGACAACATTTTGGACCTTAGCTCCATGAAGCAATATTTAACGTGGTAGAATTGAATTATATTTTCACTGGTATAATTTAAACTCATGTCTTTAATAGAGGATTTCAAGACATTTATCATTTTAAAAGCTTATTTTCCTCTTTATTTATTTATTTATTTATTTATTATTATTATTATTATTATTATTATTATTTTGGATTCATAAAGAAGCTAATGCAAGTATAGATTAAGTTGCTACCTAAGGTAAATACGGGATGAATTGTAGTTTTTGAGTTAGTAAACTCCCATTCCAATTGCTTCATTTGCTTTTTGTAGACTAGAACTCTTGTCCATGTGATGTTTCATGATTTCTATAAAGTTTCTCTCTCTCTCTAGAAAAAAGACCCCAAAATCTTTTAGAAAGGAACGTTTAGACCCCTACAACAAGAATGTAGTAATTAAAATATACTTTTAAAAAGATTAAGGGATCTAAATGCATGATTTCAAAGGTAAGGGAGTTAACTGGGAGTGTATTTGCAATTTACTATATACACATATATATATATTAATTTTAGGAAGGAAAAATGACACTCAAATAAAAAATTTAGTAAATAAATAATAATTAATTAATTAAAAGAAACATAATCTAAAGTTTATTGTGAGATAATTGATATTTAAGTAATTAAAGGCTAGAAATTAATGTTATATGATTTATACCTTTCAAGAAAGTGACTGAAGTTTAAGGAGGAAAAGAATTTAAGTGAAATGATCCTATAAAAAACTTAAAATGATTTTGTTTTGTTTGTACATGGTTGAATCATATCATTTAGCTAGTTTGATTTTTATGACTTCTCAATTCTAATTTTTTTTAAATAATATACTTAATAGAGATTGGGAAAGAGAATATTTTTTGTATTTCATCATCAAAATCAATATTCATATCATACATATATAAAAGTTGTGGTACCTTCAACTTAATTAAAAGTATAAATTTTTTAATATCAATTTCTAACCTTTAATTACTCAAGCATTAATTATCTCACAATAAACCTTGGATTCTAATTTTTTATTTAATAATTTACCAAATCTTTTAATTTTAGTTGTCATTTTTCCTTCTTAATACTAAAAAAAGGTTAAATTGCAAGAACACTTCTTTATGTTGCTTATTTGCATTTAGATTCCTTATCTTTGAAATCATGTATTTAAACCCCTAAATCTTGAAAACATATGCATTTAGTAGGAAAGAAACATACATTTTTTTTTTTTTAAGATTTGAAATTTTAAACGTATAGTGGTGGTGGTGGTGTAGAAGTGTACATAAAGGTAACATAAGGGGGTGTATTTGCAATTTACCCTTAAGTTTAAACAAAGTTTTCTAGTAATAATTTGTTATTGCATTTCTTCTAAGATTTATTCTTGATTACTTTTCCTTCTTTTCTTTTTTTTTTTTAAGTTTGTTATTGAGATTGAGAAGGATGGAGGTGAGAAAAAAGAAGGAAAAATTATGGAAAAAGAAGCTGGAATAGGTTATATTAGGTTAGGGGATTTTCAAAACTGAAGTTTACAGCTTTCTTCTTCTTCTTCTTCTTTATTTTTCAAAAAAAGATAGGAGTAATCAATTTTCAATATAAAAGGATTAGATTATATTTTATTACTCTATGATGCCTACCACCATCCATCCTAAATTTATCTATAAAGGACTCTTTGTATCTTCCTATGTTATTCAATGGGAGAAAGAGCCTTATAAGATAATACAAAAATTACCAAATCAATTTGATAATGTTGCAATTATACACAAACTATGGGAAAATAAAAAAAAAAGGTTTTTTTTAAGTGTTGAAATCCAACTCCTACAAAACTAATACAAATATATAGCACCTAAAATATGTATTAAAGACACAATTTCATTTTAACTGAAATCATGTCTTCAACACATGATTTTAGTAAGTTATATTCTTATGCACAGAATAGATGCTCCTCATTTGCATGAAAGAAAAATCGACACTCCTCATTTGCATAAAGGAAAAAAGAAGCTAGGCATCCTTGGAGAGCAAACGTCACATACCTATACACAAGTAGCACTTTATTTAGACAATGTTAGTATAATTAAACTCAAGTTAAGTGCATTAGGTCTTCAATTTCTTGTCTGTTGTCCCATTTTTTTTAAAGAAATGCCCTAATCCAAAATTCTAGTTTCTCTAGAGATGGAGTTATTTTATTTTATTTTTTTAAACGTTTTTGGATAATGTATGTTGCAAATACCATGCATACATTGTTATATGTATTGGGGACACGCAGCTACTAAGGGGAAGTTATTTATTGCGGAAGATTTTTGTCTAGCCCATCGTGTGATCGGTGAGATACTTGAATGGTTTTTGGACATATTAATTTTTTTTCCAAACTCTTTGTGTCTTTTTATTGCTTGTAGCATATCCATTAGGTTGATTATATTGTAATATGTTATATTATGTTCATTATGCTTTTCTTTTTTCTTTTTTTATCATGTCACATTATGTGAATTATGGAATGATATTGTGTGCTTTGCAAATGCATATTTTTTGGTAAGATTGTTGATGTATTTTTTGTAAGTGTAGAACATTTTGGCTTGATGTGACAATTTTGTGCAATAAGTTGTGGAATGATGTGGAATAGTTCAACATGCAATTGCAAATTATTATTTATTGTCCCAAAAGACAATATTTCCATAGACAAGCATATGTTAGGCTTTTGACAATGATGTTTGCTCATTAGATCATCTAATTGTTATATTGTATGAAATATTCCATATATTTTAGTGAAAATGGCCCTAGTGAAAGTGATTTGCTAGTCGATACACGGGTTTGAGTTAGTGTGGAGTAACTAGATAGGACACATATTTTATCTATGCTTGTTATTGCCATTCTTTTAAATCTCCTCTAACTTGATCCCTATATGCTAATATGTAAGAGAATAGATGGTTGACAGTTCATCAATGAGAGGTCACATTGCGACAACATGAAGGATGAGCGGTGGAGGTCTCTAAACTAGGTGTGACCTAGCTACCTTTTATTTAGCTTAATTGGCACCTGATCATCACTTTAGTGGAGTGGTAGAAACCAGACTCACACCTTTTGCTTCTCAACCGTGTCCTACGGTAGTTTAGAGACCTCCAGTGCATTCCTCCATAAATTGACAGTAGGGGGTAGCTTCATGTGTTAGATCTATGGGGTAGGGTGGAGACAAATTGGATGGTGACATACTCTACATGGCTAGATTAATGGGCTTAGTGTCATCACAACATCGTTTAGTTAGAGACCTATTGGATTGGCCAATGGTATATCCCTTAATTACTACACTTAGTATCTCCAAGTCACTTGGTGATATGTTGGTTGGACTAAAGCTATATTAAGTTACATGGTATGTACAACTTATTATCAGCCTTTCTTTTTTTCATCTTTATATTACATGTTAACCAATAAATTATTTGTTAAATTCAAGTTGACTTTATTGGCCAACAACCTTAAATAGCATATGTTGACATCCTTTTTGAAGCATGAGAGGTGGCTATGGTCATGCATTGATTCTAAGTTGTCGCTCTTGATTATGTAATATTAGTGGGAGTTAGAGATGTTTAATGTGATCACTCACTACCTCCTGAGCCACCATAAGGTAGATGCTATGGGGGATGGAGAGAGGGACAAGTCCTTTTGCACTGACATCACAACCATTTGTCATACCTTTAGGAGAGAGCTCTAGCGCCTACATTCATACTCTTGCAACTCTATAGAAGAAACAACCTAGACCTTAAGATGATGACATGGGCAATGGGCTAACTTAGGTTAAGCATGTTCCTATATTGATGTACATAGCTCCTCCCCATAAATCACTACCTATAGGTTGGGACGACACACATGTTACATAAGTTGATCTTGATCAGATAGTGCAGGCTTAACCTAATACTCAACACAATTCTCAAAAGGTGCAAAATTTCAAGCATGGAAGCTTGGCACTCTTATCTTTTTTATTCCTTCATTTTTCATGTTTAGTTTGTATATTTGTATTTATATTTGCATTTGGACGGTTTGAAAGATATATAAATGGAAAAGTTCTTATTTTTCATCAACTGTGTTTTTAACTCATTTTGTCAACTCATTATTACTTATTGTTACTGATACTTTTTAATTGCTAAGTAATATATCTGGATTTGTATAAATGACTAGTTATGGGATTTTAGCATATGTTGAGGAGTTGATGAGTCATTGTTTAATTGTGTGGAGAATTTGATGTCTTGTAATATGATTATGCCGATTATATTAGTGTGCAAGTTATGGATGTGGGGGGTTTGGCTTCTAAGGAGAATGAATGTATAAGGAGGAATTGTAATTGCACTTTATATCCGTGTTTAAATAAATATATATTGTAATTATGGGTTGAAAACATTGTGCATGTATTGCTTCAAAATATTGCAAATCAAAATTGTGTCTTCAAGACGTAGACACTGATTTTACCTTCAAGATACGGTTTCAATGCAAAATGAAATGGTCTCTTAAAGACACAATTTCAAGTACTGTAATTTTTTGTATTAGTTGGAGATGTTCCATATTTTAAGACATTTAAAAAAAAGCAATATTTTTTTCTTACATTTTCCCTATAAATTATAATTGAATTTTGAAAAATTTTATGGAATTTTCTAATGCAAAATTTGAAAACGAAAATATTTCCTTGTAGCTAATGTGAAATTGTTTTAGATTTTTAGGTAAATACATATTATGAGTGCATTCATCTAATATCGATAAAGGGCATGAACTCTTTTATTATAAGGCATTAATTTATTCTTAGAACCTATATTATATCCTATTGGATTACCATTTCTAGTACTAACTTTTTACACTTAATAATATTTTATCAATTCATTTATATATATTTCGAAAATATTAATCATGGATCAAACTTTTAAAAACATTAACACCATGCTTGGTTCATTAGAATTAAATTATTCTTCTTTTTTTATTATTGTGAAGTGTATTAATTTGTTAGGTTTGTAAAAAGATATACTACGAGCAATATCTATTTCATATAATAAAAAATAAATAAGAAATTTTTATTTATTAAAAAAATAACTTATTATTAAATAAAATAATACTAAAAAAATTATAATTTCATTATAATCTTATTTTATTACGAAAAACTAAACGTAATATAATAATTTTTTATACCCCCTATGTCATTGGTGTGGTGTCCGCTAGGTTACCTGGAAAGAAGAAAGGCAACAGCATTTCTTTATTTGGTGAGTGTCGCAGGACACTCCAACTCCAGCGGTAAAATCATAAGCCACTTCAAATTTCGACCGTTATTAAATGTGCTCAACGGTCACATTAAATTTAAAATTTGAAACCCACTCAAACTCAAACCCACAACAACGTACATTTTTACCATAAAGCAAAAAGAACTTTTGACATTCTCTTCTTTTCTCTTCTTCCTTCAAGCACACGCGCATTCTTTACTGCAAAAAAAACCCTCCTAAATTCTTCCGCATTTTGAAAAATTTCCATGGAAAACACGCTTTTGAATTCTTCTTCCACAAACCCAGAAACCCTAATTTTGAATCCCCAAGGTTTTGTTGAATCTAACTGGGAGAAAGTTGTCGTCTGTGATCAAGAAAATGAAGGATCAACGGTGGAGGATGATGGAAGTTCCTTGACGGATTACATGCTATGCGATTCGTCCTCAAGGTTGATCCGGAGTGGGTTTTCGAGACCGAGTTCCACAGGTCGGTGGTTTAAGTCTAATATGTGGTAATTCTTCTGTTTATAGCGATTTCGAATAAAGACAAGATCTTTTTTCTCTTGATTGTGTTATTGTGAATCGGATGACACTGGAGAATTAACACTTCTTCATATGTTTGATCAATTGCGTTTTGATAGTTTATATCCGTAGCATAATGTGTGTACAAAGTCCTATTTGCTTTCGTTATGAGTTTTGTCCACCTTTTTTTTTTTTTCTTTATGTAAGAAAGTAATTGTAGGAAAAAGAAAAGAAAAGAAAAGACTTTGGTGAAATTTCCGTTGTGACTAAAGCTGCTTAAATTTTTGTGAACTGAAATTATGCAATTTACAAAATTAGATTGTTGAAATCGAAAGTGGAAAGTGTGAAGATGGCTTCGCTCAAAATTTGAACTGCTACCATGTTGGGGTATGATTGAGTTATTTTAAGTTGGATTGACCTAGGGAAAAAAAGCCATAATTTTTTTAGTAGTAGTCTACTTGCTTCAAACCTCAGCTTCACGGTATTCCAGACTCCAGAATCTTAAGTAAGCCAATTTCACATTCATCAGACTGTAGTTTATCCTTAACCAAGAGGCTTGCCTTGTGGGTCTGCATGAGGTACAGTTCTATTGCTCCCTAAGGTTCTTATAAGAGGGTAAACTGAACTTAAATGGATTTTGTGGGGTGGTTTATGTGGCTGGACATAGCCGGTTCAATTATGGCCAATCCCCTTAATCACCAATGAAATATAAAGTACATGCTTAACATGAATTTAATTATCACCCAGCTCAATTCATAGCCCTATCCAGATAACAGGATTGTGAACAAAGGGGATGAGTTGCTTGATTCTATCCATGCATCTTGTGTAGTTTGGTTCTTTTTTTCTTTGTAACTGATCAGTTGACTTCTTGTATTAGAGGATTATGTGATCTTTGTAAATGCTGGAGGCCAGCCTTCAAATCAAGCAGATTCCTCCATAAAATTACATGGTGATTCCTTCTATGAAGGTGGGAAGGAGCTAAGTACGAATGAGTGTATTGTAGATGGTGGTGATTATCAATTCCTTTATCAATCAGCTCGATTTGGGAACTTTAGTTATCAATTTGATAGCCTTCCTGCTGGGAATTATTTTGTTGATCTTCATTTTGTGGAAATCATTTTTACCAATGGGCCAAAGGGAATGAGAGTTTTCAATGTGTTCATTCAGGAAGAGAAGGTAAGTGAATCCAGCAAAAGGCATCCAATTCACTATCTAATTTATGTCTCTTATCATTGTTGATGATGGGATATCTTTTCCATGAAATTTCAGGTCCTGTCTGATTTTGACATTTACAGTGTGGTTGGAGCTAACAAGCCATTGCAGCTCATTGACTTGAGGATTTCGGTGAAGGAGGATGGCAAACTTAAGATAAGGTTTGAAGGGGCTATTGGAAGTCCAGTTGTAAGTGGCATCTGCATCAGGAAAGCACCTGGGGTATCAGGTATATCTTTTATTGCCATTTAAAAATTTTAGGATTCAGCAGATGAATTCTATCTAGAATGTCATTATAACAGAGCTGCAAATTTGTACTTAAGGCTCTGAGCAGACGAATGAGTATCTGAAATGCAATAGCTGCTCTGCCGAGATAGAAGTTCCACTTGACAAGGTTAAATTTAATTTCGTATGAGATTCAAGAAGCTACTAATTTAAATCATATTAGTGTTCTTATGTAACCTTTTGATTATTGGCAGAGGAAACTTATGCAAACAAAATTTACTACCAAGTATGAAAGGGAAATTAAAGAGCTTTCGATGCAGTGCAAGCGTAAAACCGATGAATGTTATGAGGCCTGGATGTCACTGACTTCAGCAAATGAGCGGTTGGAGAAGGTCCGAATGGAACTTGATAACAAGACATATGAGAAGCATAATTTAGGTACAGTAAAGGATAAGCTCTTTAAGTATATTGCACGAGGGAATTTTTTTTTTTTTTTTTAACTCATCATTTAATGCTACTGTGAATTCATGATGTATGTGTTTCTTATAAGGTTGAGACAGTTTTGCTTTTTATTCCTCTAAACAAGATTAAGATAACAATCTCTTATGTTCCATACTATATTGATAAGTTTAAACTTTTAGGTCAAATAATTGTAGTACTAGACATAACATTTAGAGTAAGAAGTAATAAATGCAATAGTCTACACTGTTACTAGTCATAACAACACTCTTTATCTCACCTAACCAAAAAAAGAAAAGAAAAGAAAAGAAAACTTTTTACACCCTTGTTAGCTCATGCTTTTTCTCCTTTCACCCTGGAAGGCTTTCTGATCTTAACGTTCTTGCTAGACTATGAAATGGGAAAACAAGCTGAAAGTTTGAGGAGCATTTCAAGCAAGTATGAACATGATAAGCAATTCTGGGCTGCAGCAGTCAACAACCTGCACAAAAAATTCAAGGTCACTTAATTTCTTTGACTGAAATAGAACTGAATTGTTTACTGTGGATCCAATATACTTAGGAAACTATAATCACATATTATCTTTCATTGATCATGCAGATAATGAAAGAAGAGCATTCTCAGCTCTCACAAGAAGCCCATGAATGTGCTGATGCAATTCCAGACTTGAATAACATGGTTTCTGGAGTTCAAGCATTGGGTATGTTAGACAAACGCCTCTCATGTCTAACCACATGCAGTACATCTGGATGGTTTTGAATTTCCATTTCTCTAAACATAAATTCGCATAATTTCTAAGGGGATTTTGTCCCTTTATTATGCTAAATAGAGGGGAATAAAAATTGTCTATTACTTTGGTTACTTGAAATGAATAAAACTACTTGGTGGAACAAGAAAATCCCTCCAAACAATGAATAGCAATTCATGGGTAAGAACTTATGGATTTCTCTTCCTCCTCTTTTCAATTTCACATTTCCCATCTGACCTTGATCCTTGGAAACCCTAGCTAACATGGCCACAACCCAGTTGCACTGCCACCACAACCACTGCTAGACCAACCATTGACATAGGACCGTGCACAAGCTTGTGCGTTCAATCATATCCTCCTGTTTCTGAACCTGCCATGGCTTGAACCACAAGTATTAGCTCCCACGGTCGAACCCACCATATCTGCACATTGGACTAGACCCATCGGAGCCAGCCTCCAGACCAACTTTCATCTCTAACCCACCATGGCTCACACGTTCCACTTCTTCTCCATACTCTCCTTATTTTTCTTCTTCTTCCTTCTTCCTACTCCATGCCTTCACCTTTGTCATAATCTTCCCATTCTTCAATTCCATCTCTCAAATTATTCTCTCCCTTCTTTCTCTCTCAAGTTCTTTTCGGCTACTACTATGGCCTGGCTTCTTCTCAAGTTTTCTTCCATCAGCTAAACGTTTCACTTGAAACGTTCTTTTGGCTTTGTTCAATCGGGTTAGATGGATCAGGTATGGTGGTGGGTAGGATTTAGGTTGGCGATGATGGCTAGGGTTGACTTTTGGCATGGGTACTTTTTTAATTTCAACTTGACAGAGTAATAGGTAATTACTTGTCTATTAACATTCCTAATGAGTAGAAATTCAATACGGGATTTTTACATTTAGCAAAGTGGCCGAATGATTAGCTTCTGTGGATTCTTGCACCTTCCTGAACTCATCACAATGCTCTGCAGTTGCACAATGTGAGGATCTTAAAATGAAGTACAGTGATGAGCAAATAAAGAGAAGGAAGCTCTACAACCAGCTTCAGGAGACAAAAGGCATTTCCTTATCCTTGTTAAAAGAGAGAATTTTATTCTTTATTTGTGTTTGTGTTATCTGATTTGCTAGTGGAATATCAGGGAATATCAGGGTGTTTTGTCGTTGTCGTCCATTGAGCAAGGAAGAGGTCTCTGCAGGATGTGTGACAGCTGTGGATTTTGAAGCAGCAAAAGATGGAGACCTTGGCATCCTAACAGGTGGCTCCATGAAGAAAAACTTCAAATTTGACAGGGTTTATACCCCAAAGGATGACCAAGGTATGATTGTCTTCCATTAGAGAATATTCAAAAACCAAGAGTAATCTATATGCAGTACTAAAGTAGATGATTTGATATTGCTTATTCAGTTGATGTGTTTGCGGACGCTTCACCACTTGTTGTCTCTGTGCTGGATGGCTATAATGTTTGCATATTTGCTTATGGACAAACGGGGACAGGAAAGACTTTCACCATGGAGGGAACTGAGCAAAACCGAGGTGTCAATTATAGGACTCTTGAGAAACTGTTCAAAACAGCAGAGGAAAGGCGTGAAACATTTATTTACAATATATCTGTTAGTGTTCTTGAAGTCTACAATGAACAGATACGAGATCTACTGGCTACATCACCAACATCAAAAAAGTAAGTTTTCCTAATTCTACATGAATGTTCAATTCCTTGCTCTAGATATCAAGCATGGCGAGAACATTTTCCCCCCTCTATGCAGGCTAGAAATAAAACAAGCTTCAGAAGGATTTCATAATGTCCCTGGTATTGTTGAAGCAAAAGTTGAGAACATTAGAGAAGTGTGGAATGTTCTGCAAGCTGGAAGCAATTCCAGGGCTGTTGGATCTAACAATGTGAATGAGCATAGCAGTCGTTCTCATTGGTAAGTGCTATGGAAGTTTCAAATGTGTTTTCCTCTTTTTTGGATTTTTAACTGATTTCCCTCAATGATCAATGTTCAAACTTATCCTTTTTCTTCATTCAGCATGCTTTGCATAATGGTAAGATCAAGGAATTTGATTAATGGCGAGTGCACGAGGAGCAAGCTCTGGCTCGTGGATTTGGCTGGAAGTGAGAGGCTAGCCAAAACTGATGTACAAGGTGAGCGGCTGAAAGAAGCTCAGAATATCAATCGATCTCTTTCAGCTCTTGGAGATGTAATTTCTGCATTGGCTAACAAAAGTAGCCACATCCCTTACAGGTGAAAAATTTTCTTAAATCTTGTGAATTTTGCTTTTAACCCTTTCTAGTGCTAACAGACATCAGCTGGTTTCAGGAACTCGAAGTTGACACATTTACTTCAGGATTCTCTAGGTAAATCAAGTTCTTTCAAAACTGCATGTGCACATGAGTTGAGCGCGAATTTCATCAAGGCATGCTTAAAATTCTCTCATATGCTGGATTATTTATGTTTAGGACTTCCTAAAAAATACCTGTATTCCAGGTGGTGACTCCAAAACTTTGATGTTTGTTCAAATAAGCCCTTCAGATAAAGATTCGGGTGAGACATTGAGCTCCTTAAATTTTGCTAGTCGGGTTCGAGGAGTTGAGTTAGGACTTGCTAAAAAGCAAATAGATCCAAATGAGCTGCAAAAGATGAAGTCAATGGTAAGATTGCAGAATTATGTAGTTTGTGCCTTACTTTACTTCCTTTTCTACTCGATCAATTTTAGTCTAACTTGTACTCTTACCTCTAATGTTGATGCATCATAAGGGAAATGAATGACTGTAGTTTACATTTTTGTGAAGCTTGACAAAGCAAGGCAGGAATGTAGATCCAAGGATGAGTCTTTGAGGAAGCTAGAAGAAAATTTGCAGAACATGGAGTTTAAAACCAAAAATAAAGATCACATATACAAAAACCAGCAAGAGAAGATAAAAGAGCTCGAAATTCAGGTTGAGCAGAAGACAAGCTTGCACAATCTTTCAGAGAGACAAATCTTGCAACTGTCAGATAAATTGAAGGGCAAGGAAGATATCTGCAATAATCTTCAACAGAAGGTTAAGTATTTTCTTTGTTATTTGGAAGTTTTTTTTTTTTTTTCTTTTCCCCATCCCCAGTTTTCTTTGGCTAGTATCCATGCTGAATTCTAAACTTTTAATGAAGGTCAAAGAGCTAGAATCCAAGCTTAGAGATCGGGTACAATCAGACAATGAATCATGGCAACAAAAGGTTTGAATTTTCTTTTAATTCCTAGAATTGCCAAGTTGATGCTTATTCAAAATCTCACTATCTTTTTTTTTTTTTTTTCTTTTAATGTAAAAGTTGGATTCTGATCCAGCAAGTGCTAAGTTGATGCTTATTTGAGCTCATGTTATGATGTAAAAGCAGGTTAAAAATCTTGAGAGCAAGCTTAAAGAGCAAATGCAGGAATCTGAACTTCACACGATTAGTCTTAAAGAGAAGGTTATTATAGTATTTCCGTTACTCTTGATAATCAAATGAAGATTTATTTTTCATACCTTTCTTCATCAGTGTTTTTTTTTTCCTTCCTGCCCCTTCTAGACAAAGGAACTTGAGAGAAAACTTAAAGAGCAGGAGCAAAATTCTGATATTTTGTCACTCCATCAGAAGGTAAAGCTTTTTATCTTTCATATGGTATTCTCATGTATTTAGGATATACTTTTAAAGTTAAAAATATGCTTATGTAAATGTCATCAATTGCATTTCCTTTTTTTACCTCAATTTTTTTTTTTAAATCTTAATAATGAGAAGATTACATTTGTAATTATAAAAGAAGACTCATTCCATAACATTACTTATTGTTATCCTTATTTTCAGTTATTGAATATCAACATAGTTTTAAGGTTGCTTGTTAGATTAGTTAGTTTTATTACAAACACACTGATTTGTGTTTGGTCTACGAAGCCTATATGTCAATCATGATCAAAATTTATATCTTGTTATTGTAATAGATCAAGGAACTTGAGGAAAAGCTGAGGCAGCAAGAGCAACAATGTCAGGGCAACTTAACTCATGATAATTCTGATCAGATCAGAGCCACACCAACTTTCGAAAAAACATTCATAGCAGACCAATATGTGGCTACTAATATCCTCAAGAGTTCAAACTCAGTCAACCGCCATATGAGCCGGGGATCCACAGGTGTTGCTGAATCAGTTTATGAGCCAAATAGGAAGAGAAACTCTAGAAGTGGTGAAACTGAAAACATCTTCCAAGGAAACACATTGGCTGATAAGAGAGGTAGGAAATCCGACCCACCTAAGCTCACAAAGGTTGTGAGGCTTGCTAAGCCTGTCGCTATCACCACTTCTCAAGTTCCCTTGAACAGCAGAAGAACAAGCAAAGATCAAGGTGTCAAGGATACTAAAAAAAGGATTTGGTCTAGATGAGTACAAAGAATTAATCTAAGTTTGATGTTATTAGTGCTGACCACATTTATTCTTGCTTTTAGTCCTAGTGTCGTACATAGCATTCTTTGTGAAAAGAAGCATATATCCTGGTTTCAAAGATGAATTGCTAGTCTATTTGAAACTTGTAGTCTAGTTGTATTAGTTCTTTAACATTTTGGCTTACATGTAATGTGAAATATCCAAGCCACTTCGACATTGGAAACCTTTAACACAGCACGAACCCTAATATCGAGTTTAATGGGCCTCTCATTACATTTTAATCGTTGCTTGGCTTTACCGCGAGTCAATGCGGAGATGGTGGGAAACGAAGACATGAGGTTAGTAAATCTTTAATTCACCTTCTCAAGGGTTATAACCCCTGCTTTAATTACAAACTCGAAGTGCTATTTTGGTTAGAACTTGGCAGGACAATTTATGGATTAAGTTGATTTGATTAACTTAGTTAAGGCAATAATTAAGTTGGTTTGATTAACATTGAGGAGGACTTTAGTCCTGTAAGTGAAGAAGATTGTGATACTCTTCAAGTATAGTATAATAAAACTTAATCAAGATACCTTTTGATATAACAGTATGAAATTCATTAAAACTCTTAAATGTGCTATAAATAGCCTTGAGAAGTACAGGATTATGATACTCTTCAAGTATAGTTTAATAAAAATTAATCAAGGTACCTTTTGATGTAACAGTATGAAATTCATTAAACTAAATGTGCTATAAATAAAGCATTTCAAAGGTATGTAACGGTATGAAATTCATTAAACTAAATGTGCTATAAATAAAGTATTTCAAAGATATGTAACCTCCTAAGAAGTGTGGGGTGCATCCTTTTGATGTAACAATGTAAAATTCGTGACCTCTTGAGAAGTGTAGGGTACATCACACAAAAGTGAATAATGTCTCCGTGTGTAAGAAACAACTCCTAAGTGATCAAATACAACATTTATTCTTACATGTCACTTACATTCAACTCCGCATAGTTTATGCACAACCTCATACTGCCATACTTCTTCTTTACAAATAAAACTAGCAAACCTCATGATGTCGTGATGGGGCATATGAAAATCTTTCAATGCTTTAAACTTTCTAGATTAGAGTTGTTCCTAACACAACATTTATCATAAATTCTACTTCTCTATTTGGCAACAAATTGTGTAAATGGGTTGAGCTTGAAGGACTAACCTATTTAACTCACTTAAAAAGTAGGATAAGGTAAAAAATTTTCAATCTATTTAAAAAGCGAGTTGCCTAGCCTAACCCGTTTAACTAATGAGTTAAAGTGGGCTAATCCATCATTGGCAAATTAGCTTATCAACTTGTAAAAGAGGAAAAAGAGAAAAAGGAAAACTTAGAAAATGATTAATTTTTTCCGTGACTCCCCCTTAGTTAGCATAACAATTCTACCATGAAAAAACCCTTGGCACTCATTTCAACATTGATGGCAATGCCAATTCCTTCATGATGGCCATTTTGAAAACTATAAAATCTCCCATTATAGCTCACATAGAAAGCTATTGGATAGTTATAAGTGAGACAACTCAAGTGGAATTTGATGCCAAATTTAAGCTTAGAATAAAATGGATAGATATAATGGTAGTGAATTCTAATAAGAAAATTATATTTGGTAATGCTTTTGGGTATTGTTTGCTTCTAGAACTAGAAACTTCATTTTTTCTATCAATGGACAATTATGCTCAAGTTTGTGGCAATGAATATATATGGCTCATGGAGGAGTATTAGATGTTGTGTTATTCTTAAGTCACAAAACTATGACAATTAAAATTACAAAAAATTAAGTTTGATTCTTTATGTTCTACGATTTTAATTGGAAAAAAAAAACAAATATCATTATGTAAAATTAAGTTTTTGCATGAGGAAAAAAAAAATTGTTAGTAGGTTGGTGGTTTCACTTATTTAATCCACCAACTTATGGTAGGTTAGGTTGGCTTAAAAATTCCAACCATTTCCTTAAATAGGTTGCAATGGGTTGGCCATTTAACATGAGTGCAAACTTGCCATTATAGTCGAGCTAGATTAGCTTATTTAACCTACTTATACAACTCTAATTGCAAACTTGATACATTAAGAAAGACATCTGAGAACTTATTCATTACTAGTATCTTCTCTAACTTTAGCTCTTCAAATTGTTCTAATGTCAATGGCACCAAATTTTCCCATTGTTTGTCAAGATACACCTCATATATTAATTAGTACGAATGTACGATGGCCTTTGAACATCTCCATCAAAATCAACTCTCTTCTATAGGTATATCGAAATGCATTTGCTTGTTATAGCAACCCACACTAGCATGGTACTTAGAAGCCAATTCATATTGAGGATTATGTAGAACTCTCACGTCTCCATTACTATCAAGTTTATCCACATCAATCTTCCTTCACCTCATATACTTGCTAATCTATATACTTTTATTTAAGATTGCATCTCTCACTGTGACATACTTACCACAAGATCTAAACTTAAAGTTCAAAGCAAGCATCATGAGCATAAGCAAAAGTTTGAAACATGTGTGAATGTTCATTTGAAAAGTATTCAAAAGCACATGTGCATTACGTGAGAGGATTGTAAATGTACATGTAATAGTGGCAACATTTGTGATGGTGTTTTATTGGTGCATACAAACATTAGCAGCCAACTTAATGACTATAAGTGTTGGTATTCGATACTATCCTACTTTATATTGCATCATTTTGTGCTCATGTGTTTGCAAGTATAGTAGAACACTAGTGGCTTCATTGGATTTAGATACTCTTTGTTCGAGTAACCTAGTTAACCATATGAGAAGCATGCTCCTTGAACCTATTTACACTTCTTTTCTTTATGTGGTCAAAATATCATCAACTAGTAAAGGAACTTTCCTTTAATCCCCCTTGAGATTCTGACTTACTAGCTTAGATCTTTGTACCTCCATTGCTTCTTTTTCCTAAGACTAGCTACAATTTCTAGCTTTTGTGGTAATCAAAGTCTCTAATCTATTTATAGCCTTGTTTTAACAACTTGACATTCTTGACCACTTTAGGATAGCTTAAGAATTTAAAGGATCTTAAATACATGTAAATCGAGCATCTTGGGAGTAATGAGAGCTTTAGAGTCCAAAAACATGATTGTCTCATATTAGAATCACCATTGCCATTAATCATTGGTAGCTTGGTCCACTACTCTTATCTACAATAGTGTCCTATAGTAAAACTGTGATTAGCTTCTCTCTATCCTAATGTGTATTAGTCGCAATTCTTTGATATAAAAAACTTGCCTATTTAGAATGGTTAGTGGCATTAGCACTTACTTATAAGCCACTTCATATTGATCACTTATCCCACCAAAGTGGAAGGAAATGAGTACACAACAAGCCTATCTAAAATGGTTATTGACCCTGGAGGATGCACAACAACACACATACAATTGTGGTCCTGTATAAGTTATGTTCATTATTTGTGATTATGCAATCACAAGCCACATAAACACACAACCTCCTAATTCTGTGGATTTAGCTCACAAAACTTCAAGATCTAACTAGAAGTCAAAACTTAACAACATGCATAGAGATTGGTTCATAACCTTAAACAAGCACATCCTAAAATTAAAGCTTTCAAGACAAACCGAGCTAGTCAATCACAGGTCAAAGTGGTTAACCAAAGTGCCTTAGGCCTCAAGTTAGTCAATCACATGGAAGAGGAGGTCGACCACAGTAAGACATGGTCAATCGACACTTGTGGCATCTTTCTAATACCATCTTTAGATGTTAGGGATTTGACCTAAGATACCTTAGTTGATTTCGAACCTAAAAACTATCCTAAAACATGAATTAAACATGGTTCATGTTCTAAATGAATAAAAACTCCAAAAATAGTAAATAACTTACATAATCAAGTTCTTCCACTTTTCGTTTGTAAAAAATTTATCAAATTCATAAAAACCCTTATTTTCATTGAAACCGATCAAAGCTAATGACTAACTAACCAATCAACAATTATATAATCCTATTTATAATTTCTAACTCCAAATTTAACAAGATTAAAGCTTATGAACCAAATCAAAACCTAGTTTTATAAAGAACTCCAAATCAGAGTTCTAGTTGGACACTAACCTTACACTCATTATGCTTAATTGACAATTTCCACATGCCAAACACACACACACCATTACACACACCACTTGCATGCACACTAAGGTCTCTTTGCCTCTTTGATCACTAAACCAACACAATATATGTATTAGAAAAAGGAAGTGTAAACTAGTCATTTCCTTACCTTAGATTTCTCAAATGTTGTTTATCTAGATTATCCCTCATTTTTTTCCTTCTTAAGACATTTATTTGGATGTTTCATTAGCATCTTAACAAGTATCACTAAGCATTCATTAACAATTTCCATATAATGTTTTCAATTATTATTATTATTAAACTCTCAAAAGATGGAATTCCATGAAGTCAAATAAAACATCCAATTCCATATTATTTGTTTGTTCGGTAATTCTATAGAATTTGAATTCATTGAATCTAGCAAACTTTAACCTAAATGGAGAAAAGGGACTAAAATTAACAAGACAATGATTTCTATTCTTATATTAAGAAGTGTGGCACTTGTAAAAGGAGACAAAGAAAAAAAATCTAGAAACAAGATTGGATAAGAAACATGTTCTTCTCATTTATGAGAAACATTAGAGGCTTGGTCACATATCATCTCATTGATCCATCGAATGGATGAAATATGTAATATTTGGTTATGAATAAAACCTCTTTTTATGTATTGATGTGATACTCATCTTGAAATTTTTTAATTTTTTTTTATGAAATAATATTCTAACATATCCATTTTCATTATTATTTTGGACTTTTGGTGTGAGTTTAATAACAATATAGTGATGGGGGAATAAAAACTATAATTAGAGTTTTTATAGTTTGATTTTCCACCCTTATAGTTATTAACATTCCATAATTCAATTTTACAGATACAAGTGAGTATTTTATCTTATCCTTAACTTAATATTTTGATTAAACATTTATCAACTAGCTTTCTACCCATATTTGTTGAGAGTTAGATATTCTATAATATAACCTTATTGGTTAACAATTGGGCATATGTAAAGAAACTTTATAGGATGTATGGGCCAATGATTGGTTATGTCATTTTATGTTAGAGAAGTGGTTTGGAAAGATTAATAATTTACTTCATTTAATATCGTGTCATGTTTTTGACCTAGACCACTACCTTCATGTATTAGATCATAGACTTAGGTGGAGAAGAGAGAGAGAGAGAGAAAAAACCAAGAAAAAAAGAAAAACGTATAGAGTAGATTTTTAACTATTTTAACTAGTTTTTCTTTTTCTCATTCTTATTTATATGCTAGTGAACACACATCCATAATGTAAGCACAAAATTCCTCTTTATGTGTATATATGTACTTTTAATAAGTTCATGATATCAAATTGATATTATTAGAAGATAGTTGTGAGAGCCATAAGTTCACTTGGTTGATAAACCTAAAACCCTAGGCTTGTAAAGTTTCATTTATTAGGACAATCAAGTTTGAATGACAACTCCCAAAACCCTAACCACCCTTGGATACTAAGAAAGATTGGGTTTATTGACCAAATTAAACAATTTAGGATCTAAGAAGTTAAACTACTAATTAGGCCATTGAATGAATAGGTTGATAGTAGAGGAAACCTAATTAGTAAAGGAAGGAACTAAAAATAAATAAAATTAGCCCTACCTTAGTAAATCAAATATAGGATTATGTAAATCTAATTTGTCAAATTAGTTATAAGAAACTGAAATAGCTAGTTGAGCGTGGAAATGGCCATAAGATATAAGAAATAGTAAAATAACTATATTCTATAAGTAAGAGTAGGAAATTTAACAATAAGACAATAACCAAAGATAAATGTAACAAAAACTAATGAAAAGACCATAGTGTCCCTAAAAGTAAAAATAAAATGGTAAATAGTAAAATAGTAAAGTAAATAAGTAATAAACAAATTAAAAGACATGATAATGACTAATGCCTCTTCATGAAAGGCATAACCATGGAAGCATCAAAACATGTCTACTAGTAAAACAAAGATATATTTATTTATTTTTTTTTTGTAAAAGTAAAGGAAAATTAATAAAATACTAGGTAAAGTGCTAAAATATTACAAAATAACCTATAAAGTACCCTAAAATGACAAATAAATGTCAAATCAACTCCATGGATGGCAAAAAACCTACGAAATGTCTTAAAAATATCCAACAAAGTTCACAAATAAGGGAAAAAAATATGAAAATTTGGAAAAATTATAGAAAAAATAGTAAAAATTGTTCCAAAATTTTTCAAAAATTCATTGAAAATTCACTATGTGTCTAAACATCATAAAAATTTAAGTTAACACCTATTTGCATGTTAAAAACATGTGGTTAAAATTTCAAAAAAATTTCCATAGTAATTATTTAAAAAATAAGTTTTGAAGCTTTGCCTCTTTAGTATAAAAATACTGCCCCCACCCCTTCCATTTGTTGCATACTTAAGTTGTTGGCCCCTAAAATTAGTCAAAGGTGATTTTTGGATTATACCCTCCCTTTAGAAGTGAGCCAACACTCATTTGGTGGTGGTCTTAGTGGTCGAAGGTTGGGAAGCTTTAGATTTTTTGAATTCTTACTTTCTTGACATTTCTTAGGCTCCTTGAGTTGCAAGTACTTTATCCATATACTATCCTATGGTATTTTGGTAGAATTTAATTTTGTATATTTAGTCTTTTAATTTTTTTTGAAGGTTTTAGTTGTATATTACAAAAAATAGTAATTATAAAGTTTGAAAACCTTGGTTTTAGCTTTATACTATTTGTAATCATATAGTGCTGTTGTTACTATTTAAAAAGGTATTTTCTATTTTTGAATTTTGAGGCTTATTTTGGAAGAAAATAGAAAAATTATGATTGAATAGTTAATTTCCAAAATAATAGTTATTATGATTTCTTACTATTTGATAACCTATTATGATTATATTATGATGATAATAAGTGGTAAATAGTCATTCTAACTCTCTTTTTATTGAATCTCATTATATACTAATTGTATTCATTGATGTGATTCTGTTATGGTACCCTTACAGAAAAATCTTATATAAGTTTCTATAAAATTGATACATCAAATAATTTGTTACTCAAAAGTAACTTTGTTTTATCTTATGACTTAAACTAAAGTCATTTTTACTTAATTTTTCATGCTTATCCTAAATGATTTCAAGCTAAATAACAATTGTTTAACAAAATTGCAATATCTTATTATGAAAATTTTGTACTATCTTATATGACCATAATGTAAACACACTTTAAGCAATCTTTTCTTCATAACTTTATAAGATTTGTAAAAATTTTGGTTCAATATGTTGTTTCAACACCACCATAACAACAGGTACTATTATAACTACTATATTAGATTTTATAAAATAACCATGATGATTTACTAAACCTTCTCTGTTTTTCTTTACTATTTAACTTAACAAACCTTAATAACATGATAAAATCTATCAGCATCATAAGAAATGCAGTAAGGTTTTATGCAATCTTGAGATAAGATGCTACCTAGAATCTATTTGTAGAACCTTATATAGAGCCTTCTGCAAAACCTTTAGGTACTTTCTTCAAACCAATATAATATTTTATAGGATTTCCTGTATTACTTAGTGATTGACAACACTTCATAACTAAAGTAAGTGGCCTACTTCATAGCATTTCTATTATGTTAACAAGGAATTGTAAGCCGATATACTACTTATGGCTGTAACTAATTACTTGTGTGCATGTACTATATGTGGTCGCCCTAATCATGGTAGCTAACTCTATTTGATTGGTGTGATTTTATTGTGAAGTGTTTGTTGTAGAATACAATACTATTTGATCACCCTGTAGTTTGAATTAACTTATATTTAACTTTAACAAAATGTTCATGCATTGCATTCTTTGCATAATTACATTGATTATGCCTAGCAAACATCACCTATTAGGTGAGAAATGAATGTTTCCTTATTCTAACCTTGCTTAATTAAGTGACAGGGGAGGAAGTTAAAGTATAGGTTGGAAGCTATCATGAGGATAGTATGAAATGGGTATAGAGTGGGCATGGGAGTCCATTGCATAACCTCGAGTTTGGGGGTGGGGTGTTTATTATTGTGGTGAACTTCTTCTTGAAACACAAACTAGAGTGGGGTTAATGTCTACAATCTCATGATGAATTGGTTAAGGGAAATTCTAAGGCGTAATTATTCAAAAGTGACTATATGGTACAGTCATGGTATAATACCATAAACTATAATACATAAGGCTTATTAATAGTTTTTTATGAAAGCTATTGACAATATTAAAGAGACTATCGACAGTTTCATTTATGGTATTAATGAATCTTATGTACTGTAATTTAGGATAACATATCATGACTACACCATATAGTTACTTTTAAGTTTTTGCACTTTAAAATTCTTTATTGGTTAATAATGAGCAGATGACACTTTTTAACTAATAGATTGACTTTAAAGGACTTTATTACTTTATTTGCTTATGTATAATGTGTATCCCTTACTATTTATTAAGTTGTGGTTTTGCTTGCTATCTTATAAATCTATTGTAGGTATGATTTGACCCTATAAATCAAGAAATATTATGGTGCGAAAAAATTAACAAAGTTGGTAGGGATGGAACTATGTAAGGAAAATAGGTTAGGAGATTACAGTGTGACCGTAAATCCAAGCCTTGATTCCACCTTGTAAATTACTAAATTATCACGTAAATGAGATCTTATTTATCAAGCAACAATTATGTCTTGCGTATAGTAACTCATTATGACAATGATAAAGTCCTAAACTGCCATAAATGGTTAATATATATATATGGCGGGGCTGCTTGTTTTGGTCAATGGGTCATGACGATGGTATAATAAATTGGCACAATATTGCTGGGCATGAAATTTCCAATTTGGTATATTAGAAAAATAAACTTAACTTCTCGCATAGAATAGAAAAAGGAAAAATAACTTCTTCAAATATAATTGAATACCGGGGTCTTGTGGCCATGGAAGTGGTGTCGGTTTATTTTTGTTATGGGAAGTCAGAGGTTTAATTATGAAAATGGAACGTAAAATTAACATCATAAATTCAATGGTTAGATACATCCAGAGGCATTTATTAAAATGGATTTGCAGTATCTCGAAGGATATACCACAAGGGATACGTTGAAGGGATTATGCCCACAAAAGGACAATGTGAACATCGTTTTGTGGTGAACTGAAAACAATTATAACGAGCGTTACGAGAAGACAGATGATGATGTTTTATCTGGTCAGATTTGGTAAGGGACTGGTGGTGGGGAAAATCACTTGGCAATGAGTATTGTATGATTTGTCATATAGCTGGGTTAGCTAGTCACGAGCTTCTCGCATGAGAGCATGCGACAGTTGACAAAAACACCAAGCAACTGTTATATTATAAAAAGTTGTTTTCACCCGGTGATCTCCTCACGTTAAGCACGCGTCTTCATGCTCTTCCCTTCTCATGACAATTGACAGCCACATCTCGGGCTCTTCCTTTCCTAATTCTAAAAGGACAGGCCATTTAGGGCAATTTTATTTTACAGTTACTTAAAAAAATTATTAAATAATATAATCATTTTTCACTATTAATAATTTTTATTTTATTGTAATTTGAAAGAAATAGGGTTATTTACTATTTAAGAAAACCATCGATCATTAATATTTTTTAAGATAAATAAATACTATTGTATAAGTTGTAGTCAACTATAAGTTTCCACATTATCTAGGGAAATAAGAACCTAGCCATACCTTGTGTCTATTCATATTATGTGGAAATAGATCATAAAAATTTTGATTCGAAAATTATCATGTATCATCTGATACCTATCTTAAAACCTATCTAACTGCATAGTTTTTAAGTATCTACAAATTTCAATGCTGGTCCTTTTAACACCATTCCTACTACTTAAGTTAGATAGGTTTAACTTTCGCACAAGTGTGGGTTTTTGAAAGTATTAAAATACCTATTTTGCTCCCTTTCTTCTTCCTTAAAAGTAAATAAAACATTTATTGCAACTATATAGAATGAGAAGAGTTAGTTATATTGCATTGGATTATCTAGAAAAGGGCTTTTCGCAACTGCTGGAGATACTTAAAATATTGCTAATGATATAAAATCACAATTATGATTATGGTTTTCCTTTAAGTGAGCAATTAGATGAAAGTAGATGAATCAAGAAAGTGGGAATCCTATGATAATGATTGTTAATAATATTAAAAAAAGTCTTGGCCAATTTTGATCGAATATCAATTTTAGTTTATGTGTGATTTGTAGGGTATCTTTTTTAATTAAGAAATACATATTTTACAAATTTATGGTATAGTTAAGAAAAATATCAAGGATTTAAAATAAGTTTTGAAGCTGGAGTAGCCATCAATTATAAGCTTCATCTTATATATTCTATTTCTTAGACTATTTTGCTTTATGGTATACCATCAAAATCCTAAGAGCAACTTCATTCTTAAGTAAAAGGGAAAAAAAAAAAAAAACAACACGAACATGTATAAAGTATAAGAACTTTACGTCATATTATTGTAATGTTTCACGACAAATTTCATATTTTGAATTATTTTTTTGTAACCAACAATATCTCGAAAATTTTTTAAAAGAAAATTGTATTTCTGAAGCTATACGTTCCAATATTTAAATAGCAAATATATTTTTAAATCATGCTGCGATAATTTGGATGGTCTATTTTTTTTGTGAGTTTGTTTTATTGGATTTAGAGGAGGAAGAAGAGCTTTCATGTTTTTAGATTTACTTAAAATGAAGAAGGAAAAGGGCAAAATGGGTATTTCAAATGTCCTTAGGGTTGTGCTTGCAGAAAGAGAGAAAATTCAAAAATCCCAATGAGTGCACACTTTTGTAAGAATAGAGGATCATTTGCTCATTTTCAAGGAAAGGGGGCCCATTTGCTTGTCAAATTGTGAAAGCAATCAAGTTCATATAATCATATAGTATTATGCTTGTTTGAATTATGTAATGTATCATTATAGAAATGTGTCGTTTTAGCAAACTTTACCCATATGGACTTTAGCTAATATAAAGATTGAACCATGAGATTATTCACACAAGCATGGATGATTACATGGCAAGTATTCACTATAGGATTCCTAAAAAAGAAAACATGAATCACCTTGAGTTTGATACAGATCATGCATGGTCTTATAATAATAGACTGTATGATTCTATTTGCACGACAGCTAAAAGTATAAAACCCACAACATTGAAGAACTCTGATGACTTTATTTATTAAAATAAAAAAAAAAAGAAAAAAATGACTAGCTCCTTGCTTGGTTGTACAGCCAGGTGAAATATTGGGCTTCTTAGTGATAGAGTTCATCCGAGTAAGAGCTTAATGGCAAAATTTCTCACCACATATGTCACGTGTCATGCAGCGAACATTTTTGGCTAAATTATTTCCATTTTTTTCTTTTTTTTTACTCAATGTAATAATTTTTTTTCTTTTTTTTCCTATTTGAATTCTTAATAATTGTAAAGTTTGCAAAGGAGTACTTTTTTTTTTTTTAAGTATATGACTTATGGCAACATATTCATTTGTCCATGTAATTAAATTAAATGAATAATATAATAAAAATACAATAAAAAAATAAAATGATAAAAAAATGGGGAAAAGAAAAAAAAAAGAAAATGTAGTAAATTAAAAAAAAAAAGAAGCTTAAGTCACCCCTAGGTCGAGGGTTGCTAATGATCACTCAGAGTGGGTTGTGTAGCCCTCCATAGGTGGCCGCTAGTTACCCTTACTCCTGGTATGATCGTAATGACTACTTTTTGGCTATTGAATTATGACTCACTAAAGCAAGTAGGTAACCACCATAGGGCAGCAGGCCATAACCATAATTTTTTTTTTTTTTTACAAAATGAAAATAAGCTAAAACTTGATTGAGTGAGCGACCCTCTTGAGGACGTGTGCAGGGAAATCCCACTTTTTTTTTTTTAAAGAAAAGAAAATAAGTTAAAAGTCAATGATAGGGGTGGGCAAAAAGATTAACCTAAGCAAATCAATCCAAATCGATTTTTTTTTTTTGTGTGAAAAATTCCCAATCCAAACCAAATAAAAAATTTATGATTGGTTTAAAAAAGTAATCCAAAATCAAACCACAAAACTATTAACTTGAAATTTATATTGTACATTAGCTTTAATAATAAAGTTAACTATTAATACATATGTGAAATTTCTTTGTTGCATAAAAATAAATTTAATACATGATATCAATACATGACACACGTCATATGATATTATATGTTAAAAAAATATATATTCTTAGATAACCAAATATGGTTTAATCCATATACCAAATAGAAACAAATAAAAATTTTGTGATTTAGGAAAATTCCTAAAATAAACCACACGGTTTCGTTCAAAGTAATAAAAGGCCAAACTGCATTTTGGTTTGGTTTGAAGGAAAACTCAAACTAAACCAAATTACATCCACCCCTATTGATTAGATCATAACCAAAGCACGTAACATGATTAGATTTTTAGGCTTATTTTCAATTTTCCCCCAAAGGTGAGGGTGGCCACCAATCACCCCAGAGGGGTTCTAAGGTTAAATGATGGCTCCAACAACAAATTCCACTCTCAAAATATAAGAGTCTAACAACAGGTTCTTAAAAGTGAAATATAACTAGTACTAATATGGATAAACTATCCGGATGGTTCATAAGCGAGATTTAAAGTAGTTTAGAAGATGACACTTGACCTCCAACTTAATTATAATATTACTCTAGAGATGGAAATGGGTAGCAAATTGTAAGGAATGGTGATAGTGGAAACCATGCGGCAAATAGTACATGATGCATTTCATATTCATGGATCATCATATTTTTGTCTCACCCTTTTTGAAGTTTCTTTCTCTCTCTCTCTTTTTCTTACAGTTTTTTCTTAATTCTTGCAACTTACCTCAAAGTATTTTACACACACACACACATATTTCCAACTCCATACAAAATTTAAAATTTTCTTTATTTATAATCCATAACCCCCCTCTTGACTTACTTTACCTTGACACATCTATAAAATTATGGATAAATGTGATATTTAGTACTTTAACTTTACCCATTTTTGTAATAAACTACCTAAAGTTTTAAAGTATTAATTTGCTACTTGAACTTTGCCTAATTTTGCAATTAAATACCTAAACTTTATCCTTTTTTTTTTTTATAATTAACTATTTAAACTTTACTCTTGTTCATAATTAACAACCTCATCTAGGTATTATAAACAGTCTTGAAAAGTTTATTGGTAATAAATTGATACTTTTAAGCTTCAGATAGTTAATTATAAAAATAGATAAAGTTTAAGTACCAAATATGATAGTAACCCTAAATTTATTTGTTATCGCATATGTAATGTCCCAAAACTTGGAATGCTACAATCTGCTACGTGTCTCCATTGGATAGTGACATGCAAAGGTTTCTACTACAATTGTCCTTCAACTTGTCCAACTCCACTATACTTTAAAATGATTGTAGCTCTAATAATATAAATAAATGATTTATAGGCAAGTCTTTTCAACTACATTACAAATAAAGCTAAACCACAATATACCACCTTAAGTAGCTACCATCACAAACAAGGTTACTAAATTCTTACTAGGTCTACAATACTAAAGTAAAGTGATTTAAGAAGTCTCCAACAATGTGTCAAATAATCTTCTAATTCTATTTTTTTTCTTACTACTAATCGTCGTAGTAATTATAAAATCCACCATTAATCTCATTTTTATAATAATAATATAATACTTGCAGCTAAAAAAGAAGAAGGTTGAGTTTAAACCCAATATGTGAATACCTAAATACATGTGCATGCCATAATAATACAAGTTACACACATACACAATGTAGTAAATACTTACAAGCAATCACTTAATTATCTTTCAATTAATCACCAAACAACATAAGGGCACTCATGACCCCACCACACTATTTATTAAATATTTTTAAGTAATTTAACCCTAAGTTGGGAATCGTCACCTTTAGCTACTAGCATTGGGAATTGTTGCCTCCAGCCCTAATATCCCTAAAATCTATCTTAGATTATTTCGGTATAGAATTTCACTGCCCCTAAGGATTTACTACTTTCAGACCCTAAGTTGAGCTACACACAAGTAACAAGTAAGTCATTTACCAAGTTTACTTTAAATTTATTCATTTACTATAACTAATAAACACAACTAACAAGTATGGTAAACACAAATCTGGAAGAGTGGTTTTATTTTCTATATGTCTATAACTAACAAGATCTTCAAGGCCTGCCAAGAAATAGTAATGAGTCCTAAGTTTTAGTCTACAACAAGGCCTAAACTTCATTAGGTTGTTCAACTAAGAATTAGTCACCTAATTTCCCTTCCCCAAGCTTTATCATAAGTAATATTGACCTAGAATTGAAATAAAATTGAAACAGAAAGATTAAAAGAGCATTCTTAGGTGACACAGTCGTGTGCATGGTCGTGTAAATTAACATGAGTAGGAACATGACCATGTATATGGTTGTGTACCTTATTGTACAAAAAGTCGCCTCAGCACACCTAAGTATACGATCATATATTTAGCCATGTACTTCAACACGAGTAGGTACATGCCCGTGTACCTGGCTGTGTACAGTCTATCTCACAAAATCCTCTTCACTCTCATCATGAGTAACTACATTGTGTATCTTAGACATGTACCCCTTTGAACCCTGTGACTTCTCCAATCTCACCGCCAATTGACTCTTCCTCCATCATATGACTCACCAATCAAGAAGACACTCTAAATTTAATATAAAATCTATCTAATTTCGTGAATTTAAGCATGATTGAGATATTTACTTGTCTCAATTTGGATCCACAACTTGAAATGTGTTTGATTCGGCAACTTTGGTGTCTAAATTGTAATATCCAAAAATCTTAAATTGTTGTAATGTTATGTCTTAATTGAGTTTCCATTAGACAAGATAACATGTAGAATCACTAATTTGATAAATATACTTACCTTCACGACCGCATTTTGATTTGGAAATCCTTTTGTAATTGAAGTGTAGCTTACAATAAGTTAGGGTTTTCTATAGCATAGGGGTCCACATCGACAATAGAAAGAAAGTGTCGAGTAGGGTTTCATTTGGCTTATATAGCTTATTGTCTAAAAGACTAAAATACCCCTATCATAAATGCAGTATTATAATGATGCCCCATGTTATAAAATTTACTTTATATCATATGTTTTTAATATTTTATATCCTCCCCTCCTTACAAAAACTTTTGTTCTTAAAAGTTACCTATATCACAGAAGAGTTTTAGATACCCTCTTTGCATCTCCTCTTCTAGTTTCCTAGTTGCTTCCCATTTTGCTTAGTTACTCCACTATAACTTGACATAGGAAATTATCCTTCATCTCAATATCTGCTCTCTAGTGTCTACAATGTAGATGGGTCATTATATGGTAATGAGACTCGATTGTACATCTAAGGGTTCAAGCACTATGACTTGATCCAGATTTGCTGCAAAATTACATAACATAAATATATGAAAAACATCATGTACTCTTGTGAAGCTAGGTAGTAAGGCTAACTTATAAGTGACATTACCAATTTTCTCCAAAGCCTTAAAAGGACTAACATATTTAGGATTTAATTTTCCTCTAAAATTGAATTGGACAACACCTTTAACTAGAGATATCCTCAGTAACAAATGATCCCCCACTTTGAATTCCAGAGGTCATTACTTCCTATCAACATAACTCTTTTGGAAACTTTGAGCTGATAGCATCCTTGGTCTAATTAACTTCACCTTATCCACAACCTCTTGCACTAATTTAGGTCTCAACCCCTTTCTTTCTCCCACCTCATCCCACTACAAGGGTGACCTACATTTCCTTCCATATAAAGCTTCATAAGGCACCATTTGAATTGTTACCTGGTAACTATTATTGTAGGCAAATTCAAGTAAAGGTAGGTGTTTGTCCCAATTTCTTCTAAAATCCAAAACATAAACCCTTAACATATCTTTTAAAATCTATATATTTCGCTCTGATTGCTCATCTGTCTAAGGATGGAAAGTTATGCTGAACTGTAACTTGGTAATAAGAGGTCTTTGTAGGCTCCTCTAAAATCTACTTACAAAGCTAGTATCCCGATCATAAACAATTGTCACTAAGAATCCATGAAGTCTTACTGTTTCCTTGATGTATAGCTATGCTAATTTACCCAGGGTACATTAGATGCTAACATATATAACATCTACTAATTTAGTTAATCTATCCACTATTACCCATATAGTATCATACTTTTCTTTAGTTTTGGAAAGTGTAGTAACGAAATCCATAGTTACATGCTTTTACTTCCATTTTGGTATAAATAAAGGTAGTAGTTCTTTTGCTAGCTTTTGGTGTTCTATTTTGATCTGTTGGCACTTCAAACACTTAGAAATAAACTCAGTGATCTCTCATTTCATATTTCTCCACTAGTAATGGGTCTTTAAGTCTCTGCACATTTTAGTGCTCCTAGGGTGAATTGAGTACCTAGAGTAATGTGCCTCTCTTAAAATCTCATTCTTTAACTCTACTAACTCTAATACACATAATGTAGTTCCACACCACAAAACTCTCTCTTGATCAATTCTAAATTCAAGTGCCTTCTCTTATTCCATCTTATGCTTAATTTCTATCATAATTCATACCTTTATCTTCTAACTAAGCTACTTTATTATCCACTATAGTTGGTTGATGCGCAAATTGGCAAGTCTTGCCCCTACTTATGGGGTAACCATTTCCAATTCTAGCCTTCACATTTCTTCAAGTAATGGCTTCTATGAAGTAAGTACTGTAGCTAAGTTAACCTGCCTCTTTTTACTAAGAGTATTTGTTACTACATTTGCTTATCTTTGATGATAGTGTTTTTCCAAATCATAGTCCTTTATTAATTTTAACCATTTTCTTTGTCTCATGTTTAAGTCTTTTTGAGTGAAGAGACACTTTAAACATTTGTGATCTGTGTATACCTTACATTTTTCTCTATATAGATAGTGTCTCCAAAGTTTCAAGCTAACTCCAAATCATGGGTAGGGTAGTTTCTTTCATACGAATTCAGCTAGCAAGAAGTATAAGTAATAACCATCCTATTTTGCATAAGAACACACCCTAGACTTTGGTTAAAAGCATCACTAAATATTGTATACTCCTTTCCACTTTCTAATAAAGCTAAGATTGGCATTGAGATTAATCTTTCTTTTAGCTTTATAAAACTATCTTTCACTGGTTATCCCATTCAAACTTTACTCTTTTTCTAAGTTAATATAGTCTATGGTGCAGCTATCTTAACAAATCCCTCCACAAAACATCACTAGTAACTTGCTAATCCCAAGAAGTTCTTAATTTTAGTCATCATCTTAGGTCTTGGCTAATCTACCATTGCCTTTACTTTCTCAAGATCTATTTTAATACCATCCTTATTAACTATGATCCCCAAAAAAGAAACCTACTCCAGCTAGAATTCGCATTTCTTAAAATTTTCGTACAACTTCTCGGCCTGTAATATCTCTAGTACAACACTCAGGTTTTCTTCATGTTCTTCTTCACTTTTTGAATATATCAAGATACCATTAACAAATACCACCACAAATTGATCTAAAAAGTCCATGAAGGTAACTAGAGTATTTGTAAAATCAAAGGGCATTACTAGGAATCCATAATGCCCATATTAGGTTCTGATCATAGTCTTCTAGATATCTCCATCCTTTATCTTCAATTGGTGGCAACCCAACCTCAAGTTAATCTTTTAAAATACATGAGCCCCTTGTAGTTGATGAAAGAGGTCATTTATCTTAGGGAGAGGATGTTTGTTTTTTATAGTAACTTTATTCAATTCTTTGTAATCAATACACATTCTCATGCTCGGTTTAACCAATTTCTTATCTAGCAACTCCTGTATAAACCTTCAATTCTACTAGTTTTGTATGCACCATTCTATATGGAGCCTTAGATGTAAGGGCTATGCCCATCACCAAATCTATGCATAACTCAATCTCTCTATCTAGTGGTAACCTTGGTAAGTCATCAAGAAACACATTAGTATACATGTTTATTGTTGGCACCCCTTTAAGATTAACCTCACTACTAGCTTCTACTATATAGTAATCAATCTACTCCTGCCTTACAATTCATATGTTGGTAGATCTATAAGTCTTTGCACTTCTAACTTAAGACTGATAAGATCAACATTAAGGGAAGTTAAATAAATCACCAAGTTATGAAAGTCTATAGTGGCATGAAATTTTGACAACTAATTTGCTCCTAGAATAACATCAAAGTTGAGCATATCCAAAACAAACAAATTAGTGGAGATCACTCACTCTTATTCTTGACATTTCTACATATTTTCCCTAATTCTCTTCCTACTTTTAATGGAGTACTCACATTCAAAGGATCTTTTAAATTTTTAGATATCAATCTACACATATGTACAAACACTTTAAACATACATGAATGGATCATACCAATATCTAATAGTACATATACACTATTATTATGCACTAAAAGCATACTTGCCACTGTATCCTGGTTTAAAGGGTCTTGGTTTTGTTTTTGTTGAAAGGTAAATACATGAGTTAGAGCTCTCTACCTAGGATTAGTATTATGGGGTATGCTTGCTTGTGCTTGCTCTTAGGGTTGTATTATTTATGGTGTTTATACTGGTTAAGATGCTGTAGCTGTTAGGCCACCTGTGGTTTTGCACTCAAAGGCTCTGTGATCCCTTTTCTTGTAGTTGTAGTATAAAGTTTAGGGAATGGCTTTTTTTTTGTACAGTTTCTACTAGAATGCCTTATCTTGTAATAAGAGAAGTAAGCCCCCTCTGGCCAACTACATTAATGTAGATCGTGTGGTCTTAAACACGTAGAACATTTTCTCCTTGACCCTACTTGTGGTAGTGGAGGCAATACTAAAGGCACTGGCCTAACTTGAATAGGCTTAAGTATGAAGGACACAAGTTTGGCTTGATTTATTGTTGGCCTCTTTCCTTTACCTTTTTTCCTAAAGCAATTCTCGACCTATGGGACAACTACTTCTCTACTCTCTTTCAGCTTTACTCTATGAATTTTTCTTTGTCCACCACTTCTACATAGGTAGGCAATTGGAATGATCCCACCTTATGTCGTAGATTGGGCTTTAAGGCCCTTATAAACCTCCTAGCCTTTGTGGCGTCATTTGCTTTGATTATTTCAGGTAAAAACTTGATCAAGCAATTCAACTCCACCTCATACTTCTCTACAATTTGGCTACCCTACTGATAATTATGATATGATGCCTCCATCCTATCTCTAATACTATTAAGGAGGTATTTCTCATAAAACAATTCTCTAAGCCTCTATAATTTGATAGGTGCTCTTGCTAACCTGGAGACATTGGCCGACTATTTGCAATTGATCCTTTCAACATAAAGGCTACGTAATCCACTTTTCTATCATCTGACACCCTGAGCACAACAAAAGTCTTTTCAATCTCTATTATCCAATGTTTGGCTTCTATTGGGTCATCAACTCTTAGGTTAATTTTTTTTTTTTGCCAACTTGATAAACTTATCTAGCTCAAAATGGTCTTCTATTAGCCTAACTGGTCTTATGGCTTGTTGCTGTTGTTGTGTTATCATTCCCACCAAAGCATTCATAGTCTCCAGTAGCTGTATAGTCATGTTAGTTGTTGGTGCCTGAGCTCCTTGTTATAGTGGTCTTAGAGGGTACCTTTCATTTGGAACATCCATATGTTGTCCAACGCTAAATGAACCGGGTCTTACAGTTCTTCTAGGAGGCATTCTACTTGAGAGGAGACAATTGAATAGACTTAAGGGTTAGAATAAGTTTAAAATGCTAGTGATGGTATACACATATGTATACATATATATATATGACTAAAATAGAGATTTAAAAGGAACTACAAATAAAGATATAAATTAATGTAAAATAAATTGCTAAATGAAAACAATCAACCCTTAATTTGACTTGCTCTCTTCATATCTCATCGTCTTAGATTTATTATCTAAGTTTTCTAGAGATCATAGCTTAAGCTCTATTAATCAAACTTAATCCTAATGATAATTTGCCTAAACTCTATGGATCACCAACCTATACTCCATTGATCATAAACCTAGTTCCAAGGGATCTTTAAACCTTGCTTTGATACTACATAAGCTGTAATGCCTCAGAACCTAAAACGCCACAATCTATCACGTGTCTCTATTGGATGGTAACATGCAAAGGCTTTTACTATACTTGTCTAACTTGACTATACTATAAAATGATTGTAACTCCAATAATATAAACAAATGATTCATAGGAAACTCTTTTCAATGACATTACAAATAAAGTTAAACCACAATATACCACCTTAAATAACTACCATCATGAATAAGATTACTAAACTCCTATTAGGTCCAAAGTATTTAAGTAAAGTAATTTAAGAAGTCTCCAACAATGTGTCAAATAATCTTCTAATTCTATTTCTTCTTACTACTAATCATTGTAGTAATCATAAAATCCATCATTAATCTCATCTTAATAATAATAATATATGTCCCCAGCCTCATGATATTCTGAATACTTGTCATACATACCTATAGCTAAAAAGGAAGAGAGTTGAGCCTAAACCCAATACACGAATATCCAAACACATGCACATGCTATAGTAATACAAGTTGCACACATACGTAATGCAATGAAGACTTACAAGCAATCACTTAATTATCTTTCAATTGATCACCAAGTAACATAGGGGCACTCATGCCCCTGCTACATTATTTATTAAATATTTTTGAGTAATTTAACTCTAGGTTGGAAACTACCACTTTTGGCCTCAACTTTCTACTAGTATCGGGAACTGCTACTTTTGGCTCTAATACTCGTAAACTCTATCTCAGTTCATTAGACAATGTCGTATACTGATTATTGGGGTGTCCTCTTAGGATCTGCCACCTCTGGCCTCTACGCCGAGCCACATATAAGTAACAAGTAAGTCATTTACCAAGTTTGGTTTAAATTCATTCATTTACTATAACTAACAAACATAACCAATAAGCATGGTAAACACATACCTAGAAGAGCAATTTTATATTCTACTTGTTTGCAATTAACAAGATCTTTAGAGCCTATTAAGAAATAGTAATTGATCCTTAGTTTTACTCTACAACAAGGCTTAAGCTTTACTAGGTTGTTTAACTAAGAATCAGTTGCCTGATTTCCCTTCCCCCAAGTTCTATCATAAGTAATACTGACTTAGTATTAAAATAAAATTGAAATAGAAAGATTAAAGAAGTGTTCTTAAAAAACACAACCGTGTGCATGGTCGTGTAGAAGGACATGGGTAGGAATATGAACGTGTATATGTCCATGTACCATACTATACGAAAAGCCTCCTTAGCACGCCTAAGTACACGATTGTGCACTTAGCCGTATATTTCAACACAAGTAGGTATATGCTCATATACCTAGCTGTGTACAATTCCCCTCATAACATCCTCTTCACTTTTATCATGAGTAAGTACATGACCATGTATCTTGACCGTGTATCCCTTTAAACCTTGCAACTTCTCCAATCTCACCATCAATCAACTCTTCCTCCATCCTATCACTCACTAATAAGGAAGACACTCCAAATCTAGTATAAAATCTATTTAATTTCATGAATTTAAGCGTCTTGTTCTAGATCCACAACTTGAAATGTGTTTGATCCGATAACTTTGGCATCTAAATTGCAATATTCAGAAACCTTAAATTGTTACAATGTTATGTTTTAATCAAGTTCCCATTAGACAAGATAACATGTAGAATAAGTAATTTGATAAATATATTTACCTTCGTGATCGCATTTTGATTCAGAAATCCTTTTGTAATTGAATGAGTTAAGGTTTTTTTGTAGCGTAGAACCGACATTGATAACAGAGAGAAAAAAGTATCAAGTAGGGTTTCATTTGGCTTATATAGCCTATTGTCTAAAAGACTAAAATACTCCTATCATAAATGTGTTATTACAATGATGCCCCATGTTGTAAATTCACTTTATATCATATGTTTTTTATATCATATACAATTTTCTAAATTTTGAAACTGACTTAATAACCATCCATATGCTCTATACCTTATAAAACTTATAAGGCACAAGGTATCTTGTGGAACATGTAAAGTTTACCATTTTTCCTATAAATTTCAAGTTTATATGATATTAAAAAAGTAATTTATATTAATATTACAAGTTCTTCATATATATATATATATGGAACTTATAGCAAAACCTATAAAATTAAAAGAGTAATTTTCCTTTCTTCATTATTTCAAATTTAGGTAATTAACTACTTAACAAATAGAAAATAATAAGAAGAAAAAAATGGTAAAATATAAAGGTGGAGAGGAAAATAGGAAAGAACAAGGAAAAAAAATGGAAAAAGCAAAGTGAGAGGGATGACATTAATTTAGCCATTTAGATTATTAACTTATGGGTCAAGGCTCCTTTATTATTATTTTTTTTTACTAAAACATTTGGTTGAAAAATATAATATTATGATTTATTATTTATTAATATTATTTAATAATTTTGTATAAGGTAGAGATAGAGTACCTTGGAACTTGTAATCTATATACCTTAAACTACATGTTTTAGGGTGGATATAAGGTAAAAAGACCTCATGCACATACTATACTTTGTGAGAATAGGTTTAAAAAATTTTATACCTGGAAACTACCTATGACCATTAATATTCATCAAAAACCTACTTAGTCAAATAGGATACGTGTGCACAAAATTATTCCTATAAAACAATGGTATTTGTTTACCCTTACCTAGATAGGTTCTAATTTATCTTCTGAACTACCTTTTAAGTCATTTTCTAAGTTATCTTCTGAGTTCATTTTTGCTCTAAATGTTCTTGGTGTATCGGATTATGTATTATGATTCTTTAACTATTCTAGAAGACTTGTTAAACACATAATGAGCTTTACTGCTAATTGAATATCCTAAGAATATGGTTTTGTAAGCTCTTTTGTCAAATTTTCCTAAAGTTATTCTCATTTTCTTCACTAAACACTTACTTCCAAAAACATGAAAATAGGAAACTTTAGGTTTCCATCCTTTAAAAATTTCATACGATGTTTTTTTAGTTAAAGGCCTTACATAAACATGATTAATGATGTAGCACGCAGTTAAAATTGCTTCAGCCAACAAATATTGTGTTATACCACTTCCAGTTAGTAAGGTACGTGTCATTTCTTAGATTGTTCTATTTTTACACTCAACTACTCTATTTTGTTATGGAGTATAGGGGGTAGAAAAATTATGTGTGATGCCATTTGCTTTACAAAATTTAATAAAATTGTTATTTTCAAATTCTTTCCCACTGATCATGGAATATCCTTTTTCATTTTAAACTTGTTTTGAAAACTTTTTAAAGGATTTGTGGGCATCACATTTATGTTGTAGAAATAAAACCTAAGTATATTTAGAAAAATCATCAACTATTACAAATCCATATTTGTTACCACCTAAACTTAAGGTTCATGTAGGGCCAAATAAATCCAAATGCAATAGTTCTAATAGCCTTTCGATAGAGATAATATTCTTAATCTTATGAGAAATAGATACCATTTTATTTTTCGAACATATAGCACAACAAAAATCTTCTCTAATATTCAATTTTGGCAAACCATTAATTAATTAATTTTTTAATAAATTCTCTAATAGTGTAAAACTAATATGTCTTAACTTTTTATGCCATAGATAAATACTATCATTGATAGACAAAAAACAACTTCCAACATCTACTTTAGTAGGTTTAATTAATAAATATTCTTTTTCTTATAGCCTCTAAAGAGTTTTATATTATCTTTATTATATGATGTGACCTTATCTTGATCAAAAGTCATTTTATATCCTTTATCGCAAAGTTGACTAATACTTAATAAATTATGCTTCAAGCCCTGTACCAAATATACAATTTTAACAATGAAAGGGGGAATGCTAATGTTACCAATTGTGATGATTCTTCCTTTATTATCATTACCAAACTTCATATATCCTTTTTCTTTCCATTCAAGGCTTATGAACAATGAAGTGTTACCGATCATATGATGTGAACGCTTACTGTCAAGATATCACTTACCCTTAAGTTTTGCTCTGTATTCCTACAATCATCAGAAAAAGGATCATACCCTTTTTGGAACCTAAACAAGCTTAGGCCCTTTAAAATTCAAGCTTGTGTTGTTGAGTTGATTAACTTAATTTAAACTAAGCTTGTTATTTTTATAATAATAATTCTTTTCAATATGTCCTAACTTGTTACGGAAGAAACAAGCATAGGTATTGGTTACATTATACCAGTCTCTTACCTATCTTGATTGCCAATGATCAGGATACCTTCTGACCGGTCTCCTATTATATCCCTTGATAGGATATTCTCTATTTTGATTTGGGTACCTTCTAATGTACCTTTTGTCTTATGATGCAACTTTGCCTTTGTCTTTATTTTTATTATTTTTATCATTCTTTTGAATTAGATTTTTATTTGATTTAACAAAAATAGTCCTTTTTACAACATTTGAGCTTTTTTCTTTATTATATCCTAAACTAGATTTTGAGTTGTCAATTCTTTAAGCAGAAATTAACGTTTGTAATTTTTTATCACTTTCACTAAATTTACTAAATGTGTTGTCAATTGTTTGAGAAAGTTCATTTATTTTAACTTTAAGATCTTTAATTTCTTTTCTTAATAGATCATTCTCATTAGTTAAAGCATCCTTTGCTATGCATAAATTGTCATTATCAATATGTAGAACTTCAAAATCAGTTTTTAATATGTCAATCTCATCAACTAAGAGTGCAATTGTTTGAGTCAACACATTTTTCTCATCAACTAAGGCTCTATTTTCTAAATTAAATTTGTTAATTTTAACGTCTGCTTTAGTCATTGCATTCAACAATTTTTTAATCTCAGCATAAACATTATCAGGTAAATCCTCTTCTAATTTAAAATCAAAATGTACCTCAAACATTGCCATGAGTCACGCATTTGCTTCCCCATCTTCATCTTTAGAATTCTTTGTATCAATTTTTTAGTCTTCTAGGTCACTCTAGGTTGATAACAATGCTTTATGTTTCTTCTTGTACTTTTCAAGTTTCTTGATAAGCACTTGACATTCATATTTTATATGACCTGGTTTCTTGCATTTAAAACATATCAATTCCTTCTTTTTCTCTTTCTTTTCTTTATAACCTTTTCCTGTATCAAATTTTCATGGTTAGAACTTGATCTTTTATTAAATGATGTTTTCTTACCTTTTCTTTTTAGAAATTGACTAAGATGTTTAGCTAGCAAACTTATGTCTTCATCTTTATCACTTTCTACTTCTATATCAGAATCGTTCTCCACTTTAACTTTAAATTCTATGTTCCTTTTACTATTATCTAGATTAGAAGTATGTCTGATGTGAGATTCATATGCCATTAGTTTTTCTCTTAGCTGGCTTAATGTTAGTTTATTCACGTCTTAAGCTTCCTCGATTGCAGTCTTTCTAGCACCCCATGATCTGGGCAAAATTCTTAAGATTTTTTCTACAAGGTTAGCATATTTCAATTTATGGTTAAGTAAAGATAATTGATTTGTAATTGCTATAAAATGATTAAATGCTTCCTTAATATTTTCATTGGACTTAAACTGAAATAACTTATATTCCTTCATTAATGAGTTAATCCTAGCATCTTTGATTGTGGATGTTCCTTCATGAGTTTCACAGAGTCAGTCCCAGATTTCTTTTACAGTCTTGCAAGAAGAGATTAAGTAATATTTCGAATGAGCTATTGTAACAAGTAAAAAGTTCTTAGCTTGATGATTCTTTTCAAGCTTTCTGTTCTCAGCTTGTCAGAGTCTGATCTCCATCCTCTTAAACAGTTTCACCTCCAAATTGTATAATTTCCCATGAGTTAAAGTTCGTCGCCTTGATGTAAGTTTCCATCACAAATTTTCAATAACCAAAATTAGTACCATCAAAGTAAAGAGCACAATTAGTAGAGATAGAAATATTGTTTTCAGCCATAAGATCTTGATCTGAAAATATTATTAGAGTCCTTGCTCTAATGCTAATTGTTGGTCCCAAATTAAGTAATCAAGAGGGGAGGGATAAATTGATTTCTTGCTAAATTTAAAAAAAAAAAAATTGCTAGTTAAAAATAACCCTTTTGACTACTCAATTTAACTATGGTGTGAAAACAATTAGTTATAAACAATTATAAGTTATTACAAAATAGAAATTAAAAGATAGAAAAAAGAAAATTGGGCAAGCTATTTATAGAGGTTCTACTGTAAGCGCCAGCTCGCTCTTCTAGCTTTACTGCCAGGGACTCAGTTTTCCACACCAATATTGTTCCACTAATCCAAAATAAACTTGAGAGATTACAATTATTCTACCAACACCTTGGCTTCAAAAACACCTTGCTTTGCCTATCTAGCCTATCTCTAAGGCTATTCATATATTTATAGATTTACAAGTAACTTCTCACTAATACACGAATGTAGCTTTTGAGAATTATCAAAACATATGAGGAAATGAGAATTTGTATCTTCAAAAAATTAATTCAAGTGTAATATGAAAATATGTAAAATACAGAGTAGCTTTTGAATATCTAACATACTACAAATTAATAATAAGTAGTAACATTTTCAAAAAAATATAACATTACAATAATATTTTCCTCAAATAATAACATCAAACACAATAAAAAAAAAACTTCAATTTTTTTCCTAAGAAAACATACAACAATAAATTAATTATTGAGGAAATGCTTAAATCTTACTTTATTAGTTCAAATCCCTCCTTTGCTCTATAAAAACACTTAAACTTCTTCTTCTTGGGAATGAGAGGAAAAAAAACAAAATAGATTGAGTTTGAAGATATGAAAAATCATAGTAAATGTCTTCTATTTCTGTATTTATATATATTTTTTCTCTACCATCGTTTTGTGAGTTACTTTTTATATTGTCGGTGGATGTTAAAGTAAAAAAAAAAAATGGATGGTGGAATTACTTAGTGTGGTAGAACTTTAAGGTGCGGACCTCATTCATGCTTTCAAGCATTTTGTTTGAAGACGTGAATGAGATCCATGCTTTCAGTACAAATTGTATCGAAGGTACAAATTGGGTCTGCCCCTTCAGTTTTAATGTTCCTCCCCTAAAGTCGCAAACCACATCCATGCAATCGAAATTTATTTTAGGAATAATTATTTTTGATACAATATTTGCGTAATTTTTTTAATAGTACTATATTTAAGAGTGGAACCCCCATTTCTGGTTGTCTAAAGGTAAAGACGACTAGCAGTAGATTTCAAGTACATATATATACATAAATAAATGTTTGGATACTATTTAAAAAAATCAACATTTTTTAAAATTTTATTTTATTTTTTTATTATTTTAGTTGATTAACGTATATATAATATCAATTACAATATTTAAATAAAATTATTAATAATGTTGACATGGTGATGATGTGACAATGATAGGTTAGCATCCATACAGGCAAATGCAGGAGTGTGTCTATTATATTTTGAAAAAAAAAATGGAGTATCATTATATTTTACAAAGTTCACATGGATAGTGAATATAATGTACCAATTTATTTATTTATTTAAGTTTGTCTTCTACCAACATCAGTCTTCATATTATTTGTGTTCTCTTACCCTGAAATGAGTTGATGCAGATAAAAGGTTTCTTCTAATCTGATTGATTTCGTATCAGCTAGCAATTAGGTTCTAATACCGACATAGAGTAATGGAATAATGATAATCCATTCAGCATTGATCAAGCCATTGACTAAATCTTAAAATATCATAAAATAATGAAAACATAAAAAATAAAAAGTAATAACAAACCAAATATAAGATATCCACTATTAACGTATTATGTTTCCCATTCTTTTAATAGTGAATATCTTATATTTGGTTTCTCAATTTTATTATTTATTTATTTATTACTTTTAAGTTTCAATATCTTATTTAGGTAATATGACATCGTTTTTCTTTTTTTTTTTTTTGAATTCTATCTTTTAAGGTTTTAATTTATATTATATAAATAAGAGTTCATTCTTGCAACAAACACAAATCCGAGTTAATGTAACTTTGATTTAGAGATTAATTCTCGTTTCACTGCAATAGCATGAGAAAAGGCTATGAATATGTTTACCCTAACTTGATTAATGCCAAATTGATCATCATGGCTTCCTTCAAATTGAGTCAAGACCGATATAGACCCATAAGTTCCTTTAGAAGAATATTAGGATGGAATAATAGTTGTTCATATGAATCATATCGTTACCCATGATACATCTTTTTTTTTTTTTTTGAATTTTTTAACTCCACTCGTTATTTAAAGCGTTGCTTATTATTATTTAAGACAAGTTAAAAAAGGGAAATAATATTTACGTATGAGTTGCTATTTAGGGACAAGGGAAAAGAAATATTCTGCTATAAATAGCATTGAAATCTCACATCAGAAAGACAAGAAATACATTATGTTAGCATTTATATATAATTAGGGGACAATAAGGCTTAGTAACTCATATTCACAATCTTCTTACTTACAATTATCACTATCAACATGTGAAGCGGATAAAAAGGGAGAGACGATGCCTAGAGTGGAAGGTGATGAAGAGTTGTAAGAACATTATGCTAACTTAAGGTAAGGTTCCATGAATCCTTTCTTTATGGTAATTTTCATTAAAAGTGCAAACGAACAGATGAAGGGAAAACAAAGAGTACATTTGTATCGAATATAAGGATATATAAGAAATCTATTAATAGTGATTATAGGAAAATAAGACTTCAATTAAGGATATTCATGTAAAGGAATTTACATTGGTCAATTATATAGTTGAAAGGTGAAGAAATAAATATAAGAAACCCTAGATTTAGCTACATGTTTAATTCTAGTTAGTGTAGACACAATTACTTTAAAAGATGAATCAGGAACAATTAGTGGTTAATTTCTACTTAAATTTGAGGTAAAGTTAGGGTTCAATCAAGGTTATGTAGGGTAAAAGAGATAGAAGGGTCATGAAATAAGTGCAAAATACTGAAAATAAGAAAATAAATAAATTTCATATTATGGGTATTTAAGTAATTTTATAGCTATGAAGAGAATCTTTAATAATTTTTTACCTTAGAATATTTAAGCCCTTACAAAACCTCACTCCCCTCTTTTCTGAACTTCACTTCCCTTTACAAACAATGCTCAAATAGGTGATTTGGAAGTCTCCAATTAACTCAATACACGGAATCCACGAGGTAAGTATTAATCTAATTTGGATTTGGAACACCCTTTTGTGTTAATAAATGTTTGACTAAATGATGGATTTGTATTACAGTTCAAAAACAATTAGGGTAAGCAAATTTAGAGTGTAGATGATTGAAGTAACTCTAGAATTGATTGAGTAATTCAACCAGGTAAGCTAATCTTTTTACACTAAACTTTATGAATTAAACAACTTTTTGTATTGGATTAAAAGTAAGGAAAAGATAAGTGAGGATTGGCTTGGAAAAGGGGATTAATTGTGTAAAAACCGACCCTTTCATGAGATTTAGAGGGGTGCACGGCCAGGGTATATGGCCATGCACTTTTCCGTGGTGAAAATAAGGACAAATTGTAAAAAATGTGCTACATGGCTAGGTACACATTTGCGTACCTACTCGTGTTGAAGTATATGGCTAAGTAAACAACTGTGTATTTAGTCATGTCAAAATGCCTTGACAAACAGAAAGGTATATGGTTGTGTTCTAACCCGCGTACCTATATATAGCTACATATACAATCGTACTATCCTATAACACATCTAAAATGATTCTTCATCCATATTTCTTGAATTTTATGAAATTTAAAATCCGTTTTGCACCAAATTAAGTCATTAGGAAGGGAAATCATCAACCTACACTTAGAATTATAAACTAAGCAAATCTAGATTGACTTGCAAGTTAGTGCTAAGTTAGTTCTTTATGTATAACAAGTCATACTCGGGCTCAAAGTTGTTATTCTAGTGACCTCAAAATAGTTCCTCCAAGCATGTGACTACCTTGTTTGTGGTTTGTGCTTGGTAGCATAGAATTAAAATGCACTTAAATGATATTTGATTAAGAGTTGGTTGTTACTTATGCTTAGATCGGTTTAGGGGCCGATGGTGGCAAGAGCACACCAATGATCTTTGTATGATGTCGTCTGTAGTGAAGTCATATATTGAAATGATCTAAGTAGGTTTAAGATTACTCATGGGTATTAGGGCTAGAAGTGGCAATTTCCAACACCGTAGAATTAGGGTCGGAAGTGATAGTATCTCGAATATATAAGATTATATATATTAATAAACTTCTAATGACTATGTTGTATGGAGTTATGATAACTCCTATGTTGCTTGATGGATTTAAAATAAAGATAATAAAATTGTTGGATGTTTCTTGTTTACATATGAATATATGTGAATCTTATATGTGTATGTCATGTGCATGTGCTTATGGTTAACATGTATTGAGCATTAGCTCACCTCTTGCGGAAAATTATTCTTTTTTTTTTTTAGTTGTAGGTTTAGACGATACCTCCTTTTATGATGAGCTAGGGGTGGACTATAAGCAGAATAAGGAGGAAGTAGAATATTATTATTATTATTATTATTATGAAGACTAGCAAAATTTATTTGAGAGTAGCTAGAAGAATTGTGTTTCCTATTGAGAAGACTATTGATGTATTAGAAGTATTGTAATTATTATTTTATTGATGATAGTTATATTTTTATTTTAAGAGGAATAATAATAATGAATACTATAGAGTTTGTCCAGTTAATTGAGAGTGGTTGACAGGTTGCATAGGAGATGATGATTAAGCCAGTTAAAGAGCCTTACGTGTTACTAAATAGCAGTGACACATGGCAGGTTGTCGAGCTCTCAGTTCTGGGGCGATAAAATAAGATTGCCAACCAAAATAAGGGAAATGAAGTAGTTTGGTTAACTAAAGCAAGGGTTAGTTTACTTAAAATATGGTAGTCATGTAGGTTGTTGAAGTTTGGTCAACCTTTTCATCATCAATTTTTAGTTATCATTATTTGATTTCATATTATGATGTCAAGAACCTTATTATCTAATATCTTCGACACTAATCTCTTAGTAAGATGGATCAACTTCAAATTCCCTCCACCCCTCAATTGACAAAGAGTTTTTCCAGTAATTTCTTCATATTCCAAAAGAGTAAAAGTTATCATTTTTCACTCTTTCTTTCGGCATGATATGAAATGACTCATGAAATATGAAATGAGTCAATGAAGCCTATAAAAAAGAAAATAATATAGATAAAATTTCAAAATAAGAAAATTGTTGGTAATTATGCAATATAATATGCAACTTGCCTAAGGTAATCTTATTATATAGAGTCTTTCCTTGGACAAACCTTAAGGTTAGGCTTTCTTAGTTACATGAAGGGGAAATCCAATGTTGACATAGAATGTGGATATGGCAAAGATGACATGCGTATACCTTATTTTTGGGTCTTTTCCAATGGATTGATCTTTTCATTAGCGTAAATGGAATGGGTCCTTGATCCTCAATGACCTACATAAAGAAAGAAGTTAATCATTGGAAAAAAATATGGTAGGAAAAATTTATCCAAAACTAAATAAAAGCTTTGACTACTCAAAATTAATGTAGCTATCAAATGACCCAAACAATTATGGATGCATTTAATTGATCAAACAGCATTATTAAATCAATAAAACATATAGGAGATGATTATATAAATGTAGCGAAAAATAAGGAATAATTTCAAAGGCATGCACAAACTTATTAACACTTTATTGAATTGTCCATTGTTTTTAGATCATGAAAAATATGTTAAGCCACTTTTTTGGAATTATTGACATGCTAAAGACAATTATTAATTGTGATTAACTTATTTCTATTGTTGATAAATTATATTAAGAAATTGTGATATTGACAATTGTGTGTATATTGAAGAATTGCTTTTTAGTAGTAGCAAAGGGTGTAATAAGGGCATACTGATGAACTTTGACTTGAAGGTAATAGTGGCAACATAATAAAGAGCTATGCCTCAAGAATAACTGAAGCATAAATGGACAATTATGTGATCGCTTGATGCTTAATGTGTGGATAAGTGTATATATTAATGCAATAATCATATTCACATTAAATCAATTTGATACCTTGTAGAGTTAAATGTAAGATTTAATTAAATGCATATATGTGATGTACTGAGTTAAGCATCATATAATAGAAGATATCTTCCATGTATAAATGTATATGTGGAAATTTTATGCACATGCCTGTATAGGCATGTGGTAGAATAATATTTTATTTTTTTTTTAGTCACTGGAAAAAAAAAAAAAAGAAAAAAAGGATATGGACATAGATCATCATATTTTAGTTGTATATCTTCATCATTGAATGATGTGAGAACATAGCTTAGAGTAGTTTTCATTAGATTATGAAGGTCCTCCATCATCTTCAACTAGTAATATAACTTAGAGTAGTCTATGACGTTGGAAACTCAAGTACCTCTTCTTCTCTCTATTTCTTGGAGATTTGCTAACTCAAAGAGGCCATAACCTTGCATAAGGTGCCTTAAAAAAAAAGGAACAAGTGTAAATGTTCATTAAAAGAAAATGTTGTAGCTAAACATACAAACATGACAAGAATAGATATGGGTTTTCATTATAATACCTTTCTAGCTACATTATAAAGGAAGAGAGAGAGAGAAGTGAGCTTTATTCCTTGTTCTAAAGGGTTTAAGTGAGGTAGGTTTAATAAAAGGGGTCAAGAATTAGTTATAGGCTAATGATTAGTTAATGGGCCTTGTATCAAGTTAAGCCACTAATAATTTGCTTCTCATATGGCTCCAGACACTTGTCCATCTTCTATTCGTGACAAGTTTGAAAATGGTTGCTTACATCTTAACATACCATGGGTCATAAATTTGATGATAAGTCTAGTGAAAATTATGATCTAAGTGCTAGAATGGATGACATAGACAAGAATCTATTTTCTAATTCTGAAATTCTTCAATCATATCAACCTATAGAATCATCATCTTCTTAGGCAGTACATTTCAACTCTAATCCTATTCTAAAAGGAATCATATTACAAAAATATGGAAATTAAATGGAAATGACCCATTAAGGTGAATTTTAAAGGAAAAGCAATTGTTTGACTTTCATCAAGTTATTGATGAACAAAGAATTATGATAGCTTCTTTTGCTATGGAAGACGGGGCCTTATATTGGTTTCAATTGATGCATTGCAACCATCAAATAAGTTTATGGAAGAACTTTAACCATGCATTAAAGATCATATTTGATCCCTTTGAATAGTTTGAATATGAATATATCAGTTTGAGACACTTTCTAACAAAGTTTTAGGCTTGTGTTTTATTTGGTGATTTTACATCTAGACTTAAACTAATTCTTAGACATGAAGTGCAAATATCTAGATTTGACACACTTTCTACTATAGTTATACAAGCAGTTTGGTTAGCTAAAATGCATTAAGCTAAATTCTTAGAACAAATCTCATTAACTAAACTCTCTTTTTCTCAACCATACAACACAAATAAATCCCCTCCATTTCAATTTTCTAAACTGTGCACTACTCTTCTTTCTTCTCCTCACAATCTACCATTAACAACACCTTCTTCTTTAGCTCTTGCACAAATGTTCATCTCTATCAAACGTCTCATTGCTTTTGAAATGTTAGCTAGATCTATAAAGTGTATATGCTATAATTGTGATAAGACATATTACAAATGATATTAATGTAGAGCAAAATTCTTACAACTTTTACAAGATGATGAGGATGAAAAGGGTTAACTAGAGAACAATTGGAACATGATGATTTAGCTATGATGACATATATATATATATATATTACTATTAATTATCACTCTCTATGGAGCATTGCCGCCTCACACACTTCATTTTAAAGGGTCTATTAATAATTATGTCCTTTTAGTACTAATGTACTCAAGGAGCACCCATAATATAGTGTAAAGTAAGATAGCAAAACATTTAAGTCTCACCATGTGATGACTGACATTAGTAATCAACTTGAATGTGATGGCTAGTGTATTAATGTACCATTACTCATCCAAGGATTGGTGTTTTTCAAATTGTTTATGTTTACCTAATCAAATAAGTTGAGACTATATTGGGAGTACAATGGCTTCAAAGTCTAGGTCATATTACTATTAATTATAGTTAATTAACAAGGAATTTCATGTGACAAGGATTCAATATCACTCTAATTGCAAACACTATAGAAATGATTCAAACTAATTTTATGGCATCTTGTTTTCAACTATTGGCTTATGAGGTTAAGTTTAACACATTTGAGAATATTGCCAACAATACTGCCATTTCACAAGTATTAAACAATTTTTTTTCATTTGTTTGAGACACCTTCATCATTGCCACCACTTTGAATTATTTGACATCATATTTATCTTGATAATGATGCTTCACCCATTAATTTTAGACTTTATTGCTTTCCATATTTTTAAAAGAGTGAGATTGAGAAGCAAATGTGAGATATGTTGGAATAAGGCATTATATAGTGTAGTATAAACTCATTATCTTAACTAATTTTTCTCGTGAAAGAGAAGGTTGCAACTTGGATTTTTTGTGATGACTATATAGCTTTAAATAAAGTAACTATTAAAGATGAATTTTCAATTCATACTATTAATGAGTCAATTGATAAGTCAAAAGGATACCTCAATTTTTTCAAAGTTGGATTTGCATTACAGATATCATGAGATAAACATATACCCCAATGGGAGGTCAAGTTGACATGGGAAGTTGCTTTTATAGCTCATAAAGGTTACTATGAGTTCCCAGTCACATCTTTCAAACTTAGAAACGTATTAACTACTTTGAGGTTTACTAGAACTCATATTTTTAAGCCATATCTAAGCTAGTTTGTCATTGTATTTTTTTTTTTTATGACATCTTGGTATACAATATGACTCTGGGTTTACATGTGGCTTACTTAACTACGATGCTTAGGTTCTCCCTCTTCACACCTTGCATTTGAAAGAAATTATGTGCATATTGTTAGAAGTTCTATGGAGTACTTAGGACACATTTGTCCATCAATGGGTTAGCCTTAAACCATTAAAGATAGAAGTAGTTTGAAATTAGCCATTACAACACTTCCTATTATGAGGGAGCAAATATTACTCATTTTGAAGCAATATATAATAGAGCGCCATCAACTACTTCTACTTATATTTAGCAAACCTTTAAACTTAATGCAGAAGAAATTGAATTGGCTATTAGAGATAAAATGTTGCACGCTTTGATAATAATTTAGCTTAAGCTTTCCAAATGTTAGAAAGGTTAGGCTAGTGCATAAGAGTTAGAGTTAACTTTACATACTAACATACATAGTGTTTTTCATGTTAAAACCCTTAAGAAAGCTCATGGTTCTACTCTACCTTCATTAGATCTTTTTGCAAAGGTTATAAGAAGTCACCTTAATCTAACTCCATTCTGTATAGTCGATGCTCATACTGTTACTCAACAAGGATAAGACTTAGTTTAGTAGTGTGGTTTAACTCTAGAATATTTGGGAATTGGATGACTTTTCAATAGTTTTACTGACAATACAATCTTAGGGATAAGTCGTATTTTAAGGAGGGGAAGAAAAATGTCACAACATGACCTAAACGTGTCAAGAAAAGTGTAGGATAAGGAATACACATAACATAGTGTAAAATTGGCAATATATGTATAGACTTGTCAATATATTTTTGCATATGCAATCATAGATGGCATTTATAACAACTTTTAATAGAGAAAATAAATAATTGTAACAGTGTCTCTCAAAATCAGCTTCATCATTAAAAAGGTACAAATGGAATGAAAATAAAAGGGGAAAAGAGTTCTACATTCCTAGAAACTAAAGTTGCTCTTCTTCTCTTTATTTTCTTAGAGTTCTTGACTCAAACTAGCCATAACCTTCTATAAGAAGCCCCATAACAAAAAGAAACAAGTGCTAGTATCCATTAAAAGTAAACATCATAATTAAACATATAAACAAGAGAGAAATAGATGGATTTCATTCCATCATACTCAATGGAGATGTTCATTAAACCGAGCCAAATTAGATTGTGAACTAAAGGAAATTGCAAAGTGTGATTTTTTATATATCAAAGTTTAGCTCATGGATAATAAAAAAGGTTCATAGTTTGATTTGAGGGGTTGAACTAAACTGTATCATTAAACTTGAATTAAACCACTTCATATTTTGTCTTTAAAAAAATCGTTTAGTAAATTATACTTTTTTTCAATGCATAACCTTAAATACCTAACTCCTGGTTGCAATTCTCATATTTTACTTTATTTAATACCTTCACTTCTCAATCCTCCCAAATCCGATCTTTCAATCTCAGTGCATCTTGATCGTGTCTCTTAGCCTCACATCTCTACTTTACTACGACACTACAATCTCTATCCTTTGACTATAGCAATTAGCCTATCTCTAATGCAACCTAAGCTTTGATGTTGAACTATTTTCTGTAGTTCTCCCTAGCATCCAATATTAGCAAGGGAAGCATTGAATTAACAACACAGATGGATTTATCATTTTAGTTGTTTCATAACTGTATCTTGTTTTAATTTCATTTTGTTTACTATATTTTTTTACAAGTTTCTTGTCATTTCAGTAAAGTTATTAGAACTATTGAAAAACTCTTAAATTATAGTTTGTGTTTGTGAAAGTGGCTCTAACCAAACCGAGTCTAATCAAACTACAATTATGTGCTTCAATTCAAAATCTTAAACTATCAAAAGTGGTGTGTTTCTATAGGGATATGTACCAAACTACATCAAATGTAGTTCAAGAATTAAACCAAATCAAGTTGTACCATGCATGCTCCTATTACTTGTTCATGGATCCATATTATATGTCAATTTTTCTCTCATGAAAAGGCAATTTATTTTTTTTTAAATATACATTTAATTCATAGCATTTATTTGTTTTTTTATTTAAATTATCAACATTTTCTTTTTCTATATAAGTCCATAATGCTATCAAATCTTCATGAAAATAGGTTATTTTATCAAATCCATTAAATTTTCTCGTTTTCTACCCTCTCTATAAGTACATGGGAAATTGTTGATGAGATGCAGTGATAATCAAATTCATACTTATTAAATAGTGGCCCCGTTCAATCGTCGGTCCAGGATACCAAACAATAGAGACTTTACATTAACTTTAATACTTTTTTGATACCCATCTAAGTTAATTAGCAAGAAATGGCTCATTCCCCAAAGTCCTAATAAAAAGCAAAAAAATAAACACTACAATTTCCCTCCTAAGCTTTAATCCCTTTTCTCTCTCTCTCTCTCTCTGCCTTCATTCAATTCACTTTCTGACCTCCACTTTTCTAAACACTACCAAATCACACTACTCTGCAAGCTAATTATTACTCAAAAGAGAGAGAGAGAGAGAGAGGTTGCTGGGGCACTATATATGTAGGACGATTGTTAGATTCGGGAAAAGAAAAGTGAAACAGTGAGAGCTACTGGAGCTGCTGCCTCAAATACAACGACAGACACTCAGACATATAGACACAGTAGTACGTACGCATACTAACACTGCAGTGTGCCTGTCTTCACATATAGACGTAGGTAGTAGATGCAGTTCCGGCAGTATGCACAGTCCAATATATTATTTAGAACAGAAAGATTCTATTTTACAATTTCTGTTTTCAGTTTGTTACTCACATTGATTTCCATATATTTATATTAAAGAGATTTTAATGGATGAATCATGAGTGACCTTGTTGATCGATAAACTAAGAAGGGATAAATGTAATGATATTTTTAAACTATTGATCTGGTACCAAATACCAACAATACGGTAATTAAAACTCTAAAATCATTGCCAAAAAGCTCATAAATTCGAAGCTTAAACATTGATATATTTTTAAAAGTTACATAAATATAAAAAGTGTATATTGTAAAGTTAGGGAGTCTATTTTATACCTAATTAATATATCTGAGATAAATTTAAGATTTTTCTAGATATGAAATTTTCACAAAGTTTCCACATACCTAATTTTTTACAAAGTGTGCATTTATTCCTAGGACCTTAGCTGGTGATCCGAGCTCTAGAGGAAATACCTGCTCCATCTATTGTACATATACAACCCGTAAGCACTCACATAATTATCATTTAGAAGTATACTAAAGTTTTACAGCTCTGTTAACATAAACACTTGTATCGAAGATAGGATTGAATATGTTGAATTCTATCATTATCCGGGGCTTCTAAGCTGCCATGTCCATTTTTAATTAATTGCTCTATTTCTTAATAAAATAAATGAATGATAATATATATATATATATAGATATATACGTCAATGGAACACAAAAAATTAAATGGGAAACCTTTGTCCCACTTAGGCAATGCAGTGTTCAGAACAAATCTGTATATCTGAAGAGCCACCCTGGAGACTGATTTAATTTATGAAGAGATAACGATAGTGAGATTTCTGGGTAAATACAAACAACTCCCTTGTACGTGCCATTCAATGTAAGTACAAACCATTTACAAATAGTCCAAAATCAATCACATGTAACAATGAGATTAATGGACTGAACGGGTATCAGTAACTGAATTTATGATGGTAACGTACTCATATATAACTATAGCCAGTCCCTTACATGTTCATCCTGAACGAAACGCATGCAATGCTAGTTAATTGCTATTGGAAAAAAAAAAAGGAAAAGAAATTATTGAAAAATTCAAATATATCCCAAAAATATAAATTAATAACTAAACATGTAAAGTTTTTAATTACGTGCTTTTATCTTTCTATATCTATTAAGGATATATACAAAGAGATTTAGCAACGGTTTTGAGTCATAGAGAAACCAAAGCTAAAGGAAGAAATCTTTGGAACGTAACCTTATTTGGTTTGATGGAATCTATGTCAGTCATCTTCATATTGTCGTTCCGTTAATTCTAAATTTGGGTTCATCGGATATGTGTATATTTAAAAAAGTTACCATACGTTATAAGTTAAGGGATCTACATATGCATACAAGACAAAATGATTTTCGGGTGATGTATGTTGTTGCATTTATCCGATAATTACTCATGCCCATGTAAGATTTACTAACTTATGTCGTCCAACAATGCAACTTAAGCAAAAGAAGTCCGTAATAATTAGATTATGGCTTTACAATAGTAAACCAATTAAAAAGATTAATCCATCTATTAATTACCTTTATTATATGGCCAATATTACAACTAAACTACATAAATTAAACATGTAATTTCTTTCTAACAACAGTTTACAAGTTGATCATATAATCATCCCAATATAAAACAAGAACAAACAAACTTTAATATTGGAAACAACTTTCTAAGGCATTCAAATTTAACTTGAATTAACCTATAGCCTTTGGGTTATCAACAGTAGTGTTGCAGCTACCGATTTATCTAGGGCAAAGAACTGAACTGATTCAAATTACGGCCACCACCCCATGCCTGAAGTCCATTGTTCCACGAGCTTCCGTTGCCGTCGCTGTCGGTCGGTGCATATGAGTTTCCGAAGAACCACTCCGTCGCGGCATCGCCTTCCTTTCGTGAATTACCGGGCACATGTGGTTTCCGCACGGTATTATTATCCTGGTTTTGAATCAAAAAGGTGGCATGCGGCGGTTTCACCACCTGGTGGTGATGATCATGAGCGTTTTCGATATTCGAAACGGACGGAACCGTAGTAACTTCCTTTTGGTTATTCTCTTCATTATTGGCAAAAAGCGTAGACAGTCTCTGCTGCTGTAACTTCCAGTGCAAGTCTTGGTTTATTGAACTCAGCGATTCGATCGAAGAGGCAAGTGAGCTGTTGATGTTCAAATTACTCCCTATCTGATCACCTTGATTGATATTAGGGTTATTGGTGGTAAAACTGGGGAGTGGATAATTAAATCCTACAAGAGAACCGGGAGAAGAGTCTAGGGGGAAGCGTGGTGGGCTTGTCATGAGGGAAGATGGAGGTGGTGGCACATCGGAGAAGGGCAAAAACTGGCCATAAGGTCCAGAAGTAGTGGAGCCATGAACCCTAGGGTAGGCTGACAACCCGCCTAGGGGGAAATCGACAGCTGGGGTTAGGCCGGAGAAGTACTTCAATCCACCGAAGTCCGAAGGCGAAGCGCAAACTTTCGGGTCGGCAGTGAGGTGGCCGGAAGATGACTTGACCTTCTTGTTCTTCCTGCATCCGCCGCCTATTGGCACGTTCCTTAGGGCGCCGCCTTTGGTCCAGTACCTCCTGCATGTCTTGCAGAAATGCCTAGGCTGAGTGAGGCTGTAGTTGTTGTAGTAACAGAACTTGGTATTAGATGAGTCACATCTAGGGCACTTTAAGGTCTGTTCGGGAGGCAGTTTTGCCGAAGACGTCGGCGTTGCCTTTCGGGGCGCAGAGGTTGAGGAATCGTCTTTTGGTGGGGGCTTTGCGTTGGCAGTATCCGGTGGCATCATGTGGTGCTAAGTCTATATGTTGGAGGAAATTGATAACCCGGGCAATTCAAAGTATTAGTATATATATTTCATTTTGTGTTAGTGTGAGGAAGAGAGAGAGAGAGAGAGAGAGAAAGAGAAGCAATAGGATTGTGAAGTTTTGTAGTTGGGGTTGATGTGTGGGTGGTTCAGTTTCCTTTTTCAGAGGCAAAGATACTGGAATTCAAGGGTTTCATGCATGAGAGAGAGAGAGGGAGAGAGAGGGGACTTGTGATGGACTCCTGTGATCTTCATCAATAGAGGAAGGTTTCATGGAAAATAATAGAAAAAGAAAATGGGGTCAATTTTAATGATAAGAGAGAGAAGAAACAAGAAATAATGGTTTTGATGTGTTTATTTTATTGTATATATAGGGGGAGAGAGAGAGAGAGAGAGGGATTATCGTGTGAAAGCAAATCTGGCAAAACGGGCCGGAGTCCCCACCCAAGACTACGATTTTCATTGTGGCGTTGGGGTTGGAAAAAAAGAAAAAGAAAAGAACACAAACCAGAAGAATCTAGGTTTTTTTGTGCTCATAATTGATCCCATGAGAATCTGGTATATGTTGTAACGTATTTGATTCATGCCCAATTTGTCCAATATATAAAATAAAAGGCCAACTTTATATCATTGATTTGATCTTACGAGAGACATATTTAACATAGATATCTTAGCATAATGATCAGCATCATGAAACACCGGATTTGATTATTCTCCTCTAGGCTATAAGATTGGAGAAACTAAAGTAGCATCAGGCATGTAATAAGGTGACTTCATCCAAATCATATAATACGAGAGCCGAATGAAGTCTCTCAAAATGTGAAAACTTTGTAACTCTTATACTTTGCTCACCCTTTTTATTATACTTCATTGACGAAGTGCTATTATTTATGTGCTTTATTCAGTAATCTGCACAAATGTTTGAATGAACTGCTATAGAATGTGAAAACTTTAAGATTCAAACCACTATGCTGGAGCAAAATATGATAATTTAAATAAAGATGTTGATGATGCACATTCCATTTTTGAATTTTTGTGAATGAGATTTTGTTGATAAACCATGGGCATCCAAGCTTAGGTTAGCTAATTTAATGCTGATGAGCTGTCATAGATATGGGTCTCCAAGTTCTAGTCGGCCAACCCATTTCAAAGTTTAAATGAAGATTATTAAGAAGAACTTGACAGATAAGAGAAGTCCATAAATCATAATTTTTCACTAAATCCGGAACCAAATATGTTCTTGTAACACTTCACAAAAATAATTGGCTTTAGAATCAAAAATTGGTAATGGAAATTACTTATCTTTGAAAAATTGGATGTGAGATGAATCAATAAGGGAACAAATTAGAGATATTTTCATTATAGTTATATATTTATTGCAATACAAAGAGTATCAATACATTTGTGATGGTAATATCTTGGTTGCATATCTATCTCTAATTTGATGATGAGAATCTTTTATAGATAAATCAAGTCGCAAATTATCTTCTAAAAGTTAAAAAGTTAAAAAAGAATTTGCCCTCTTCAAAAATCAACATTTAGATATTTACGATTACTTTTTGAGATTTATGATGTTTCCATAGAACAATTTTACGTTGCCACCATTTTGTTTCATTTTCGCTTTCTTCCTTAAATCTAGTCGTTTGCTTCAATAAGTCTTCCCTCCCTCTCTCTATCTCTCTTTCCTATCAATTATCATCACTCTTTTAATTAAGGTTTATATCTTATTAGTCAATTTCATGATCTAAGTTTGCACTAGATCTAGGGTGTAAGAAATATGGTTGCAATATTGTTTTTTTTTTTTTTTTTTTGTTATACAGGGATTCTTACATAAATGTTTGTTTGAATAGCTAAATTTTTAATGCACTTATGTTGTGTTTAGGTAGTTGGAATGGGGTGGAAATGGATAGAAATTTGTGAAATGAAAGGAAATATTATGTCTAGTAATTTAAGTGAAGATTGGAAATGAGTGCAAATTTTCCTTTTTGAAGTCCACTTTTTTTCTTTCTAGAATTGGAGAAAAATTGGTAGAAATGGGTTACAATTACAGAATTTTCCTTTATAAGATGTTCATGAAATTAAAATAGGGATAATTGTATCAAAAAATAACATTTTTTTTCTTTATTTCCTCTTTGTGAAATTAACCAAATAAAGGCAATGGGAACTTTTTTTTTCTTTTTTCGTTTCTATGTTTCTTAATAGAAAGTGAAAACTACACTTCTTTCCACTTCCAATCATTTCCCTTCCTTTTAGCTCATTTCCACCCGTTTCTAATATATGAAAAATTGCCAAATACCATGTTGATTTGTCAAGCAATATTTGTTCATTGATTTGCTTGCTTATTTACAAAAGATACTAGTCTTTCTTTTTCTTAGTTAGTTCATGTTCATTTATTGTGATGACCCAAGTAAGGCATTGGTGAAAATAGAGTAACTAATTTAATGAGGTTGCAATGTACTTTTGCATTTGATTTATCAATTGTCCTTTTCTTTTATTTTGTGCATTTGATTTAGGTAGCTTGTTTTGGTTATCCTTCTTTTTCCCTTTTATATGTAGGTAAAATGATATTTAATATGAAATTTAGACCCAATCAATTTGATCTTGTGTATAATTGTAGACGTAGAAATTTGGTTAAAGTTGCACATACATGTAATATGAGTTTTGTGCTTCATGTAGCCTTAGAGCCGTGGCATGAAACTAATACATAGAAATGACTTGGAGAGAGAGGTAGGGATGAGACATAAGCAATTAGGGTTACTCAAAAGCACAAATGATAGTTGGAGGCAACCTATTACTCTGAAGGAAAAATAGTTTATTCTTCGTTTTAGGCCTCTCTAGATCTTTTAGGGGTTAATAATACAATGTCATTTCTCTGACATTTTAGGAGAATTTTTCTTAGTAAGTCTCGACTATGTTAAATGTGATGTGTTGATGTGTGTTTACTAATTGTGGAAAATGTTGTTGATTGAAGTTTCAACTAATTTCATGATTGGAGTACTAAAAATCATTTAAAAAGTTCAAGATTTTGAGAACTACAAGTAAGTTCTCTAAACCATAAAAAATTTGATTTATATTTGAAGTTAATAGCATGTTAGTTTGAGCATATGTTAGGAATTTGGTAATGAAATAGAAGTAGTAGAATGGATGAGTTTAAAGTGCAAGGAGGCAGTTAGGTTCTGTGAAATATCCCTAAGTTGGCAAAAAAATTAATAAAATTCAAATGAATTAAACAAAGTCAATTTATGAGTCAAAATAAAATTTTGGAAATAAAATTTTTCAAATTGATGCTATACGTGTAATTTAGGATTAACAATAAGATAGTAATTAGTTATTTGAGATATTTATTAGGAGTATAAAAAAATTGACAAAAAAATAATTTCTTACTAGTCATAATTAAATTCTATATCTAAATTTACTAAAAAAAATTATAAAAGTTACTAAAATACCCCCACATGTTTTAAGTAAGTAAAAAGGTCTAGTAGGGGTAAGTTAGTAATCTAATAACCCAAGAGTAGTTTAGTAAGGCTATATAAACTTAAGTGATGTTAAGAGAGAGAAAATATTGCATTTGAAAAAATCAAATCAAGGTGAGCTTTTTACTCCCTCTTTCTAATGGTGTGAAGCTTCAAGACAACAACACTAAGTAGGTTTATAGATTTTTGCAAGTTAAAATTGCAAAATTAAGGATCAATCCAAGTACTCTAGAAGATTTAAGTAAAAAACTAAGCTCCATTTGGTGAGATTTCAAATTTAAGTTTGAAGTTTTAAATTAATTTTAAGACTTAATCAATAATAGTTCTAATTAAGTGTTTCACTTGATAAATCAAGAATCTAGAAGTGGAGATCAAGAGTAAGTAAAGCTTGAGGTAGCATAAATTTTTTAAGTGTCAAGGGTAAACGGGATTTTGATTCAAGAATTTAAGTTGATTCTTATATATGTTATAGCATATCTTTCAACCTATAAGTTTGATATAGATATTAGGTATTATTTTTAGATTTTTGAATGTCCATTAGCAGTTTGAAAGACTTCTAGAAGTTTCAAGGTGTAACAAAAGGTTTTTGGTGTTAAGGAGGTGAGGTAGGTGGTAAATCTATACTTAATTGGAATTTGAGTTGAGGATTCTTATTGAATAAATGTTGATTCTATGTTGAATATTGAATTAGTATATGTGGATTAGTGTTTGACATTTTGATACAATGAATATTGAAGATTAATATAATAGTTGTGGGTTTCATGAAGATATGAATGTGTTCTTGATTTAATCTTTAAGATTTGATGTTGTAAAATGTGTAATTGTAAGTTAAATATTTTAATTAAGCTAATGGAAGTATATTGATGAAGAGAAAATAATGAAATATATATGTTCTTGTGGTGACCCAGTCTTGTGGTACTAAATAGGTATTTAGGTTTTCAAAAATGGTGTTTTGATGTGTTGGAATGATTTGTTATAGATAAGAATTGGTTTGGAATGGTAATTAGAAGCATAGAATTGGAATGGTATTAATTAGTATAGGTTTGAGCATAAATGGGTGATTTGGAAATTTCAGTTCATTTTTAGTGTTAATCTAGAGATTTAGGGTGTTGAATGCTAAAATCAAGTTAAGATATTAATTTGAATATATGAAGAAATTTTGAAAGATTTGGCTTTAGTTTGAGTAAATTTGGAACTAAAATGGATAAGTTATGGTGGATTGAAGTGAAAATTTGTATTTGAAAAGTCTCTATATTTTTTTAGTACTAAACTTACTTAAAATCTAAAAAATTATGATAAAATCAATAGCGGAAAGGGTTAGGAATCATTTAGCTTTATTTTGACTTGATTTATATTTAAAATGAAAAAGTTATACATGATTTTGTAAAATATGTTCAAGAAATCTAATTTATAGAAGATTAATAAATTCATGATAAATTATGTTGAATTTAATGAAATTTGAATAGTATTTAATAAAAATATTAAATTTGAAAAAAAAATTATCATTGTTCATATTTTGGTATGTTTTGATCCATTAAGATAATGGTTTTATTAATAGAAATTGTAAGTGCAAATTGATTCACTAAGTGACTCATCGAGCTAAGATTGGACTATATGAGCTTATTCATTTTTTTTTTTTTCTTTTATGAAGATTCAACTTGACTCATTCCTTATGAAATACAAGTTTGACCCAAATCATTCATCTAAAACCATAAAAGAAAAAGAAAATGTGTTTCTATATACTATTTAAGCCAATTATGTTTCCATGCACAAATTTGCTCCAAGAATTGATTTTTACAAATCTTTTTATCAAAATCACAACTATTTTCTTCCACCAAGAGATTAAAGATTTGGATCAAATTTGTTATAAATATGAGTTTGATTTTCATAAAATTGGTTACCAATGCTAAAATATGTTTATGGTAAATAGTAGGCTAAAGTAGTAATATATGGGCTTAAATTGTAATTTACATTACTAAATAACAACATGGCCTAAAGATTAACGTAACTTAAAATCTAGTTGGACCATGGTATGGAATTAAATTATTAAGGTTGGGGGAACAAATTAGCCTAAGTTTAGTTCAATCAAACCAAATCGGTTCTCCTCATGACTAGTCCACCTTTGATCAATTCTTAACATAGATTAATTTGATTAACTAATTAAAATGCTAAATTGAATTAGTTTAAGATTGAACCCTCTAAAGATGAACCAAATTCGAAATTATCCCAAATCGATTCAATCTTATCTTAAATCAGTTCACTACCTTTAAACCGGTTCAATTAATCAAGTCAATTCACTAATTAATTAATAAAGTTAAATGGAATTGAAATCTATTACTTGAATTAATAATTAGGCTACGATAGTAGGCCCATTTAGTAATACTAAATGGACTCATTAACCTAAAAGAATTTACACTTAATTGAGCACTAAGCCCAATGAGTGGTAACTTAGCACTAATTGGATGAATAAATATGCTAAATTGAATTAATAGAATATACATTAATACTAATCAATGATAATTATGTTCTTATTTGCATATGATTTTTCAATCAAGTTGGAGGACTTCTAATTGATGTTCGGCATATGGCTCTTGACTTTGAAGTACAAGAAAGTTATATGTTGTATACTAGATTTAAGATACTTAAAATGAATTAATACTTAAACTTGACTTAAGTGTCTGTAATACTGTTTATGCGTGGCCACTTGATCTAGAGGACAGCAAAAGTAGTTGTAAGTGCTTAGGTGACAAAAGTGATGTAGTAGATAGTCAATAAGGTTAGTATTAGCACAAAGTAGTTATGCAAACAAAGAGAAGTCAACCGGATTATATATGCTATGGGACATAAATAAGGCAGTTAGATAGATTATGACCGTATTAACAAGCTTAGCATTTTGAGTGAATATCCGAATGAAACTACTTTATATTCGTTGATGGTTTGGTATCAATTATGGTTTCAATTACAATAGCTGGATATGGTGTAATAATCCACTAATACCTATTGAGTAGGGTCAGACCCCATCTTTTGATGTAAAGGGACTTTATAAATTTAGCAAATATCGGATTTATGAATTTTATAAAGAAATTGCTTTTGTAGTTAAAATTGATAACAAGTTTTAAAACTTTATAAATTTTCTGAAACATTTTCAAATGACAAAGCATTTTCCAAAACTAATAAACATTTTCAAGAAACAAAATTGGTTTAGAAAACCCACTCTTTATATAATAAGCCTTAGCATATTCTACTTAAGTGAAATATGTAGCAATATATCATTACCTTTAAGGTTTCAAAGTGTGACATTCCATGCTTTGTCAAGGGGGCATTTCTATAGAAATTATAGAATTTGTAGTTGGCATCGAGACGCTAGCCTAAGAAATTATGCAAAAGTAAAATTTTAGCTAGCATTCAAACGCCAACAACTAGCATTTAGACACTAGCTTATGGAAATTTGTATAAAAGTGATTTTCTACTAGCATTAGAATGCCAGAAGTGTTAGCATTCGGACATCAACTACACACCCATACTTTTTCAATTCTTTTTGTTTTTCTCCCTTTCTATTACATAGTTAATTGTATTTACAACAAAATATTAACAATTATGATGATTTTAATTACTTAAATTACTTATGCTTTGGGAAATTAACTTTACTATATTTTAATCAAAATTTTCAACCATTAAACACTTTTCCTAAAGCTTTCCCAAAACCATCTAGAACTCAAATAAAATAAATAAAAGGTGAAGATCAATACTTAAAATGTCAAAAAGGTTAATTAGGAGAATTAATTGGTTATTCATAGGGTGGGTTGATAAATAAAATGATTAAATAAAGTAAGTAAAAAATATTAAAAGTTTAGCATTTATGGTTGAATACTAGGATTTGGAGTTAAAGAGATTCAAGTTATAGGTGATCCTTCTAATCTAGGTAATATTTTTGCTACATGTGTGTGTTGAGTTAGAAATAAATGAATGAACCTAACAATGAATACTCAATTAATAAATGATTAGTGAATGTACATGGCTAGACTAAGAGTTCGAGAGTATTGGTGTCCTTAATGTGTCATCTTGATGATAGGTGTGTGATAGTGTTCTGAATGGAGTTATACATCGAAATAATTTAGGTAAATTTAGGATTTGACTATACCTAATATCGTATATGTACATATTATATATATGTGTGAACAAGGTCATGTATTATCTTAAGTCTTTGAGCACTAAGACTTGTTCTATACATAACATCAAAACCCAAAGATAATCAAATGGTCTTTATGGTTCAAATGTTTTGCATTTATATATGTACTTCTAATTTGCATGTCAGGTGCTTATCTTTATGGTATTCACATGCTAAGAAATAGCTTACCCTCGTGTGACCTTTTTTTCAGCAACAAGTACTTTAAAGGACTTGGTAGTTTATGATGAGTCAAGTATGGACCCTTATTAAGATTTAGGAGATAATGTTGAGTTTATGCATGACTATGATGAATAGTTATTGTAAGAGGTTGATAGTGGATAATGATTGTTTCTATTTTAGTTATTGACATATCAAAGATAGGACTTTAGTTACAATTGTATCGAATCATGTTGACCATTCAATGTTCGTACTTGTGTGTTAGTTCTTATAAGAGCTAGTGACTCTAGTTAGATTTGTGTCATCATTTATGTTGGTGTTATACAGTGAGGCTCATACAAGCCACTCATGGTGTACATTTGGAGACTTTATCAATTTTACTCTTGTAGTTATTAAAAGTTTTTGGATATCTTAGCTATTGTTGAACTTTTGCATGTCATCACTTAGTAACAACACGTAACGAGTTATACACATCCTAGATTCCAAGACATGATAGTAAGCATAACATACATGATAAAATTCACACGATATGATTAAGTAGAGCTAGTTTGCATAAAAACAATACTTAATCAAGTAATGGATGAAGTAGAGAGAGATTGAAGAGTTGTAATATGCAATCTCAACAGGTACAAGTATTTAGGATAGGTAAAATTAGTGAGGACTAGGTCTAAAAGTACTTTTTCTTACAAGCAATATCAAAGGGCATTTATATAGAGATTAGCATATCATAACCCTTCGTTGTTCACAAAATGTATAATATTTAATTTGGGTGCAATAAGACTAATGGGCTTAATAAAAAAAGAAATTAGCTTAATAGTTCATAATGAATATCTAAAAGTACTTTTTCTTACAAGTAATATCAAAGGGCATTTATATAGAGATTAGTAGATCACAACCCTTCATTGTTTACAAAATGTATAATATTTAATTTGGGTGCAAGAAGACTAATGGGCTTAACAAAAAAGAAATTAGCTTAATAGTTCATAATAATATCTTGCCAATACTTGAACCTATTGTAAAAGGCTAAAATTGTATAAGATAATGTCATCGAACTCTATATCAAATCTATCAAACTCCAAACTCTCTAAGTTTTCCCAAAAATAAATTCAGTTTTTTTTTTTTATCCAGCTACTAATAAAAAAAAAAACTAATCTAAAACATAATTAATTGATATTGAATTTAGTCCATGAATTATATTTGCATATTGAACCTGTGCAATGCCTTAATACTCTTTTTTTCTTTTTTTTAACGAAACGCTCATGGAATTTTGAATTATACAAAAAATGAAGACTCTTTCTTCCCAAGCAAAACATATTAAATATAAAATAGTACTCTTAGCCCTTAAGTGGGGAGGGGGGAAAAACATAGAAAAAGAGAAATCCTATATCACGCATTGACCGATCTTATGGTGCATAGAGACAATTGACTGGATGTGATTGGATAGAACATATGCAATCGGTGAAAATTGGGTACAATGGTCTGGTTAGTTGTACTAGAGTAAAGAGTAGAGTTGAGTCAGCAGCAACATAACAAAAAGACAAAGACCCTGCTCAAGTCACAGCACAACAGCTCGCAGGCTTGTACGTTCTTTCCCATAGAACGGGTCCATTTCATTTAGATCTGATAGAATTTATATTAGAAACATTGTATTTCTCCAATCGTATTTACCTTGAATGTTTAACATGGAGAATATATAGATATATAGTACGTGAATACGTGATTGATAAGCATGCAAGCAGCAATGGTGGTTAAGTATTGAAATTTTCTTCTTATTCGCCTTCCATTTATATTATTTAAATAAACATTATACTTCACAAGTGGAAAATGGATATTAAAATTGCATAGGATTTAAGAGACATCAATCATTAAGGTATCAATTTGTTCAAAACTCATACCAAAAGGTGCATGTTTTTGTTTATGTGTCCATTTGTCTGCCTCTTTTTTAGTCAGCCAGTTATGATTGCTTTTGAATTTAAATGGGCTTTGTTGCAAATCTGTCCTTAGAACCAAGAAAGTTAGCTGAGCCAAACGGGTAACTATTTAACTAAAATGGGTACGAATCTATAGAATTTTGCCAAAACACCCCCTCAATCAAACCTAAGATTGAGTTGAAGGACTTTCTTCCTTTTTGGACTTCAAGTGCCTTCAATGATTCGTGCCATTTAGCCCAATTTGAACTGTCGGGCATTTGGTCAATATTATTGCCAACTCAGCTGTACATATACATATTATAATTTAAATGTCTAAGAAGTGGCACATGATCATAAAAAAGGTGGTAAATGGTCGATTTTGATTACAAGGACCTACTATGTGTATTAAAGATTCCGTTATGCAAACTTATGTAAAGTAGATAAAGAGTTTGCATAATGCATAGATAAAAAATAATAAAAAAGTTAAATAATATCATAATACAATGGGTTTGAATTATAATTATAATTTAAAAAAATGAATGTAAATGCAATTTTTTATTTTTATGTATTATCCAAAAACATATTATCCAATGAAATATTTAATAAAAAATTAATTATTCCCATCTTCATGAATCATCCAATTAAAGAAAATTGAATAAAATTAAATTAAATTAGTATTTGCAAATATATAATAAAAAATTGTAAAACTTAAAAACCATGTGTTATATTAAATCTACAACATCTAGGCAAAAGCATATTCTTTAATAGTGAATTTGTTTTAGTAGAATAAGAAATTTTAGAATAATTTATTCTTATGGAATATAAAAAGTAAGAGTTTCCAAAAATATATTAAATTTGAATTTCTTTCTTTATAAAAATGCATTAATAATACTCTAAAAAAAGTGAAATACAAAAAGATAAGAACTTTTAAAACTATATATATTCCTTAATTTTTTTTTTTTTTTTTTTGTAGCTTTACCTAAGCTATTATGGTTATGAGTTGGCTTCTTCTAGCTTGTTTGGCTATTGGATTCTCTAATGTTTTCTTTCAAAGTGTCTTCTTGTTTTCACTAGTTGCCAATTAATTCACTTTTGAACAATTAGGGATATAATCGGGCGGGTCACTATCGAGTTCCTGACCCTCTCAACCAGTTTAAAACTCTATAGGGTTTTACCTTATAAAGTTTATAATGGCTTGTGAGTTTTTTTTTTTTTTAAAAAAAAAAACTATAAGGTTTGAGATGAATAATGGAATAAATATTAAACCCATCGGGAACTCAAATCCATTTTTTTAAACAATTAAGTAAATAAATATTGCTATATATTTATTAAATAGTTTTCATAAAAAAAAAAGAAGAAAAAACTATCACTGTGCGAGTCAAGGAGGCACGACACATGAAGTGGAAACTAGAAAGGAAACCCTCAACTCATCCTCACTCCCCATCAATCATCATTGAATAGCCTTCCACTTCCTTTGACAGCCATCATTTGTCAAGCATTAACCGTCATTGACCTTCACTTCAAATCTATGATCTATTCGGTTGTTCCTATTCATTGTCCAAATCTCACTTGATCGGCTTACCTTCCCCACTCAACTCTTGACTCTCTCTCTCAACTCAAACTACTCAAAGATTTGTGATTTGTTCGGCTATTCCTATTCACTGTCCAGATCTCACTTGATCGGCTTACCTTCCCCTTTCGACTCTCAACTCTTTCTCTCTCGACTTCAACTGCTTGGTTGTTAATATGATGAGATCTAATCTCAATTCTCACTTCTCACCTAAATTTAGTAGAGAAGTTTGAAATGAAGGCTTTAATGACATTAATTTTAGGACTTCATGATCAACTTTGTAGCTTTTTGTTTATTTGGATGCTTTTTTAATGCAATTCAAAAATGATTTAAGGCAACATGTGTAAATTTGCATTTAATTCACTCATCTTCGTTAATTTATCTAGTTTTAGTTGATGTTTAGTGATTTTGTGCTTCTTAAGGCTGAGTTAGTTAGAGAATTTGAAATGAGCACTTTAACGATGCAAATCTATGTTTAGACTAGGTTTATTCCATGTATTCATCATCTCGTTCAAGGGCTTTTTTAGTTTAAATTCATTTTTATTACAATTGAGAAATGATTGGGGTTGCATGGATGCCTTTAATTATAATTTATTTGCTTTATGGAAACGTGTTAGGTTTTAGTTGATGTTTAGTGATTTTATGGTTCTTAAGGTTGAATTCATTTGTAAGTCCAAAATGAAAACTTTGATGTTGTTAAGTTATGGCTCAGCTAGGTTAATTATGTGAGTTCATTATCAAGTTTAAAGCTCTTTGTTGGTTTAAATGTGTTCTTTAATATAAATGAAAATGGTTGAGGTTACATTTGTTTATGATTCTTTTACTTTATGTTAATCTGCTAGGCTTTGGTTGGTGTCTAATGCTTTTCTAGTTTTGAGGCAGAATATAGAATCCTTATATCAAAGAAGAGTGCTTGCTCATGGCATAAAGTTTTTTGCATAGGTATTTGATATATTAAGACTAATGACTTAAAGCATTAAAAAATTTATGCAAATTCCATATCTTAACATATTGATACTTTTATGAAATGCAGATATAGATGAATTCAAAATACTCATTGATGTAAATCCCATTGACCTTCAGGAAGAGGAAGGTCCATTCCCATTACTTGGATCTAAAAGGGAAGCACCATAAACAAATTCAATAGCTACAATAGGTTCTCAAGTAGGGAGCAATGCTGATCAATGCAATAATCCCAATGAATATAAGTTGACTTCCCTTGTATAGAATGAGATGGTGAGTAAAATGGTCATTTAGGAGAAGTTGCTATTTGTAATCATTGCTCTAGAACACTAAAAGCAAGTAGTAAAAATGAAACTAAGCACTTGTGCAATCATTTGTTAGAGTGCACACAAAAAAAGAACAAAAAAGACATAAGGCAATGTTTACTATCCATTAAGAAAAGACAAAATGAGAATGAGAGTTGTTTGAAAATAGGAAATTGGACTTTTAATCAAGATATTTCTAGGCAAAAACTTGCAAAGGCAATCATTGTCCATGAATACCCAATTTCAATAGTTGAGCATGGATATTTTAAGGATTATATTGAAAGTACTCAACCACTTTTTAATCATGTGAGTTAGATTACCATGAAAAAGGAGATCATGAACATCTACATTGCGGAGAAGGAAAAATTGAGAGTATTGTTGAAAGGACTCAATTCTTGAGTTACGGTAATAATAGATTTATGGATATCAAATTAGAAAAAGGGATATATGACTACCACATCATATTTTGTTTATCATAATTGGAGGCTTTAAAGTCAACTTCTAGAGTAAGATTCTTTACTTAAATTATCCTTTCATAATAAATAATGGAAATTTATATTTTATTGACTATCTTTACATTTTTATGTAGTTTTTTGTATGTTTCAATACCATACACAAATGAGGTGCTCACCGATTGTTTGTTTAAATTATTGATGACATGGGAACTAGATAGAAAATTATTTATAATTACTATAGATAATTGTTCTACAAATGATGCCATGATTACAACTTTGATATCGGAGCTACAAAGAGGTGAGTTAATCCTTTAGGGAAAAGTACTCCACATGCATTGTTATGCACATATTTTGAACTTAATTGTGAAAGAAGGTGTGGCTATGATAGAAAGCACAATTGAGAAGATCCGTGATAATATTGCATTTTGGTTAGCGATACCATTAAGACTCGAGAAATTTGGATAGGCATGTAAGTAATTGGATATTTCATATGGTAAAAAGCTTGGTTTAGATTGCAAAACTTGGTGAAACTCTACATATGACATTTTGGTGACAAGATTTGGATAAAAAGAAGTTTTTTATAGAGTTTAATATATGGATGGACATTACAAATGTCTTTTGACTAATGATGATTAGAAGGTAGCAAAAGAAATTTACAAGAAGTTGGCTAAAGAATATCAATCAAGAGGTAATCTCGGCTTTTCTAAAAGTTTGAATAGTAGCAATAGTTCTTTATGGATATTTCAACAACTGCTTATATTGTTCCTTTCGAATCTATAAGGAAATCATGATCGGTGCAATACTTGAGAACTACTAATGCTAATAGCTAAGTCAAGTCAAAGTTGGATCACTTTTTAGAAGAACTTGTGTTACCATAGAGTGACAATTTTGATATTTTTAGTAGGTAGAAAGTAAATATAATTAAATATCCTATATTACAAGAATTAGCTAAAAATATGTTTGCTATTCTTGTGTCTACAGTTGCTTCTGAACTTGTATCTAGTACTAGTGGACAAGTAATTAACTTACATAAAAGTAGACTAAATCCTGATATAATAGAAGCATTGATATGCATTTAAAGTTGGTTATCAAATGAGATGAAAGGTCAAAATTTTGATTATATAATAATGAGTTTTTTTATACATGAAACAACTATTATTTGCCTAATTTTTAATGGGTTTTATGGTTTTTTTTTTCGTCCTTTAGATAGGTTCCAAGATAAACGATAAATAAGATGGGATATGATGACTATAATAGTCAAGGAGGAATTACAAAAAATATAGGATTAATGCCTTTATTATATATTCTAGAACTTTTTTATTTCTATTAAGACTTATTAACTACATTTTATTTCTTTGTATTATTTATTAAGTTGTATGGTTGGTTAGGTAATTTGTATTTTATCATGATTAAAAATGTTTTTATGTTAGTAACTTTATTTACCAACCTATAGACTTTGGAACAATATTAAAACACATATGATCAAATATGTTAAAAGTGCAAATTTTATTTATTTGCAAGAATGTAAACTATATTTTATAAAATAGTCATAATAAATAAATAAGCACTTAAAACTATCAATAGAATATTTTTTTTAAAAAAAATGCTAATAAGTTTGAGATGAGTTTCAAGTTACTTATTAAAATCTATTGTGTATGTTGTGTTTCAAGGCACGGCCACAGTACACGATTGTGTACACGACCGTGTATCACTTCCAGAATGTGCACAGAAATGTACACGGCCAAAGTACACGGTCGTGTACATGGCCGTGTATCACTTCCAAAATGTGCACAGAAACGTACACGGCCAAAGTACACAGTCGTGTACATGGCCGTGTATTTCTACCAGCGTATGCACAGAGACGTACACGGCCAAAGTACACGATCGTGTATTTAGCCGTGTATCCCCTGTCGGCCGACTTGTAATTTCATATTTGTGATATCTGTGATTGTTGTAATTTAGGTAGGTAGATATCTGTGTAATCTTTGTAATTTAGGTAGATAGATATTGGAGATATGCTTGTTATTTCTTTAGCTAATTTGTAGGAGTTAGTTTAGGAAATTCTCCTGTATATATATCTATTCCACATGTGGAAGAGGGGAACGAAATTGATTTCCCAAATTTTATCATGGTATCAGAGCAGCAAATCGTATCTTGATTTGTTTGTTTGAAAAAAAAAAACGGTGAAGATGAATTCTGGCGATGATGGAAACTTCAAACGAAAGACCATATCACCATATGACATTACGTCCCTCGACAATCCTGGACTTCTGATAACTCAGGTCCAGTTGAAGGGAGAGAATTATGACGAATGGTCTCGCTCATTGAGAACGGCCTTGAGAGCGAGAAAGAAATTCGGATTTGTTGATGGAACAATCACGAGACCTGATGAGGACTCTGTAGACCTTGAAGATTGGTGGACAATCAACTCGTTATTGGTGTCTTGGATCTGAAATACTATCGAGCCCAGTCTTAGATCAACAATCTCACATGTGGAGATTGCGCAAGACCTTTGGGATGATATACGAGAGCGTTTCTCATTGGTGAATGGACCTAGAATACAGCAGCCGAAATCCGATCTTGTTGAGTGCAAGCAGAAAGGAATGAGTATTGTCAGTTACTATGGCAAACTCAAACAATTGTGGGATGAATTGACCAACTACGAACAGCTGCCGACGTGCAAGTGTGGAGGATGCACATGTGATCTCAGGGCTGTGTTGGAAAAAAAATCGAGAGGAGGAAAAGGTGCATACTTTTCTCGTGGGATTAGAAGAAACAATATATGGGACTGTTCGTTCTAACATTTTGGCTCAAGATCCATTGCCTAACCTGAATAAAGTGTACTCGATGCTTATCCAAGAAGAACGAGTGAAAGCCATTTCTCGTAGAAAGGATAAACGTGGGGAAGTGATGGCTTTTGCAGCTCGTACTCGAGGAGATGGAAAGGATAAGAACTTGGTGTGTACACATTGCAAACGCAAGGGGCATGGGGCCGACAACTGTTTTGCCTTGATCGGATATCCGGAATGGTGGGGCGACAGACTCCGGAACGAAGGGAAAAGCGGAGGACGTGGAAAAGGACAACAATTGCCTCAACAAAGAACAGGACAAGGAGCTGGATGGGGGTCTGGTTCGATACGTGCCAATGCGGCTTAGACCATAGGAGATAGTTCTTCCTCGGCGAACAATGCCGAAGGTGATGGACCTGGATCGCTTGGTCTGAGCAATGAGCAATGGGAGGCACTTGTAAAGTTGGTAAATAACAAAACATTTGGAGGTGAAAAAATGACTGGTAAGCAAATGCCCTGGATAATTGACACGGGAGCAACGAATCATATGACGGGGAATGTGAGTAACTTGTATAACTTGCAGACAGTTCTGCAGTGTTCCGTGGGGTTGCCAAATGGGAGTAGTGCTTTAGCCACCAAAGAAGGGACAATTTATCTTGATGATAATCTTGTTCTTGAAAATGTTTTATATGTGCCTGGCTTAACCTGCAATTTGATTTCTATGTCGCAACTCATAGATCAGTCTCATTGTATAATTAAAATCATTGACAATATTTGTATAATACAGGACCGATCCTCGAGGATGCTGATTGGTGCGGGTGAACGTCGGGATGGACTCTACTATTTCAAAGGGACATCGAGAATTAAAGCAATGACAAAAGATACGATGGGATCACTTGATTTCTAGCATCAACGTCTAGGTCATCCATCTATGAAGGTTACCAAGTTGCTTCCAATTGTGGATCCTACTAAGAATAATAGTTTGAATAAATGTTGTGAGATTTGTCAAAGAGTGAAACAGACTAGAGAAAAATTCTCTCTTAGTGATTTTAGAGCATCTGAAATGTTTGAATTGATACATTGCGATTTGTGGGGTCCCTATAGAACCATCTCTTCTTGTGGAGCATCATATTTTTTAACTATTGTTGATGATTACTCTAGAGCTGTGTGGATATATCTGCTTGTTGATAAGAAGGAGGTATCTAAAGCCATGGAAAGGTTCTTTTCCATTATTGCACGACAATTTAATAAACAAGTAAAAATTGTGCAAAGCGACAATGGAACGGAATTTACTTGCATGAAAACTTACTTTCTTGATAATGGCATTTTTTTTCAAACATCTTGTGTTGGGACACCACAACAAAACGGTCGGGTAGAACAAAAACATCAACACATATTAAACGTGGCTCGCGCTCTACGCTTTCAAGGCTGTCTACCTATTTCATTTTGGGGTGAATGTGTTCTCATTGCTGGTTATTTAATCAATCGCACACCTTCATCCGTTCTGAATGGAAAAACTCCTTATAGTATTCTTTATGGACGGGAACCTGTGTATGATCACCTCAGAATCTTTGGATCATTGTGTTATGCTCATAAACAAGGGAGATCGGGAGACAAGTTTGACAGTAGAAGTAGACGGTGTATATTTGTTGGTTATCCGTTTGGGCAAAAGGGCTGGCAGCTGTATGATTTAGACACACGTGCATTCTTTGTTTCACGTGATGTGAAATTTTTCGAGACAGAATTTCCATTTGCTACGTCCTCTAGGAGTAAGGTTGCTGATATTGATTCCCCAGATGAGGCTAGCTTGGTAGCAAGGGGGAGACATATTGATAACGTCTCTCCACCAGATACAGACCTTGAATAGGAATTCGACCAGGAAGAGGAGCCGAGTAGTCAGACTGGTACTCTGGCCCAGGATGCGGAACAAGGAGTTGCGGTTGTCGACGGAGACTTGTTGGGTCGCGGACATAGGCACAAACAACCTTCCGTGTTGCTGCGCGATTATGTTCTTCATACAGTCAAAACCTTGAGTCCATCCCCATCGTCATCCACACCACAGCATCTCTCAGGTACGGCTCATCCTATTGCACACTATGTGAATTGTGCTCAGTTTTCTTTGCGACATCGTTCGTTTCTTGCAGCATTAAGTGCAGACCGTGAGCCACTAAGAAAGCTCTAGGATGTAAGTGGGTATACAAGATCAAATACCATTCAGATGGCACTGTGGAACGTTATAAGGCTCAGCTCGTGGTGTTAGGCAATCGTCAAGTGGAAGGGATCGATTACACTGAGACGTTTGCTCCCGTTGCCAAGATGACTACTGTTCGAATGTTTTTAGCAGTAGCAGCGGCGAAAACTTGGGAAGTGCATCAGATGGATGTCCATAATGCTTTTCTTCATGGAGATCTTCAAGAGGAAGTCTACATGAAGTTGCCTCCTGGTTTTCACGTCTCGACTTCTGGCAAGGTTTGCAAATTGCGTAAGTCCCTATATGGTCTCAAACAAGCTCTGCGCTGTTGGTTTGCCAAGCTATCTACTGCTTTGAAAGCGTACGGGTTTAAACAGTCCCTTTCTGACTATTCCTTGTTCACTATGCAACGTGATACTATACAGCTTAATGTTCTTGTCTATGTGGATGATCTCATTGTGTCTGGCAACAACACATCTGCCATTCACCAGTTCAAACAATATCTCTATGCTTGTTTCCATATGAAAGACCTGGGAATTTTGAAGTATTTTCTTGGTATAGAAGTTGCGCGGGGACCTACCGGATTTTTTTTGTGTCAACGGAAATATGCGTTGGATATTATTTCTGAAGTTGGCCTGCTAGGAGCTCGCCTTGCCCAGGTTCCTTTAGAACAGAATCATCATTTGGCACTTTCGACTAGCCCCTTGCTCAATGATTCGGAACCATATCGTCGTCTGGTTGGACGATTAATTTACTTGTGTTTCACTAGACCTGAACTTTCTTATAGCGTTCACGTTTTATCTCAATTTATGCAGCAGCCACGTGACGATCATTGGCAAGCAGCATTGCAAGTGGTTCGTTTCCTCAAGCATAGTCCAGGGCAAGGCATCGTCTTGAGTAACAAATCCGAGCTTCGATTGCATGACTGGTGTGATGCCGACTGGGCCGGTTGTCCATTGACTAGGAGATCGCTTACAGGTTGGTTAGTTTTCCTTGGTGACTCTCCTGTCTCTTGGAAAACGAAAAAGCAACAAACGGTGTCTCGTTCGTCTGCTGAAGCGGAATATCGGGCTATGGCTGCCACTACCTGTGAGTTAAAATGGTTGAAAAGCATCTTGTGTAGCCTCGGCGTCCCTCATCACTCATCCATGACCTTACATTGTGACAGTCAAGCCGCTCTTCACATATCTCACAATCCCGTGTTTCATGAACGAACAAAACACATTGAAGTTGACTGCCATTTTGTGCGTGACTCAATTGTTCATGGTGATATCCAAACGAAATTTGTGCCGTCTCGTGAGCAACTTGCTAATATTTTCACCAAGGCTTTGGGTACAAAGCAATATGAATATGTTCTTCGCAAGTCGGGCATTCGAGACCTTCATGCTCCAACTTGAGGGGGAGTATTGTGTATGTTGTGTTTCAAGGCACGGCCACAGTACACGGTTGTGTACACGGCTATGTATCACTTCCAGAATGTGCACAGAAACGTACACGGCCAAAGTACACGGTCGTGTACATGGCCGTGTATCACTTCCAAAATGTGCATAGAAACGTACACGGCCAAAGTACACGGTCGTGTATTTCTGCCAGCGTATGCACAGAGACATACACAGCCAAAATACACGGTCGTGTATTTAGCCGTGTATCCCCTGTCGGCCGACTTGTAATTTCATATTTGTGATATCTGTGATTGTTGTAATTTAGGTAGGTAGATATCCGTGTAATCTTTGTAATTTAGGTAGATAGATATTGGAGATATGCTTGTTATTTCCTTAGCTAATTTATAGGAGTTAGTTTAGGAAATTCTCTTGTATGTATATCTATTCCACATGTGGAAGAGGGGAACGAAATTGATTTCCCAAATTTTATTTATCTACCTAAATTACAAAGATTACATAAATATCTACCTACCTAAATTACAACAATCACAAATATCACAAATATGAAATTACAAGTCGGCCGACAGGGGATACACGGCTAAATACACAACCGTGTACTTTGGCTGTGTACGTCTCTATGCATACGCTGGCAGAAATACACGGCCATGTACACAACCGTATACTTTGGCCGTGTACGTTTCTGTGCACATTTTGGAAGTGATACACGGCTATGTACACGACCGTGTACTTTGGCCGTGTACGTTTCTGTGCATATTCTGGAAGTGATACACAGCCGTGTACACAACCGTGTACTGTGGCCGTGCCTTGAAACACAACATACACAATAAAATCCTATAGGATTTGAAATAAGTTATGGATATTTGATCAAAAACCTTACAAGTTTTAGAATGGATTTGGACAACAGGATGGATATCGAAATTACTCAACCAAGCTAAAACCGTCTCGCTCTATTCCTATGAACAGCTTGGTTATGGATGCTTCGTTACCTAACTTCTTTATTCGATGGGATTCATTGAAGTTCATGATATCTATGCTACATGAGGTTTTATTATTATTATTATTAACATAATCTAACAGGAGTTAAAAGGCTAGACTCTCAGTGTGTTCCCCTTTCCATTACTCCCACAACTACAAATTTCCCTTTTAATTCTGAAATGGAACTAGCGAATTAGCAACATCAATGACGAACCGATACTTAACATCACCCTTGGCTAGCCTTTCCATTGCAGTATTTACATAGTCCATTGGGATCACTTCAACCTCTGGTTGGATGTTGTGCTTTCCTGCGAAATCCGTCATCTCTTGTGTCTCTCTCATTCCCCCAATTGCACTGCCACAAACAATCTTTCTCCCTAAATGGCATATGAATAATTTGTAAAAATATGATATGATAGGTTTCAGAAATTGCACTTGTATAAAATCATATAATTAAAAAAAAGTAAAATATATATTCAATTACTAAAATTTAAAATTTTGGATAATAGTATCACATTTATCTCCATTTCAATAAAAACGAAAATAGATTTAATAATTTATTTAAGATTGATCTACATTTTATTTAAATTTGATTAGAATAACAAGTTTACCGAACTGAATAGGTTCAATTGACTGGATTGGATTCATAATTTACAAGCTACCTTCATTTCATTTATATCTTGGCTTAAAGTGAATAAAAAAATTATTAGATTTTCCACATATTTTTTTTCTCCCCAATTACACGATGCTTATCAAAGAAGAACTAAAACAGGGCCAATGGCAGCTATAAAACTTGCACAAATATAGGCAATAATATGCTACTGCATAAGATAAAAGCGAACATCCATAACTGATAAAGGGATTAAAAGCATGAAAGTATCAATATTTTTAGATTTAAGTAATTTAATATTTAATTTTTTTTATAATTTAATATTTATACTTTAAAGTAAAGTATAATTTAATATCTCTATTATATATTAAATTATAAAAAAATAAAACTTTAGAGCCGATAAAGTATAGAAAACCAACCAAGAACAAGGGAGATATACCGGCGGACCTTAAACATGGCGATTATGTTTCCATAAATAATAGCGTGAGAGCAGCACAAAGCTTTATTATCTTCAAATTCAGTCTCAGTCCAAATTACAATTTACCAATTATTGCTACGTATAAATTAAAAAACACAAAAAATATATAATATTTATAATATTATATAATTGTTTAATCAGATAAATACGAGTGATAAAACTTAATTTCTTGCCCGTTTTCATTTATTTTAAATTATATATTTCTTTGTGTAATATAAAAGATTTATAATATTATATAATTGTTTAATCAGATAAATACGTGTGATAAAACTTAATTTCTTGCCCGTTTTCATTTATTTTAAATTATATATTTCTTTGTATAATATAAAAGATTTTTCATAAATTATTTGGCACTGTTAAATATGACTAGAAACAGAAAATGTTATGAGGTGCTCATTAATTAATAGCATAAGCAAACTCTTGTGTCCGCAATCAATGGAAAGTACACTCGTATTATAGGTGTAAAAATAATTATATATTAGACAGTTCATAAAACATAATATTTATATATATGTGTGTAAATAAAAGTTAGATATTCAGTTTTCTAATATTGATTAAACGTTTTAGAAAAAAAAAGTAAATATAAAAACATTTCTTTAATTGGCATTTTAACAAGTAAGACCTCGATCGCACCACTCGACATTATCCTGTTATCAATAGTGACATTGGACACTTATGACTTGACCAGTACCTCACAGATAGAGCAGCAACTTACCAGTGAGTAAAGGGAAAGCCGGGAGTTGCAACGCTTCTCCGGAGACACCCAACAGCACCAATTTCCCATTTGTCTTGAGAAGGCCAATTAGGGGCAGGAGTGGGTGAGGTCCCGCAGCTGTGTCCAGGATCCCATCCATCGTCCCCATGGCTCCCTACACATCGCCAATCCTAACTCTTGTTGATATCCTCTTTCGTGTTATCACTAATTATTTCAGATTTTTATATCAACACAATTTTCACAACAATCTTCAATTTAAGTCTAAAGTTAATCTTTTATTTATTTATTGATTTATTTTTTCCCTTCCGTTAAACAAATTGTTTAGAAACCCAATTTGCAGAATCGACTGTACCTGCAATTGCTCTTGGTCATTGCTGACAAAAAATCTATCAGCACCAAGCCGTTCCAATGCTTCCTTTTGCTTTCCAGGAGAACTACTTATCACACTAACTTTAAGTCCCATTGCTTTGCCAAACTTCACAGCCATGTGGCCAAGACCACCCAACCCCACCACTCCAATATGCGTTCCTGGCCTAGAAAGTCCGAAATACATTAATGGACTATATACTGTTATCCCGGCGCATAGCAGCGGCGCCACCACTTCTAGGGGCAGATTTTCTGGAAGCCGAACCGCGAAATGCTCATCTACCACCATCTTCTCAGAATACCCACCGTATGTTACGGATCCATCTGGGTTTAAGGAATTGTAGCTTCCTACCACATTTGGACAATAATTTTCTGAGTCGTGTATGCAGTTGTCACATTTTCGACATGAATCGACGATGCACCCGACACCAACCTTGTCCCCAGCGCGAAATTTCTTTACATTTTCCCCTGTCTCGGCTACCACCCCTACAATTTCGTGACTAGTGGAAATCGTCGAGAAATTTCTCAATTACGGGAATACATTTTCGAAGATTATGCATCCATGCGGATGCCTAAAATGAAAGTGATAGAAATTGTTTAATTTTAACTATGAAATGATTACATGACTTGATTACTTATGCAGGTAAAGTAATATGAAATTATATCCACATTAATTGTTATATGAAAAGGTATATATGGTCAAAAAGAAGTTATTGCTACTTCCACTATCATTGCAATTTAGGAATGTTTGTCAGCTCTAGTTTTTAATTCTTATGTATTGTATAGTGTGGAGTCAAATACGACATATTGGTTTAGTAATATTGATAACTATGTTAATTTATGCCGGATACATGTAGTTTAGTAGACAACAATTATACAAGAGAAGAAAAACTTGTATCAATCTAAATGCGTACCCCCAACCTTCTTTGGCCATGTAGAGATTAAGGACTATAGTTTAATTCAATTCAAAAATTTAATTAGGTAAGTTAATTAATTCAAATAAATGAATATGCATGTTTAAATACTATTATACAATAGATAAATTATATTTACCCAGGTACGATGGGATAAATGGTGATTCCCAATTCATTTCTTATGAAATGAAGATCTGTGTGACATATTCCACAATAAAGAATCTTTAGAATAATATCATTACTTCCATTTTCCCTGAAACAAAATAAAAAGAACCTTACCAAATGTAGTAGAAAGGTAAAAACATATTGCAATTTAATCAAAATATCATGTTACAATTAAATATAATGAAGCCCTTTATTGACCGGTTATTGATCCATTAGTGGCTCTATCCAGACCATTATTTGACCATTAAAAATTTATTGCATCAACTCTTATAACCGATTGGTAAGACGCCATAGTTACCGTACCCCATGGTTATCAAAATTAATTTTCGGTTTAATGTGTTTCGAAGTCTATGTTCAACTCAATTTCAAGCTACGTATGTAATTATCATGAAACGAGGAATTTAAGTCTCATATCATGGAATATTCCATTTACATGTGGTGTGTGCTTTTATATATATACATGATAGAGTTGAAGCAAGATTTAGCTGCATCCATCATCGAGAATAGAGTAACATACATATTATCATAATAATCAAAACTAAAATCAGATATTGTCTTGTCGATATGCTCGTATGGCTTGCAACAAATTACCTCCTAGAGAAGTTGAATGGGAAAAGAACTCCGCTGGTGTCTTTGGCTGCCCATCCACAAACCTCCATAATCCTAAGGTTGATCAAGAATGCTTAACTCTAATACTGTGTTTTGCTGGTTTATAAACATTTACAGCCAATATGTATAAATATGTCTATACACACACACACACATATATAGACAATCTAGATTAAGGTTCGTCACTGAGAAAGAAGTAGTCAGCAATGACGTTGTATCCAACAGTCATAAGTCAATCAGTTACCGTGGATTAAGCGATGCATACAATCGTTCAAAGTGGATGCTCCATTAATCGGCTGACTTTACTATGGCAAGGTGCTTTCGTGTCAATGGAATTTTTTTTCCCCATAATTAAAGCGAGAGAAGAGAAATTTAAACTCAATTTTTACATTATCAACTATAAAGGTTTAACCGGATGGATCTTACTTTATAAAAGTGTTCATATACTTATAATACTTAAAAGGAGAAATAAACAAATAGCCGCTGAAATTCCGGAAGAAATTAAACAAAAGTCAAGGATAAAATAGGTAAATGTAGAAATAAGTTTGTACAAGAGACAAAAAACATAAAAAGTCAAACCTAGGAGTCTATCTGGCTTCCATTATTTGTAAATGCCTCAATTATGAGATGTGGTTTAGAAGTGGGAATGGAGCTAATGCTTCAAATGATTGTGAGCCACTGATGGACAACCTAGCTTAGTTCTATGTTGCTGTAAATTTTAGGTCTGAAGTTTGATATATTTCAGATTATGAGACAATTAATATAAGAGTTTTGAATTTCTAGTCAAATGGAGGGGCATACGACGAACTTTTACATCTTCTAATCCTGAGCTTTCGCATAACACTGACAGAAAGTACAGTTCACCGTACCTTGAGTTGTTTCTTGAAAGATTTAACGAGAACATCAACAGGACGATAAATACGTCATATGGACAGTATCAAGTGCCAACATGCTTTCGGCAGGGCTAGGCTAGACTAGACTAAATTGAGGATCAGCTTTGCATGTTATCCTTGGGCTATAATTTCCGGTACAATAAAATAATATAAATAATAAGCTTATAGAATTAAAAATATAATTATGGAAGTAAAATACATTGCTGTTCGATAAAATACAATGTAAAAGATACGAATAAATATAATTATATTATAAACTAATTATTTATTATTTTTATTTAATTTTATATATTTTTAATAATTTTATCGACTCAACGTAAAATGGAAGATGCAAATTTGATTTGTTAATATATCCTAATCGGTGCCTTCTTGGATTGCCTTTTTTTTTTAATCTATATCTTATATATTTTCATTTTGAATCTAATTTTTATTTATGTGAATTTTTTTTATTTGTGTCCTATCTATTTTTCTTTCATAATTATGATAAAGATAATAATTGGAGAATGAGAATTAGAAAGTAAAAAAATTAACCACTTCTAAAAGAAAATATTTAAAATATATATTTTTTATATTGAAAAAGGCAATTTTGATTAATATTTTTGTAAAAATGAATAATTTCAACTTTATAGAGATAAGAATTTATTAAATATTTAATTTTGTAAGTGGGTATATATATATATATATATATATATCTTATTATTTATAAATATAGGATTTAAATAGATGTTCAAAAGATATAAAAAATAGGGAAAAAAATGAAACAAAGGGATCCTTATATTATATTGATTGTTGAGAGTGTAGTGGCTTGATGGTGTCTTCATTTCAAAATGGGAATAAATAAGGATCTATTATTTAATGACAAAAATCCATCACCGTTGGAGAGGAGCAATATTTTAAGGCTTCGACAAATATATGCCACAATTGTTGCATGCGAAAAGATTACACACTACCCTAACTTGAGCCATCCGTCCTCATACCAAATTGTTCACCAAAGTGCGCATATGCATTATAGTCAACTTCTACTTTAAAGCCTAAACAAAGGGTACTAATCACCATTATTTATGATATCTATTCTATATCTTTCAAACTATATTATATATAAATTTTCTCAAACACTCTTAAATATTATATTTTTTTTAATTCACAAATATCGCACCTAAAAAAGTTATTATAAAAATAAGTTGTGAAGATACAGATCTAATTTATGTTTTCATAAATTTATATTGAAGGCGCATGTCACGCCCTTCCCTAAGCACTCAACGTGACAATCCGCCACGATCGCCCAACCCTGGCTAGGCGACCGCAAAGCGTCTACATCCAAGTACTATACTTGTTTAATCACATTATAACATTCGATGCCTTTGACATTCATTTACTCCAATACTCGTAACATGCACATATCCAATAAAAATATTAGATGATTATCTATTTACATAACTATTAGTGGGTCCCATTTTATATACATATACAAAAGTTCCATTGAGCCTACCATGGCTCCTATATTTCCGTAATTCAAATCTATCAAACTAACTCATGTACTAATCCTCATTTTCACCCACAATATCCAAGAACTTCTAGCTTTATAACAGAGGCTTACCTTAGTCCGATTACCCATAAGAAAGTTTAAGTAGTCACAACCTGCAAGATAAAATCTGTAGGAGGGTAAGCTATAAGCTTAGTGAGATAGGAGTACAATCTCTTAATGTTGTTATCACACAGGCAATTTCAAACAAATTATCAACCATATGCTATGCATGAGCAACCACATGAATGCATCAATTTACGTGGTCTTCCGATAACCAACGTGAAGTTTAGGGTTTACGCCTCCCTTAATCTTGGGTTAGGGATTCCGAAGCCACCACCAGTGCCTAGGTTTCATAACCCGGTTTAATTTCTTATTACTTAATATTTATTATTTATTCATTTTATCATCGGACGCTCCCGTGCACTTGCAATAGTCGGAGTAACACCCTCAAAGACACTCCAGATAAGGAACCGGCAAGGTGTGGACAATCCCTTAATCCAATAGTTTGCTCAGGACAACTCAATAATATCATAATTACTTCCGAATGCCCTATGACAATGACGGCCTTCAAACTTATGCAATGTCTCGTGTAATGCATGTCTCATTTTAGTTAAATCTCAACTTTTGATTAATCGACTTAAAGTGATCAATCAATATACGATAATAACTAATCTACGTAAGGGAAGTAAAACAATTCTATTGACCATTCAATAAACAAGCATCAGACTATCATTTCAAATTCCAAAGTCGACCCATCACATCTCACACTCTTGAACCTTTCTTCAATAGTGCAATTTCACATCCATTGTAATATATATATATATATATATATATTATTTTATTATTTTATTTTTTTTTAATTTCAATGGAGACAAAAGAGAAGGCTAAGGATGGTATGAGCAAGAGGTAAAATGAATTTTTGGTGAAGAATGAAGGAAATTGAAATTTCAGTTTAGCATAGCTAGTGCTGAAGCCAGTGTTGAGTTAAAAAAATGGTCAGAAGCAAGAAACATTTCAACTCTGCCCCGAGCACACCCATGCTGGAGCCCGTGCTGAACCTGACACTGAAGATAACGCGTTTTGAAGTCAGCACGACCTTGAGCATGGCCATGTTGACACCCATGCTGACCCTGTTTACAAAAAACTACGAATGGATGCTTACTCCCACGTACTTTTTATATTTAATTGTACTTCATATGTATACGTACATATACACACATGTATTAACACATACACATATATAACTCGTACTTTCACACCCAAAAAGTGCGCATACTCACGCACATATATGTATATCCCTTTTTTCATATTTACTCCTACATAATACGAATATATACACATCCTTCACGTGAATATAATGTATACGTACGTGATCACAAAGCAACACAACTTTATATAACACATACTCAACAAATAATTATGCAATACAATACGTCATAGAGTCCTACTCACCTAGATCTCATTGTTTCTCACTTCTACTCAAAATAATCCTCAAGTATCCTGTCAAATGCTTTTTCCTTACCTAAAACGTAAGGAAAAATATATCATCAGATACTATTTGAGCTCAAGAGTTTTGTATCTACCGTATTTCTAATTAATATTGTTAGTTCTAGGCTAAATGTAAAGATTTCTATACAAAAGCCTTAACATCTAAACTTTGAAAAATAATCTCGTTTCATGCAAAGTTGGTTTTGTTGAGTTGCTCTTACCTCAAGGACCATGTTGATAGTCTCGGTTCATGATTTGTAAGTCGTATGCAAAAACTACAAATTTTTTTCTAAAATTTTCTTCTTCTTCTTCCTCTCCCCTTTTTTCTCACGTTCTCTCTTTTTTTTTGGAATTTTCTTTGGACTTCTGGCATTTCACTTCATTTTTTATGCACGGTGTACTTTATATAGTCACTGTGCATCTCACCGACTTAGCTTTTTTTTTTTTTACTTTTTTATTTTGTCTTTAGCTATTAATAAATTATTAATTAAAATATTAAAATTTAAGTTTTTCATTATGAAATTTTACATGTAGGAATTTAACTATTTGAATTATAATTATCCATTCAAAATTTTTATTTAAAATTTCCAATTTGTAATTTCCTATAAATTTATCTTATTTAACGTAATATAGTTCGTAATTTAGATTTCGATGAATATATATTTTTTATTTTAAATTCTCATGATTTATAATTAATTTCCATAGTATTTTTCTAGTGTTATATTTTAAGAATTTCATGGGTTTTACGGCGTAGATGTTACCTATACCTTTAATATAAAAAAAAATTACATTGAAAACACAAATGCCACTCGCTCCTTCATAAACATTCTTGAAAGCACGAGTATCATTTGTACTTTCAGTACAAATTAATGAAGTTATAGGTTACGTCCGCACCTTTACAACATATTTTTGAAATAATTTTTTTATATGATATTTACAAATTTTTTTTTTAAATCACAATATTTGAGATTGTTCTTTTGAAGTTTCTAGTACAATATAAAATGTCATGCTCTACACCGAGTAGACATAACTACTCGCCACGTCCTCATCTTCATCTTCACGTAAACATAAGGGTTAGCAAATTTTAAGGATTCTAGATTAGTGCTATCTAGCACATCATAATTCTCCATATGATACATAATAATTTAGACTATACTATAAATATAATTTTTTTATATTTTAATTTTATCTTAAAAATTAAATATTTAAAATTAAAAAGAGAGAGTTTTTTAGAATTTATTTTACTATTTTATTATTCAATAAAGTAATAAAAAAATACACTAAGGACATATTCTTATAATTTCCTAATAGGTCAAATGGTTTTCTAAAGAACTTTATGTTCAAATATGAATCAAAATTAAGAACTTTATGTTCTTAAGTTTTAACAAGAAAACTTTTCACAGGTTTTGACAATGTATGTTATAGGATGCTTCTAGGGCATTGTGTTATAGTTATTCCACAAACAAATAATTGGCACAAGCTTAATTGATATGTTTCACGATGAATGGGAAGAGTGTACAAATAATTTGAGCACTATTCTATTTTATATCTTCTTGAGTTTTACTGATTTGTATCTAGTCTTGGTGGAGAGTTGAAAGTATTCATGTTGTTGTAGTTAAGAATAGTTGAGTTCTATTACATTCAAAACTTGAGGTTGAGTTTTTTTCCAAGTAGGAGAGAATGCCGTAGGCAAGTTAGATTTACAACTTATGGAGTAGCTGGATTATAAATATCGTAAGCATAAAAAATGATATTAATTAGAATAAAAAATTTCAAAGCTATTCACAAGGGTCAAAATCTAGTATTTTGGAAGAAGATGTGCATAATTTCATAATTCAAATTAGATTAATTTCTATAGCTATTTATGAAGCTCACATACAAGTTAAATTAACTCGTTTTAGTATGTGCCAAGGTATCAAAGAATCTTGGTCTATTTAGGAAAGTTAATATTGTATTTTCTTTTCCATTTTATCATGTTTCCTTATTACGTTTAAGGAAGTTATTTTTCAATTTCCTTTTCTATTTTATTTTGTTTCCTTAGTAGATTTAGGAAAGTTATTTTAGTGTTGTTTTCTTTTATTTGGTTACCTTATTAATTCTAGGGTTTGAAGAGTATAAATACTCTATGGACAATACTTATTAATATAGATTTATCATGTACTATGGTCGTGTACCTTTCTATACATTTTTGTAATTCAATATGCTTTAGTACATGGACGTGTACTATAGCTATGTACCTTTTTGTACACTTTTGCAATTCAACATAGGTAAATATACAAGTGTGTACTTGGTCGTGTACTCTGTTATTCCATTGCAAATCCTTTTCTTCCTCTTCTCCAATTTGCTCCCCAATCTTACTTTCTATGAATCCAAGTCGAATTTGTTCAATTAACTTGTTGATTCTAATACATTATCTGAATTTTATGTACTTACTTGCTTCGATTTGTGATCGAAATCTCTAAATTGCTTGATCCCATGCTTGTTCTGTCTCACTCCTTGTTTTGAACTCTAACAACACGTCAAGAAAGTCACTTAACTTTAGAAATCTTTAATAAGAAATATGCATCTTAATGATCAAAACCCTTACTTATTGAAAGTGGTTTAACTTTGTGGATTTCCGTTAAGTCACCTTGTGTGTGTTTGAGAGGGTCTCTTTGGTGTTCATTGTGCAAATGAGGAAAAGGGGAGGCAATAGGTCAAGTGAAGCTTAAATACTTTGATCTTGAAAAGACCAAGCTTCCCCCACATTTTAAACTATTTACATTATTTAACCTTAAGTTTAAATTAAAATAAATATATAATATGTATATTTTATATTCTTCCCCCTTATAGAAACTTCCATTCTCAAAAGTAACTTATATTTGAAAAGAGCTCTAGATGTTTCCTTCGCATATCTTCTTCTAGCTCTTACGTTGCTTTACGATCTGTCTGATTTGTCCATTGTACCTTAACTTAGGGAATCACTCTTCTCTCAACACTTGTTCCTTAGTGTCTACAATCCTTATTGGTCTTTCAATGGACGATAAATCTAGTTATACATTTAAAGGCTCCAAAGCCAATATTTGGTCTGGATTTGGCACAAACTTCCTTAACATAGGTAAATAAAATACATCATGTACCATAGCCAAACTTAGTGGTAGAGCTAACCTATAAGCAACATTGCCAATTCTTTCCAGAATCTTAAATGGACCTGTATACCTTGAATTTAACTTCCCTCTCAAACTAAATTTAATTACCCCTTTAGTTAAAGAAACCTTCAATAGAACCTTATCTCTCACTTGAAATTCCAAGGGGAATTGCCTTTGATTTGCATAACTTTTTTAGTGACTTTGAACTAAAAAAATTCGCTATCTTATCACCCTCACTTTGTCTATAGCTTCTTACACTATCTTTAGCCCTATTATTTGTCTTTCAAAACTCCATCTCAATGTAAGGGAGATATGCACTTCTTACCATACAGTGCTTCATATGGAGCCATCTAAATAGTAGTCTACTAGTTGTTATTGTATACAAATTCCACCAAGGGTAGGTGATCACCCCAATTACCCCCATAGTCCAAAGTACATGCTCATAATAGGTCCTTTAGAATTTGAATGGTCCTTTTAGAATGTCCATCTATCTTTTGAATGTTTTCTTCCTTGATCCTTAGTTGATAATACCCTGATCTCAAGTCAATTTTTGAGAAGACTAGAGCTCCTTTTAATTAGTCAAATAAGTCATCTACTCTAGGGAGGGGGTATTTGTTCTTAATTATGACTTGGTTTAGCTCCTTATACTAAATGTATAATCTCATGCTCCCATCTTTTTTCTTAACGAAAAGCATTGGAGCACCCTATGGGAAAACACTTAGCCTGATAAATCCATTATCTTGCAACTCTTGAAGTTGGGCCTTTAACTCTGACAATTCAGTGGGTACCATTCTATAGGCACCTTGGATATTGGTGTCATTTCCGATACCAAATTAATACATAATTCCATTTCCCTAACTAGAGGTAAGCTTAGTAGATATTCTAGAAAAACATCTGCATATTCCTCGACAATGCATGTCTTCCAGTTTCATGGCTTGTCTGGTCTCCATTGACAGTGTCAATATTCTACTCTTATCCCACAACTTATAAATAGGAAAAGTTGCAAGCCTATGTGCTTCTAACTTAAATATGACTAGATCTTCATTGGGGAAATTGAAACAAACCATTAAATTGCAACAATAAATAGTGGCATAATATTTAGACAACCAGTTTACCCCTAAAATTACATCAAATTTCATCATCTCCAATACAAATAAATCTGCTAGCATTTCTTTTCCCTATATTTTAATCCTAACACCCCTACACATTTAATCTAATCTTCCTCTCGCTCTAAATGAAGTATTTACATTCATGGCATCATTGAGCAACCTAAGTTTCAAACTGCACATATGCATAAAGACCGATGAAATGTATGAATGTGTCACACTCGTGTCAAATAGTGCATAAGAAGTAGTTGAGTTTAAGAATAGCGTATCTACAATAGTATCTTAGTCTGAAGTATCCTATTATTGTTGTTGTTGTGAAGCAAATACATGACTGGGTGCCCTTTGCCTCGGTCTAGTGTGTTGGGGTTTACCCGTTGGTACTCTAAGGGGAGGTCTTACTAGCTATTGCACTAAAATTTTTTGTGATACTGCAACCGTCTAATTAAGGGTAACACTACATTGAAAGGATCTATCTATGACACCTTTGCTTATAAGTATAGTAAAAGGTCTAAGGAATAAATTTCTCTAAAGAATTCCTATCACGATGTCCTATTCTACCATAGGAAAAGCATGTCCCTTTTAGCTAACTACACTAATGCAGATCATGTGCTCCCAAACACTTAGGACATATTCTCCTTACCTTTACTTGTGGGGGTAGAGGCAATGCTAGAGGCACTAGCCTAGTTTGATTAGATCTAAGCATGAAAACCACAAGTCTGACTTGATATACTACTAGTCTCTTTCCTTTCTCTCCATACGAAAGACTCGAGGTAAGTCTTTTCCCCTAAAGTAATTCCTAACCTACAGGACAACTACTCTTCAATTCTCTTATGGCTCTGCTCCATGAATTTGGCCTTATCAACAACCTTTGCATAGGTTGGTAGCTAGAAGGACCCTACTTTATGCTAGAGGTTAGGTTCTAAGCCTTTCAAAAACCTTCTAGACCTAGAGGCATCATCTGTACAGACTACTTCAGGCAAAAATTTTATCAGGTTCAATTTTGTCTCATACTCTTCTACTATACGATTACCTTGTTAGCAGTTATAGTAAACTACCTCCATTCGGTCTTTGATGCTACTAGAGAAGTATTTTTCATATAATAATTTCCTAAACCTTTGTCAATGGAAAAAAGCTCCTGCTAATTTGGACACACTAGCCCACCAATCCATAACCAGCCTTTTTAACATGAGGCCTATGAAATCCACCTTTCTATCATCTTGCACCCAAAATGCAATGAACGTATTTTCTATCTCGGTGATCTAATGTTCAACTTCTATTGGATCATTCACTTGTAGGTTGAATTATTTTTCTAGTTGAACAAACTTGTCCAGTCCAAACTCATCCTCTATAGGCCTAGCGGGTCTTATGGCCTATTGCTGCTACTATGCTATCATATCTACTAAGGCATTCATAGTTTCCAGCAATTGAGTAGTTATGTTGTTAGCCTGAGCTGGAGCTCCCTGCTAAGGCGGCGTTGGAGGATACCTTTCATCTAGGGCATCCTTATGTTATTTAGCACCATATGAGCCTTATCTTGTGATTCTTCTAGGAGGCATTCTATTTAAGAGGAGATAACTGAATAAATCTAAGAGTCAAAGTTAGTGTAAGGAGTTAATGATGGTATACATTTATGTATACTTATCTCTACACACACACACATATAAATATATAAAAGAAACTATAGCTTAAGATAGTAATTGAAATAAAATAAGTTATTAGACGAAAGCAATCGACCCACAATTTACCCACTCTCTTCATCTCTTACAATTCTACGAATTTAATGCTTAATCTATCTAAAGATCTTAACTTACTTTCAATTGATTGAAACCTATACTTATTGATTCGCTTAATTTCTACGGATTTTCAAGCTTAAGTTCTATAGATCACAAACCTATACTCTTTTAATCAAAACCTAAGCTCTAGATCACAAACCTACATTTCATTAATCAAAACCTAAGCTCTATGGATCACAAACCTATATTCTATTAATTAAAACCTAACTTCTGATATCACCTAAACTATAACACTTGAGAACCTGAGACGCCATAGCCCACTATGTATCCCTACTAAGTAGTAACACGTTAAGGCTCTATCTCACTTACAACTTCAAATCTATTTATCTCCACTATACAATAATATCAATGTAACTCCAATTGTATAAATAAATGATCCAAAGGCGAACCATTCCAATCACTATAAATTTAGAAAAAGTACATTAGACTAAAATCTAAATATGAGGATAAAAATCCATTAGCATATAATGAATTGACATGTTTAAAAGTTTATAAACCATCTCTAAGTTCTTTACTCAAACATCCTTAAGTTCTACAAAAAGAATGCTTCATCTGCTCCCACTATACTCATCACTATAATAATAGTGATACTCTATCCCATTCTCGTCTTGATAATAATACCTTACGTTTCCATTCTCATCATAGTTGACATACTTGTTGTACTTACCTACAATTAAAAAATAAGTAGAATGAGCCTATATCTAGTACGTGAGTACCACATAGACATGCGGTGCCACATAAATCACAATACAAATACACGTAGATGTAGCAAATGCACATATCACCATCATTAGATTATTTATCTTTAATTAGTCAAAAACTAACAAGAAGGTACTCATGACTCCGTCACATCATATAATATTTATATATATATTCCAAGGTTGGGAATTGCCACTACGGGCCCCATTTAATCCTAATCTACCTTAAATCATTTCAATATAAGGCTCTACTAGGAACAACATGATATATTGATCATCAGGGTGCCTCTTAAGGATTTGCTACCTTCGGTTTCTAAGCCAAACCAAGCATAAATAGCACATACATTTAAACCCAATATTTGTTTAAATTCATTTATTTTACTACTTTAACAATCAAAAACAATAAAAATGGTAAATACATACCTAGAGAAGTGGTCTCACGTTTAACTCTTACATAATTAGAAAAGGGATATTGACCTGTCAAGCATAAAGGGCTAAGTTTAGTTTTATCATATGACTTAATGTAAGTTCTTTAATTGGTTAATCATGTCCTAATTGCAAAATTCCCTTCCCCATTATCTTATTGTGCATAAATCTTAATTTAAAATTGTAGAAAAATGAATTAGAAGTTAATTGTGAGTGTTCTAAAACAACATGGTCGTGTGTGTGGCCATGTAGATGAATGCAAGAGGGATCATGGTCATGTTAAAGGCTATATAGCTTTCTCTGTATAATAGTTTTCTAACACACCTAAGTATACAGGCATGCATTGTACCATGTATCTTTTTGTACATTTTCTTAATTCGACATGCCTAAGTACACAGGCGTGTACTATGGTCGTTCTATACTTACAATTTGACATGGGTAGATATATGGGCATGTACGTGGTCGTATACTCTATTATTTTATTGTGAAACCTTTTCTTCATCTTGTCCAATTTGCTTCCCAATCCTAATTTTTATGAATCTAAATCGAATTAGTTCAATTAACTTCTTAATTCTAATACATTATACGAATTTTGTGTACTTACTTGCTTTAATTTATAATTGAAATCTCCAAATTGCTTGATCCCCCACTTGTTCCGTCTCACTCCTCATTGCGAACTCTAATAACACATCACTAAACTCACTTAGCCTTATGAATCTTTAATCAGAAATATGTATCTTAATAATTAAAACCCTTAGCTAATGAAAGTGGATTGACCTTGTGGATTTTCATCAGGTTGCCTTGTGTGTGTGTAAGAGGGTCACTTTGCTGTTCACTATGCAAATGAGGGTAAGAGGAGGCAATAGATCAAGTGAAGCTTAAATACTTTGACCTTAAAAAGACTCAACTATCCCCTACATTTTAAACTATTTACATTATTTAACTTTAGGTTTAAATTAAACTAAATATATGATATGTATATTTTACAAAAATATATATTTCATATAAGTGAAAAATAATAGTTTTATTGAAAATATTATTATAATTAACATATTAATAGTGCATTTTTGTTTTTTGAAAATCAAGCATTTATATACAATGGTAGGATATTTATAGAGTTATAATATTTCAAATTATGGGAATATAGCATCATATGCCAAAAGTTGTGTCTTTTGCATTAGAGGTTGTAACTCTTTAAATATCATACAATCTATAAAAATGCATCTCTTGAATGATAAGAAGATATATGTAATAATAACAAGAAAGCATAAATAGCTAAAAGTTATTATTAAGAAAAAAAAAATATAAATGACATTAATAAAAGATCATAAATAACCTAAATCTATCATTAGCAAAAATTACACACAAAAGGATCAATATTTGAGGTCAAATTCAAATAGAAGATTGGATTTTAAAGTAATTAAAATAAATTATTAATATTATGATTATAATTGTCAAAATCACAATACTATTGATATAATTTTATGAGGTTACAATTTTAAGATGCTTTTGTGAGTTAAATTAGGTATAAAATTGTTTTTGTGTGGACTTTAGTAGAATTGTGAGTTGACATGTTAAACTTGATAGAGACATACATTTTTAATCAAGTTACCAATTTTACCTATCTGAATCAAATGAGCTAAAAGATAAAAAAATACAACTAGGATTTTATAAGCCCATCATCTATTAGGGTGCTACATCATCTTCCCTATCATGTTCTAGTTTTGTTTCCTCATTCTCTCTCGCTCTCTCCTAGTCTCCTAATCAACATTTATAGCCTTCATTTAAGTTATAGTTCCAACTACAAAGTTTGCAAGGAAATTTATTTACTCTAGTTTATGCCATCAATAATTTAAGATGAGTTAAAAATTTTGGTTCTCTTCGATTGATAACTTTTTTTCAAACATAATAATGGAAAAAACTTTCAACTCTACTTGTCCTTCCTTTATGTATGTTAGATTATAGATTAAGAGTTTTTTTTTCTTTAATGGAAAATGAGCTTAGTTTCTTCATTTCTTTATTTTTATCATATATTTTAAGTTTTTTATGACTACTATAAATATGCCTATAATTTTTAAAGCTATTTTATGTAGGTTGTAGAAATTTATTTTTTACTTTTCAATCTATAAACCATTTAACAATTCTAGGTAAAATTGTGAGTTTGACAACTTTGGTCATGATAAGTAATTTAATTAGAGAATAAAACTTTCAAATAATTAAAATAGAAAATCAATATTATAATAAATGATTCAAGTGAATTATTGAAACCCTAGTTAGATTTCACAACTTCCCTAATTTTAATCATTTATTTAAATCACATATCAAAATAATGATAATTTATTTTAACTACTTGAAAACTCAATATTCTATTTAAACCATTTAATATAATATTGACCTTTATTTTAATCACTTGATAGTTCAATCCTCTACTTAAATTTAAGTTTGAACATTGATCCCTTCATATGTAATTTTCCTTATACTATTAGTGAATATTTACAAATGATAAAAACTTTCGAAATCTATTTATTATAATATAGAATCTTTAGAAATTTTTTCATTAACATTTCCCTTTGGCAATATTTTTTTAATATCTAGGATTTATAATTCAATACCATATTAATATACATTCTGGTATTTTGGTAAATAATTCAAAGCATAAGGACAATATTGTAATTTGGTAAGCTAAAATCTTGACTAACCTAAACATTTAAAAAATATGTCTCTCTTCCTCTTATGTTCTTTCTTTTTCCCTCTTCTTTCCCTCACTTTTTTATTTTATTTCAAGCAATTTCTCTTTCACAACTTTTTCAACCCAAAGCAAGATTTGAAGTTAAGCAAATGATATTTGCATATTCTTTTGAGTTTTTGTGATCCTTGAAATGCTTAATGCGAGATTTTGGTGTAGAATTGGAATCCTCTCATGTTTTTGAAGAGGAAGCAGCCTTAAATTGACTTTCTTAAAGGAGGTTGCATTGATAAGTTGCAATTTTGTTGAGTGTAATGTGTTGTAGTGCATGCCTTGACTCTAGAAAAAAAACATTGTGGTTGAAGGAAGTGACTGAAAGCATGTTGGGAGTGTTGAAATTGTACAAGAAGTGTAGGTGATAAAAAGTTGGATAAGTCACAATAATCTTTAACTTATGATAATTCTTGATGTTAAATGCATTTATTTGAAGTTAGAATGCTTAGGAAAGTGATTTTAAGGTGAGGAATGTTTGGGTTAAGAGCCTACATAGAATTTGTGCATTGGAACAAAGGATTCATTATGATTTCAATAAATGTTCAAGGGTTCTATTTTGTAGAATTTACATAATAGACTATGCTGATTGAACAATGAAATTCCTACCAACTAGACGGTAGAGCATGAATAGGGAACATAAAGTTCCCAAGGCTTCAATCCATATGCTAATTCTTTTACCATTTAGATCGTAAGACCCCTAAAAAAGATTAATAGTTTTTGGTTTCAATCACTCAGCCAAGAAAAGAAATACCATGTAAGTGCTAATTAAAGATTAGAACCGTGTCATTTTGATTTTTATTCTTTTTTTTACACATATAACATTATCTAATATTAATTAAGTCCTTAATTAATTTCTAGTAATTATTTTTTTTTTATACCAATCAATATATAAGGGATTATTACTTTTTTTCTAGTTTAAGTAAACTTCCTATAAATCAATTACTGATCAATAGATAGTGAGGGAACAGGATGGACATAAAAGTCATAATTGACTTAATTAATTCACCTCAAAATAAGTACTAAATAAATGTCAATATGATTTAATATCAAGAATTAGAATAATTGAGGTGGATTAGAAATCTTGAGACCACCCTTCCATGTGCATGATCTATCGTGTGTTGTTGGTTGTGTTTGCTAGGATAGAATTAAATAAACTTAACAACTATCTTGTTAATAAATAAATGGTGCAGCTTGGTCAAAATCAAGAATATTGATGATCTTAGAGTGGCATCTCGTATATTGTGTTGTCTTTATGTAAAGTTGCATATTAAAATGATCTAAGTAAATTTAAGTTTGACTCATGGACTTCACATTGTTATAGAGTACCAACACCATATATGTATACTACTCTTATATATGTGTTGCAGGGTCATAAGCTATTCCAAGTCTTGGTACATTATGATTGTATTATATTGTGATACTTAAATAAAATATAATAAATTGATGTATGTGCATTAGATATTTTATGTATGCCTGGTTGATTGGCTATGTGGGCATTTGCATGTGCTTATGGTTATTACATACCAAGCTTCAACTTACCTCTTGTAGGAAAATAGATGACCAACATTATATTAAGTAGTTTAAAAAAGAGGATTTAATTGTTTCGTAAACATATTAAGTGGTTTAAATAGATAATCTATTACTTTTTTTTTTGTAATAGTGTCATAACGAAATCTCTTATTTGAACTATTTAACATAACTTTGATAATTTATTTTAACTATTTGAAAATTTAATCCTCTATTTGAATTTAATATCACATTGATCACTTTCGCTTGTAAATTTCCCTATAATTACTCCAAATTATGGAATTACAGTATTTTTGAGCCTTAAAGTGTCCATACTGAGGCATGCACACATAATGGATTGTTATGCTTTGGTTTAGGACATTACAATCTTTTTCTTTTAATATGCCTCTATAGTGTTACTTTTGGTAATGTATCTTTTATATATTATCTTTTTAAATTATTAATATCTCTTTGGAATTTTCTATGTTGTAGAGGTAAGTTTCAAAAAGCTAATAACAAAGTAGAATATTAAAAGAAAAATGTAATATCAAAGAGATATGTAAACAAAAAAAGTTTTTGATATTCTTAATTACAATATGACAGATATATATTATTAATATCTTAACTAGGATAATCATTTAAATAACATTATAATTTTACTAATAAGTATATTTTATTCCTAAAATGATAAATTGTGTATAAAGTAGGTTTCACCTAGTTATATATACAAAAGATAAAAAAAAAGATAAAATTTAAAAGTCAATTGTGACTTTTAAGAAATTACTAACGAATAAAAGTTGATAACAAAGATGTATTATTAGAAAAGAGTAATATCAGAAAAAAATTTGACAAATAACTACTACCAAAAAGTAAATAATGAAAAAGACACTATAACAAAAAAAAAAAACATTAAGAGTACTGTAGAAAACAAAAAGCCTTCAAAATTATATATTATTGGTAAAATCTTGCATTATTCATGATTATTAATTTAAAATATATTTACTTAATAATATATATTTAAAAGTATTATAATAATAAAATACTGAAAAGATAGAAATATAAATACATTTATATATTTTTTAGAAAATTAAAAATCTAAAAAATTCTTATAAAGTTAAAGTTATATATTCTTTATTTTATTTATTATTATAAAAATATTAATTAAAATAGAAAAATTTATGTCGGAGGAGATCAATGTTAAAAATAAATTTAAATAGAGATCCTATTTTTAACTAATTAAATTTAAATATTATTATTTTATAAAATAATTTAAATAAAAAATTCTATCGACTATCATTATAATATTGTTAAATAGTATTGATGTAGAATGTGATTTGGCGTGCTGCTTATGTGGTACTAATAAGTCTATTTTATTTAATAAGTAGCACTATTTTTTCAATTAAATTATCTTTTTAAAATGTATAAAATAAATATTTTAAATTGGTTATTTTCCAAAACTGAAATTTGCGGCAATCGAACCGAGTTAGAAGTTGGAATGTTGACTCGGTTCGCAACATACTAAGGCGACTTCACTGCTGCCGTGCCGACCCTCGTTACTGGCTCCTTAGCTCTTCGCAAACTGCACTTCACTCTCTCTCTCTCTCTGGCGGTTTCGTAATTTCACGCAGAGGTATTATATACTTTTAGGGCTTTACATTTTTTATTCAATTTGATTGAATTCCATCAATCTCGCTCTAGCATTTAGGGTTTGAATAGTTGTTGATATTATGGAAATATGGTGCTAGCTTTTAGTTGAATTGAAGTTTTGGCTTAAACTGAAGGGAAAAGTGAAAAAAAAATTATTGACAAGAGAATATAAAATGGGGGAATTTATAGTTAATTATGCTTTGCTGCCTATGCCAAGATTTTGTTAGTTTTATTTTTGGGTGAAGTTTGCTTGAAACTAAAGATAATAATTTGCTGGACTCTATCTACAACTTTTTTTTTTTTTGGGGTGGTTGGGGGGTTGGGATGATACCCTATCAACATTGGATTGCCAAACTCGATCAAATGTTTGATTAAGTTAAGATTTTGCTAGTATCACATATGTTTTAAGTGGGTTGGAACGTTGCTGTCCCTTGTTTGTGCTTCCACCATTCAGGTGCTATTGTATATGACTATTGTTTGATGCGGAACCATTTTATAGCATATGATTGGTGCAGACACGGATGATGGGACCAAATGGACTGGAAAGCTTTGTCCTTTGGAGTGGTTTTGGAATTAGTGAGAAGTTTTGAAGGTTGATGATCGGATCACAGTAAATTGGACTTAAAGTAGTAGATCTTAATGCTTGCATCTGCATCCCTTTATTCTGTTTGCTGCACTTATTTCCTTGTGACGATTTTGGGTATGTTAGCAGGTTGTATAAGCATTGATGTGTAGGCTTCAGTTTTCAATTCTTATGTCAAATATGGTGCAGTTCTTGTCTTTAATATTTAACTTGATAATTTTATTTTGCTCTCAAATCGGATGTACAAGCTAAAAAGTAGATGCTCTAGTGATTCCTCTCTCATGACCTCTTGCTTACCCAAGTCATTGCTATCTGAACCCAGGCAGGCTAATAAATCTTTGGTATGGACCTTTTTCTCTGGTACAGTGGCTGAAGGTATTAACTGGAGGGATTTGGTTGAAATTGATGGATTAATATAATTTTTTTGGACATTTTTGAAGGAGGGACTAAAATTTAGTTGGATTTTCCTTTTTCATCTGCATCTGCTTTCATAAATGAATTCCGCCCTTTTCTAACTTAATCACGATTAAGTTCACAGCTATTTTTAGTTAGAGCATAATGGTTTCAGGCTACATGGATTTACTATAAAAGCTAATCATTATCTGTAAAAATAAATGCAGTTTGACAGGGCTATTTGATAAGCTAATTTAGTAGGATTTGACAGTGGAAGAGAAATAAATATTTTTGATCTGTCATGCTTACTCTAGATGATAGTGGCCATGCTTAGATGTGTTCTACTCAGTGCTGTGGTTTCCATTATCCTAGCAAATGGAAAGCCTAATCTCCTGGAACAAAATCAAAATGAATGTAGGATGTCATAGTTAACTGTCTTCATATGCTTCTCATAATTCTAATATAATATCAATTCTCAATAAGTTTCTCGTTCCATTAAGTGTACTTAACATTCTTAACATGTAGGGAGTTTTCCAAGCAATATTCGTGCCATTGCTTTACTATTCTTAGCATGTTTCTCTTTGATAACCATTTTTCATCTACAAAGGTTTTCATTTATTCGGTCTCATTTTGTGTTTTTATTTGCTCTAGTGTATTATCCTTAGTTGGATAGTGGAGAGGGATTCACTATTTACATTCTTGTAGCCATGGCCACAAGCAATCCTCGAGTTAGTAGTTTCTCCTGTAATATATCTGCAGCATCCACATATGCAATCCCAGGTGTCAAGAGTGGTCCCAATGGCACCATCCTTGTATCCTCAGGAATACCAGACCTCGACAGTAATTCCTGTACCTTTTTACTTTCAGCATTCTTAGAATAACTGCTAAATATTAATTAGTGCCAAATAGAGTTCTTAGCATTTCTTTTTTACTTTCATTTCCATGTATTTTTCTTTTAAGTTCTTGTATGTTTTATTTAGAAATACTAGGGGGTGGCTTACATGTGGGAAGCTTAGTAATGGTCATGGAAGATCCTGAAGCACCACATCATATGCTTTTGTTGAGGAACTTTATGTCTCAAGGACTTGTTCATGACCAGCCCCTTTTATATGCAAGTCCATCAAAAGGCCCAAGAGGATTTCTTGGGACATTGCCCAGTCCTTTGTCTTCTAGAGACAGCAAATCACGTGATGGTGATGTAGAAAAAGTACCCCTCATCTATAATTGTTTTATCCAGTTTTTTTTTTTAATATAGGTCAAAATATATATATGCTGAGTTATAGTCTCTTCTGGCAAAATTATGCAGGAAAAAGGGTTGAGAATTGCCTGGCAATATAAGAAATATTTTGATGAAAACCAGTCTTCTTTCACTAGTCAAAGAGGTGAATTTCATTCTGTTTACTGAATTTCTTATGTAGGAATGGAGGAACAATTATCCTTGGATTGTAGCTTTTTTGTTGAGTATTTTTTGATAGTAGCGTCCAAAGAATAGATCCTTTATGCACTTTTTTCTGTTCATGTATGAGATTTCAGAGTGAAGTATCTATTAATACATGATATTGCATTTCATTTAAGATAGTTTAACTTCAATTGCTGGTGGAAAGATGATTGAGTTAAAAGAAAAACCCAATTCTCACAGTAGTCTAATGGGGCATTGTGTCCTTGGTTTGTTGATATTTTCAATGAAAAATAGCATTTTATGCTTTTTCTTTATTGAGAAGCCTCTTGTTCTCTCCAGCAGATAATAAGCATGATTACAGCAATGATTTTGACTTACGGAAGCCCTTGCCAAGACAGTACATTACTGGCCGTAACATAGATTGTATCAGCATCCAGGATTTCCCAGATCTCTCTGCTATTCTTGATCATTGTGCCACATTCCTAGCTCAATTTCCAAGGTACATAATAACCGATTAATGATAGATTTTTAACTTTTTATAGTGGAAATTGAGGTTGTAACACTCTTTGACCTCAATATTTTCAATCTTTACTTAGAAGAAGCTATAAAACTTTGCTTCACAATTTAGGAGGCCATTTACCTATTCATGCATGTGGTTGGTAGAGACTAGAAGCATACTTAAAATATTGTGTGGGAGCTGTATAGTAGTAAGTAAAGCATAGTCTTGTGGTTTAGGCTCTAGAGATCTCTTTATAAATGCTAGAGTTTTGGTTTCCAGCTTCATCAAGGCTGTTTCTTAGGGTCACCCACACAATGCAAATGGGAATAAACTGGTGCATAGATCTTGTAGGGAAGTTTATGTGCTCAGAGGTAGTATTTTCAATAATGGATGTAGCCTTCTCTATGTGAAAGGAGGCAAAAGAAAGGAAGGCACAGTCATTCATATGTCTCCAAGACAGAGACTCTGCAATATTTACTTCTACAGTCGAAAGAAGGTGGATGCAAAGTCTTGGTGCTTCTGGAGTCTTTATGTGGAAGTAATTTGCATATTAAGTTCTAGGTTTAGTATTACTCTTTGGTGATATTGCAATAGCAGAATGATGGGCCCTTAGGGATAAATGTGAACTTAAAAAGGAGATAGCTGATTTGATTGAAGATGGGATGAGAGAATTATGCTCAAGATATATGTAAAATGCAGATCTTCTAAATGACGAAATAGGTGTCATGTAATAGGGATTAGTAAGAAGCCAAAGCCCATCTATTTCATATGTTTTTTGTCTGCATCTTATTTTTTGCTTTTCTATATCTATTCCATATCTCTTTGGTATCTTTGTTATGAAAATTCTTGGTTTGCAATGATGATAAATCAATACCAAGACTGTCAAAACAATGAGCCAAAAAGGCCAATAAAAGGTTAATTTTCCGTTGACCATTCACATATACCCAACTTTTTGTTCTTTTGGTCTCCTCTGTATATCTAGTGTGTATTTCTGAAACATGCATGAAGGATTCATGTAGTTACTTTGGTGTTTACAAGCAACAAATATACAATTTGATGCACTGCTGTCTCTCTTGGGAGGAACAGATGCATTTGTTTGCTGCAAAGGGCTTTAGGAATGTTGTTTCCGTTAATGCCTTTGCAATTACTTATGTTGAGATACTAGGGAGACATAAATAATTTGTGTTTAGTTTATGTTTTTACATGACTTGGGAAAGGACAAGTTGTGTTGTGATATTTTGTTTTGCTGGCTTATCTGCATTTGTTTTTATTATTAGTTATAGTTTTTTGTTTCTTTGTTGAATCTCCAGAAATGATGGCAAGATTTCCTCTGTTGGTCGAATAGCAATTCAGTCATTTTGTGCTCCACAGTGTGCATATTTTAATATGGTTAGTAAAGCTGCCTCATGCACTCACAAATGTTCTGGCATTACAGTCAGCCTGAGGCTTTATAACTTCTCATGATACATATTGTTGCTGCTCATGTTACTTCATGTTCTATCATAGGATGACATTATCAATCAAATTAGCTTATGATTTAATATTCAGCCTCATTGTTTAGAAAGTTGTGATAATTTCTTGGGATTACTATAATGCTCTTTCAATTTCTTCTTTTCCTTTGCTCTAGTCAGCATCATGTCATTCTTCTTTTTCTTGCACCATGGCTTCAGGAATGGCCTATGCTCTCTTTCATTAGATCCTTGCGGAGCATCTTAAGGTCTTCAAATGCAGTTGCCTTTCTTACTTTTCCACCTGCCCTTCTGTGCCCTTCAATATCAAGAAGATGGCAACACATGGCAGATACGCTGCTTTCCGTCAAAGCAATCCCAGGTATACTAGATTTCATTAGAATTTCTTTGTTGTTAGAAAGTGGGTCAGAACTTTTGCAAAAATAAAAAATGAAGGAGTTAGAATTTGATTTAACACTGCTTTTCCAGATGAGGACAAAGACTTAGCAAAGCTACTTACTGGGTACCAGGACATGGTTGGTTTCCTGAATGTACACAAAGTTGCACGTATGAATACTCAGGTATGTGGAGGATTGTTTCTTCTTTTTGAAATCAGATTCTTCATGTTTGCAATCATGATCGTCTAAAAATGACTTTTCCAGTGTTTTTTAAGAGTAATTATTGTAGTTGTAAAGTGTAACACTGATGATCATTATAACGGTTAGTGAAGTGGTTTTTCCTCTGCATGAGCCGGAGCTTGGGTTTTGCTGTGTTGATTCTAACAAAATAACCGCATCCCAAAATTAACTGCAACTTGCAATTTTGCTGTCGCTTTAATGTATGCGCTATGCAAACATTAGACAATAAGTTTTGCATTGTTGATGGTTTGGGCCTCCTGATTTTTGTCCAGACGACTTTAGCTTGAGTTTGTTATTTAAATTTGTCAGCAGGTACCATTGATTCTTGAGGCAACAACATACTCTATAAAGTTGCAAAAGAGGAAGTTTTTGGTTCTAGAATGTCTAAATCAAGCGCCCATTGATGATTCAAGTGGCTCTTCCTTTGCAACAGCAGGAAGCTGTTCTGTTTCCAACAAACCTGGCTCTCTTGATTCTTGGTAGCTATAAGACGATAATTAATTCCGTTAATATTATGAACCCGCCCTAAATGGTGTTTTCAAGTGATTTTTCTCCCCTCCTTGCATCAATTGAGTTACCTTTTGTGGGGTTTTAGAGTTGAAGGGCTCGCTGAGAAGTGATCATTCATTGTGGCAACATCTGTCAGAGAAACGTAAGGAATTGTCCAAATGGACTTGTATTGTTCTATCATAGCTATAGGTAGGGTTTACATGCCATATCTTTTTCTGTCATTATTTAGATTATATGATTGCTATTTGTATCACGTAATTTCCAACTGATTGGACGAAACATCCAGTATAATGTGTTGAATGTTACATAACTTTTTAGGGTTCTTCTAATTCCGGTGTTATCTTGTGCTTTGTCACGAAATCAATCATCTCGAGTTTCCTAATTCCCCAATAAGGCTTCTAGTCAGTCTCCATTATCCTTCGTGGAAAGTCACAATCAAGTTGCTAGTGTTGCGTAAGAAAGTTGGACGTGAACATATCCAAAACTGATGCTGTTTGCAATTAAAACTCGATTAGACTCGAGGTTGTCTTGATGGTAAACTCACCAAAAGGCAAATGGAAGATAGGTAGTACAAGAAGATTTTACCATGCTTCTACGACGATGGATTTCTCCTTTAGTTTTTAGCAAACCAAGTAAGCGTAAGAGCGTCTAAGGGAGTGTACATTATTCCACTTTTTCTTCTGTGGCTAAACTAACTACTGCATGTATTCTACTTGCACTTGCCTCTATTAGGCACTGGCATGTACATTAACTTGATGTTAACAATACCTTTCTTTATGGTTTTCTTGATGAAGAGATATATATGTATCCTCCTAAAGGATATTCAATGGTTTCTCAAGGGCAAGTTTGTAAATTGGTAAGATCTTTGTATGGTCTTAAACAAGCTTTTAGACAATGTAATAAGGAGTTTTCCAAATACTTGACTTCTTTGGGATTTGTTCAATCGAAAAATGATTATTCACTGTTTACAAAGTCTACTTTAGTTGGATTCCTTGTAGAATTAGTGTATGTGGATGATGTCCTTTGTTGCTAGTGATGATTTGTTTGAGATTAATGTTGTTAAGCAATCTATTCATAAGGAGTTCACTATTAAAGATCTTAGAGAAAGATTTTTCTTGGGAATTGAAGTGTGCCAAACAAAAAGATGGCTAATGCGCACTTACCCATCATATCAAATTCTAAAATTATAAAATCAATTAAATCTAAGATTTGAGTTATGTAAATGTACCTATCTAATGCAGCATAGATTTTAGGGTATCGTCTATAAGAATATTAAAAACAAGTACTAGTATTACCGTTTTTATTTTATTTATCTTAAATTTTGAAGTGAGATTTATGATTCAAATACTAAACAACTAATCTAGCAACCTAAGATCAATTATGTATGTTTTCAAAAGATGAATTTAATAACAAGACATGCCCCTCACCATGATCTACCCTTAACCTTAAAATTCTTATGATAATAGACTGATTAATGACTTATTCTTACCTTGCACTGTAGGATCTCTTCAATTAAATCAATTACTCTCTTGAGTCAATTAATTCCTAATCATACATGAGATAGTGGAGACCTCCCCCCCACTAGTTCCACATAAGATTGTATGAAGATCATAATCCTTATAAAAAGAATTAAATTCTTACAGCAGAAAATCGGAATTTCTCTACCTCTAAGTAAAACACACAATTTCTCTATTCATAAAGATCTATCCTATTAGATGAAACCTTTTTCTCTTTAATAAGAATTAAACATGCATTTAATTCGTGCATAAGCCAATCACAAGACAATGAAATCATATGAATAAATACAAAAACATGAAATTTTCATTAATCAAATAGCAATTCAATTCATATGGTTTAGGGTTTTACAAAGTGCAAGGCATAAAAAACCTACTCCTCTGTGGAGTTTACAATAGCATAAAGATTTAGAGAAGATAAAAGAAATCATGATATAGAGATAAAACCCCTGTAATTGATGTCTTGTGGTCTCCAATGATGTACAAGCAATTTCTCCCTTGAAGTTATTTGTACTTTCTCTCCTAGGGTTTAGAAAAACTGATAAAAAATTGTCTAAAAATACTCTAAAACTAAACTCCCTAATGAACCCTAATACCAAATCGAGGGCACTATTTATAGCTTTTTAATGATCATAGGTTAGCATGGCCTGTTGCATAATAGTGCTTGATGTAGGGTTGAAAAACAGAGTCTGTATGCTTTCACCTCTGATGCTAGCTGTGGTCAACCTTGCCATTTAGCATGGTTATGTTAAATGTAGGTGTTGAAAAAGCGAAATTTGTTCCTTTGCAAAATTGATCAAAACTTTTTTAGTTTGCATTGATTTATCTTTGATCATCATGAAATATTCCAATTGAGCTCTTAAACCCTAAAATGAATTTTTTCACAAAATAAATATGCTTTCTTCAACAAATCACAAGAGATATATAACAAATATATCTAAATAAGTACAAATAATATAGGTTTTTTTAACACTCATTAAACTTTCCCATGCTTAACCGTTTACTTTTCTTCAAGTAAACAAAATATAAAAAAAAGATCTATCATCAATTATATTCATAAGAAAATATCAAATCAAGCATGTCATTCTTCGATTCAATTAATCCAAATTAACTCATTAGTGCATATCGCTCAAACTTTCAATATTTGTACTTGTACTTAGTATACTATAGTCAAAATTTTAAGACTAATCTAAGTAAGTCAAACTATTAATCTCGCTATTTAATAACCACTTTTAAAGTCACAAAGGAAAGACAAATCCAAACAAAGTAAAAGTGACATGGTCACATCTCACCACTTACTAGCAAGCATATAAACCATTCAAACCTCTCTAAGCACAACAACCCAAAGTAAAAGTACATGGCAGCCATCATTCCCTTGGATTTTTCTTCTTTTTAAATCTCTTCATTTTTTTTAGCCTTTAGAGGGGGAGGTTTTTGCCTCAGCTTTTCTTTTCCTTTAGATGGGTTTTGGCTCACTTCTTTTTAGCTTAGCTTTTTTTTAGATGCATACTTAATCAACAGCGGGGTTGAAACTTTACTCTTTTGAGGAACCAAAGACTGCCTATATTGACCTAGCTTACTCTTTTATTTTTTTTTTAATTTTTTATATTTAGAGATTAGTTGAAAAGAATCACTGAGTGATAGATTTTATATGCCCCCTTCACAAAAGATTAGAAAAGCTCTTAAAGTAGTTGAAAAGCTAATATACCACTAACAAACTTAGAAACATAATCATTTAACTTTACACTAGGGACTTTGACCTCTTTCATAACTCTAAATTTAATTATTAAATGATAAATGAATTTATCTCACTTAGATTTTATCTTAAAGCTTTGACTAAGTATACTAAGTTCAAAATAGGTGAGTAAGGCATGCAAAATCACTATTCTTTATCTTTTGAATGCTAGCTTTACAAAAATATGAGTATAATTTCAAGATTCTAAACTTTAAAATATATCAACTTTAAAAGCTCATTTGCAAACTCATAAATGGGGAATTTTGATTAACAAGTGCAGCATTAAGCTCAAATAAGACTTAGATATTTTCTTTCTCTCTAGAATATCCCTTCCCCACACTTACATGAGACATTATCCCTAATGTCAACCCAATTAAGCACAAGTAAGAAAAATGAGCAAGAAAGAATTATAAGAAAAACGACACCAAGAACTTTTCTGGTTCACGTAGAGATAGTAGTAGGAATTTTCCTAAACAGAGATAAGAAAGGAGAATTTGGAATTGCCATGATCAACAACAGCATCATCATGGTTGTAAGACTTGCTAAATTAGAAGTTCCAACCTGCAAACAAAACAAAGTAAAATAGCCAAAATAAAGTGTAAAGAAATTAGCCTATCTCAAATTTAACAATTACGTCTACAAGATTTCAGCAAAGATAAAAGTCTTCCCTTAAGTCGGTAGCTCAAAAGTACAGACCAAAATATCAAAGAAAATAATAGAAAATTAAAATCAAGCATTTCCATCATTAGTCATATCATCCTTTTCTTCACCCTCATAAAAAAAAATGCGAGAGAAAAAAATTAATACAAAAGCAACATCCAAATAATACATGCTTAAAATAAGATGGAAATGATTCTCAATTGCAACTATAATCGACGATGGAGATAGTGTAGGAACAAGAAACAAACATGAAACATCATTAAATCCAAAACGGAGAACAAAATAATTTTTGCACGGCTTAAGCAACATGGCTATTTAGAGGGCTGGGGCTGAAAAATAGAATGCCCTACTACATAGGTGGGAAGGAGGGGTGGTGTTGTGAACAAAATGTGTGTAGAGGTCGGCCCGCCTTGCTACACAGGCAAGCATGATGGACTCTGTTGAGAACAAAATACCCCCTAGGTGTGAGCCTCTCCTTTTACCCAGTCATGTTTGAGGGTGGGGTGACTATTACAAAAAAAAATTCTTTTGACATTCAAATGATTAGTTATGTTTCAATTTACCCAATTTGTAGCTGAAAAAACTTAAGTTTCCATCATTAATTCAACATGTAATATGCATAAAATTTTTGAAAATTAGATTAAAACTTACCTTTCTCTCTCTCTCTCTCTCTCTCTTTTTTAAAGGATTAAATTATACCAAAATGAGCTTCTCCCTACACTTAGGATTGAACTTCCATTGTTTCATGATTAAGTAAAACCATCATAACACTTGCAATTTTGACATAAAAATGGACATAGGATAGTGAAAAACAAAGAAAAAAAAAAGAGCATTACTCACTAAAGTTAAACATGGGTTGTCTCTCATGAAGTGCACTTTTTTAATGTTGGTTGGCTTGATGTCCTACAAATTTCTAAGCTCACAAAACTGGCAATTGGAGTTTAAACTCCTCTCGATTTTCATGATCTATTCCTCCTCTTAAATAAAACTTCAATATCTTCTTGAAATTTCTTAGGATGATGAATGTGAGAATCATGATACTTTTGATATAAATTTTTTTCTAAGCAATGGCTTGTTTATATGCCTTGAGGACCTTTAAAAGCAGGTTTTTTTGTTCAAAAGACAAATCTGAAGCAATAATTACTAGTAACTTGGAATTTTCTACTAAAAAAGTGTACTCCAAATAATCTGGAAGTTATTTTAATTTCAAAATCGATGGGTCTTCAATGGAAGTTTTAAGCCTTGCTTCACTTCCTTTCTTCAATTCTTCAAAACCACCTTAAGGAGTAATTTCCTTAGTTGAATCAAGCTATGATAACAATGATTCAACCTCTAAATTTGTCACATCCCTTCCTTTTTCATGAACTAAGCTTAATTCCAACTCATCCTTCCATAATATCCCTTCAAAATGCTTATCTATTGAAGAATCAACAACATCAATGGCATAACATGAATCGTCTACACTTATTCGATACTTTAAAGATGGAGCAATTTTCACCACCAATTCTTTATCTCCTACCATCAAAGTAAGCTTACCTTCCTTTATATCAATCAATGCCTTAGCTGTTGCAAGGAAAGGTAATCCTAAAATTAAAGGTACATTTTATCCCCATCCATATCTAAGATCACAAAATCAATAGGATAAATGAAATTCCTAACTTATACCAAAACATCTTCAATAATCCTCTTAGGAGTTTTCACAGAACAGTTAGCAAGTTGTAGACTCATACGAGTAGGTTTAAGTTCAGTAAGTCCCAACTTTTAAAGAAAGAATAGGGCATCAAATTGATACTTGCCCCCCCAACTCAACCACAACTTTATCAATAGTAATATCACTAACTATATAACGAATTGTGAAACTATTCGAATTCCTTAACTTTGAAGGAAGCTTGTTTTGAATAACGGATGAACAATTAGCTTTAACTTTAATAGTTGAAATATCTTCCAATCTCTATTTGTTAGGTAAGAGTTCTTTCAAGAACTTGACATATTTTGGCATATGTGAAAGTGCTTCAACAAAATGAATGTTAATGTGCAATTGTTTGAAAAGGTCAAGAAATTTACCAAATTGCTTTTTGTCCTTAATTTGATTAATTTGTGATAGGTATGGAATTTGTGGTTTGTACTACTTTACAGTTGCAGATGGTGATTGCTTTGTAGGCTTTGACTTTTCAGGTATCACTTCTTCTACTATAGGCTCGACTTTCTTCTTTGTCTTATTCTTTTGGCTTCTTAAATTGCAATCCTTCACACATCTCAAAGTAATAGCTTTGCTTTCTCCCTTGGATTAGGCTCGATATTATTAGGAAGTGAACTTTGTTGTCTCTTAGAAAACATCTTTACTAATTGGCCAATTTGTTTCTCAAGGTTATGGATATAAGCTTTTTTATTTTGATATCTTGCTTCAAAGCTTTGAATGAATTAAGTTATAAGATCTTCCGAAATTGCCTTCTTTTCTGGTGATGATAAAGTTGGTAGTTAAGGCATTAGTTGAGGTGGTGGCAATTATGGTCTTTGAAATCCTGGAGTTGGATAGTTAACACTCTAAGTATTTGTATTGCTATAGTTGAAACTAGGGTGATTTTGCCAACTTGGATTATATGTGTTGCTATAAGGACTGTTTTGTTACCTATTTTTATTACCTAAATAGTTAACGTGTTGTTGATGTTTAAAGAAGCTACAATGATCTTTAGATGGTTCTCTAAATTGGATCATTGGTATTGATGCATTCTTAACACTAGCAACTTGTTTACTTAGTGCATATCTTAGCAAACAATAGTGGTCATGAAATCTATCTCATACAATCAAGTTGCTCTTTGCTTACCTCGGTTGTTCCCCCATTGATAATTCTTATTGGCCATGTTTTCAAAAAGCTTAAAGGACTCCTTCGGTGTCTTAAAATTCAAAGTACCACTAGTTGAAACATCAACTAATTGTCTAGTGGCTATTTTGAACCCATTGTAAAAGGTCTGAACTTATATCCATGGTGGTAATTAATGATGTGGACATTGTCTTAACTCTTTCTATCTTTGCTAAGCATCATATAAAGTTTTGGCATTATTTTGAAGAAAGGAAAAAATGTCATTCTTTAAGCTGGTAGTCTTGCATGGAGGAAAATAATTGTCCAAAAATTGCTTTGCCATGTCTTCCCAAGTAATAATAGCTCCAACACCTAAGGATGTCAACTAAGTCTTGGCTTTCTCTCTCAATGAAAATGGAACAATCATAATTGCACTGCATCATCCACAACTCCATTATTTTTAAAAGTCTCACAAATTTCTAAGAAACTTTAAATATGTGCATATGGGTCTTCATCCGGTAATCCATTAAATTAACAATATTACTACAAGAGTTGAATCACAATTCCTTTTATCTCAAAATTGTTAACTTCAATTGGAAGCTTCACAATTGTTGGACCAGTGCCATCAAGTATAAGCCTAGCATACTGTTGTGATGTTTCTCAACCATGATTTTTATTTCCTCTTCACTATGTTCAGATGATTCTAATCTATTATTTGGAAATTCTCTAAACATTTCTATCTTTGCTTCCATTTTGGCTTTAATATCAAGAGGCTCTTCCTTAATTGTTGATTGCCCGGAAGAACTAGTAGTTGTGTTCTTTCGAATCCTATGGATTGTCCTCTCAATCTTAGGATCTACATTAATAATATTTGTAGGGTGAGTCCTTGTCAAGCACTAGCAAAAGCAAACTATCAAGGATTAGAATTATTCAAAAATAGGGAAAAGAAAAGGAAGCAAGAAAAATGACTAAACTAGTAGATACTGAAGCTTTTTCTAATATTTCTTTGCTAGATCCCTAGCAACAGCACCAAAAACTTGATGTGTGCTTATTGATTGTATCAAATTCTAAATTTATAAACCCAATTAAATCTACAATATGAGTTAGGCAAGTGTACTTATCTAATATAGCATAGATTTTAGGGTACCGTCCACAAGAATCTTGAAAACAAGTACTAGTATTACTAATTTTCTACTATTTAGCCTAAATTTTGAACTAAGATTTATGATTCAAATACTAAACAACTAATCTAGTAACCTTAAGATTAATTATGTATGCTTACAAAAGATGAATTTAATCATAAGGCATGCCCCTCACCTTGATTCACCCTCTACCTTAAAATTTTTAATATAGTAGATTGATTAATGACTTATTCTTGCTTTACACTACAAGATCTCCTCAACTAAATCAATTACTCCTTCATTAATGCCACATAAGATTGCATAAAGTTCATGATCCATATAAAAAGAATTAAATTCTTATAGTAAAAAATCAGAATTTTCCTACTTTTAGGTGAAATACACAATTTCTCTACTCATGAAGATCTATCCTATTAGATGATTTTTTTTATCTAAAAGGAATTAAACATGCAATTAATTTATGCACAAATCAATCACAAGATAATGAAATCACATGAATAAATACAAAGACATGAATTTTTCATTAATCATATAGCAATTCAATTCACATGGTTTAAGGTTTCATAAAGTGCAGGGCATAAAAAACCTACTCCATGGAGTTTACAATAAGCACAAAGATCTAGAGAGAATAAAAGAAATTATGATGTAGAGATAAAATCCCTGTAACTAATGTCTTGTAATCTTCAATGATGTATAAGCAATTTCTCTCTTGAAGTTATTCGTATTTTCTTTCCTAAGGTTTAAAAAAACTGATCTAAAAAAACTTTAAAACTAAACTGCCCAATTAACCGCAATAACAAATCAAGGCGCTATTTATAGCTTTTTAATGCTCGCAAGTTAGCATAGCTTCTGCATGGTCGTGCTCAATGTAGGGTTGAAAAATAGAGTTTGTATGCTTTCGCCTTTGATGCATGCAGTGGTCAGCTTTGCCATTCAGTATGGTCATGTTGAATACAAAGGTTGAAAAAGAGAAATTTGTTCCTTTGCAAAATTGATCCAAACTTTTTTAATTTGCATTGGTTTCTCTTTGATAATCATGAAATATTCCAAATGAGCTCTTTAAATCCTGAAATGAGTTTTTTTCACAAAATAAGTATCATTTCTTCAACAATTAATAAGATATACATAACAAATATATCTAAATAAATATAAATAATAAGGGTTTTTTGACACTCAGTAATGACTTTATGTTGATCAATGTAAATTTTTTACTTGATATATTAGAGGATGTGGGTCTTATTGTTGCAAAACTGGTAGCTATTCCTTTTCCCACCAATATACATCTTTACGATCATTTGGGTGCGCTTTTAGATGATCCATCAATTTACAAAAGAATTGTTGGGCAAATGTTGTACGATCACAAGGGCTGATTTAAGTTTGATATTTAGCAATTCAGTCAATTTGTTTCGAATCCTCGCAGGCCACACTTAAATGTAGCTATGCAAGTTTTATGTTATTTGAAGGAAACGATTAATCATGGTTTATTTTACCCTTTGAATTCTTTTCTTCAATTGTGTGGATATGTTGATGCTGATTGGGAGTTTGCAAAGTTGATAGGAAATCTTTGACAGGATATTGTGTTTTCCTTAGTACATCTTTAATCTCTTGAAAAATTAAGAAACAAGTGATTGTATCTACTTTCTTAGCTGAAGCTGAGTATAGAAGCATTGCTTCTACAACTAAGGAATTGCTTTGGATCTCATTTGTGCTTCAAGACTTGCTCGTACATGTATCATTGCCAATCACTTTGTATTCTAAGAGTAAATCTGCAAAAATGATTGCTAAGAACCCTTGCTTTCATGGTTGTACCGAACGCATCAAGATTGACGTTCATTTCACAAGAGATTACATCAATTTTGGCTTTCTTAACATTGCTTACATTCCATCTACTTTACAACCCGGTGATTTTATGACTAAGTTTATTAGTTCTTCTTAGTTACATGTTTTTTGTTCCAAGTTAGGCCTTTTACACAAGAGTAAGAATACAAATATCAGCTTTTGTACATTACAAAATAACAGAATGTATATTTGCTTTAAGAACTCTGCTCTTCGTCTCTACTCTTCGACTCTTCATTTCGTTTGATTTTCATCTGCAACGGTAAGTTTCTTCGTCTAATTGATTCAAGACAATTTTAGGTTGTTTTACAAGGTGAAAAGAAAAATACATTAGATCAAAAAAGGAATTGGTAACAAAGTCGTGTTAGAAAATCCGAGATTGCTGGTTCAAATTTTATTTGGAAGTTTACTTTCCATTCTTCGGTGTCTATGGACAACGATTGCCTACAAAATTAAGTTTCATCATCAACTCTAAGCATCCTTTAATGTATTGCCTATATCAATTACAAATCGATATTTGACATCGCCTTTAGCAAGGCGATCAATTGCAGTGTTTAGATAGTTGATCGGAACGACTTCTACCTCCGCCGTTATCTTGTGCTTCGCCGCAAAATCGATCATTTCTTTAGTTTCCTCCAACCCTCCACTAAGACTTCCGGCTACCATTTTTCTCCCTAAAGAGTTACAAGCCAATTACAAGTGAGTGTCAACAAGCTAGGAATGCATCATTGTAGTTTAGAAGAGGAACATCATTCAAGCACTAGACCCGATTTTTTCTTGACACTTAGAAAAGCTGCAGAAGGTGATATAAATAAAGCTCGGCAACTTAGATAACATAGAGAAGATGATTTAAAGGAAGGTAAATTCACCAGTAAGCAAAGGAAAGGAATGTAATTCAAGTGGCTTTTCGGGTAGCCCCACAAGGACTAATTTCCCATTGGTTTTTAGCAAACCAAGTAAAGGTAAGATAGCATGTGGAGCTGAGACTGTATCAAGGATACCATCCATTGTTCCGCTTGCAACCTGCATGTATCAAGTATACACATAAAATATGCATTATATCTACAAGTATAATGCTAATTAACATAATCTTGCAGTTAGAAGCCAAAAAAAGGATGGCGGCAGTTTTGAGTCTCTATGCCCATTTTTGGAAGTTATGATGAGGAGATAAGCCGCTTTTTGATAATTTAAGGGTCTATCCACACCTAACCAATGCCTTAAGGGATGTATTTGTAACTTGTCAAAAATCAAAATGGAAGAGTCCAAGCAAACTCGCCTCTAGCTGATTCGTGTCCTTGCTGACAATGAAAGAGTCGGCTCCGAGGTGCGCAAGAGCTTCCTCCTTTTTACTAGGAGAGGTGCTGATTACAGTCACCTTGACGCCCATAGCCTTTGCAAACTTCACCGCGACATGGCCAAGCCCACCTAGCCCAACAATACCTAGGTGGATTCCGGGTTTGTCGAGGCCATGGTACTTCAAGGGGCTATATGCTGTGATCCCAGCACAGAGCAGAGGCGCTCCTGCATCCATGGGCAACTCATCAGGTATTCGGACGACAAAATGCTCATCTACTACCATCATATTTGAGTATCCTCCATATGTCACAGTCCCATCATGGTCGATGCTGTTATACGTGAATATCTTTTTTGAGCAATAGTTCTCTTCATCAGCTTTACAATGTTGACAGGAACTACATGATCTAACCAAGCATCCAACACCAACTTTTTCTCCAACTTTAAACTTTTGGACCTTGTCCCCAACCTCTGTGACTACGCCAACAATTTCATGCCTGGAAAAAATATGTTTTATGTTAGACCAGCCCTGCAACCCCCACCCCCCGCCCCCGGTTTTTATTTATTTTTTTATTTTTTAGCAATGTCGACATTAGACTTTGAGGAGAGAAGTATCTCATCTCTGAAAAGCAATTAATAAATAATAGAAAATCCTTATAAACTGTAAACTTTTCCACGATTAATGTTAATTATTAGCAAATCAATCTTTTTACAAATGACAGACCCTTTTAAAGATTTCGGGATTGGAATTTTTTTTCCATTCAATGTTATAGCAAATCAATCTTTTTATATTAGTCTACAATCACAACAATTTTTTGAAGCCAATCTATTGTCTATCTTGACTTAAATTTATCGATAAAATATTAACTATATTAAAAGGCTCTCAAATCAAGTTAAGAATCGACTTTAAAAATAATTACATGTACGTATTTATATAAAAGATTGATTTGCTATTATAGTAGATGGAAAATATTCTGGTCTCAAAATTTTTAACAAATATCTAATACTATATTTGGAAAGAGGAAAAGAATTAGAAGAAAGGGAAAGTAGGTTGATTGAATTGGGAGGGTGGAAAGAATTGAGGCATTTGATTCGTTTGTACTCATTTATTTAGAGGAGGGAAATAAAAGAATAACTACTAATTATTAATAAGGATAAAATATGATAAAGCAATAAATTACTTAAATAGCCATGATAACTAATGATGCAATAATTTATAGGAGGTAAAATATGAATTTTAGTCAAATTTTCATATTCTCTTCTACTTTTTCTCTATCTTGGAAAGGAACAAATTTTAATGAAAACTATTGATCGGTTTCCACTCCAGTCCCATTCTTTTCCAAATTTCCATCCTAATCAAACAATGGAAAAGGAATCAAATCCATTATACTTCCAACCCCTTTCGCTCATCCAAAGAAAGTGAAAATGTTGCATTTTGAAAATCAGTCTTTAAGAAATATTAATAGTTTTTATGGGTATCCTATAACTTAGCCTTATATTCTATTGGTGTCACATCATTCTGTCCACCACCACCAGCATTATCATCCAACACCATAGCGCACTACGTTGTACAATTATACCACTGATGAAAGAGCTGTCATGATGTACATACAAATCGAAGGATGATCCTGCCTGGTCCTCCATTATATCATTTCATGACCCATGTGCAGCATCTTTTTCTGGATCCACTAAGGGGACTTCTAGAAAAGATTATTCTAGGAGCCAAACTCCTCCATTTGTAGTTTCCTTCTGGCACTTTTAGGGTTCGGCAACAATTCACTTGGACATTTGTCCTATATTTTATTTGGTCCAATTAAGATGTCTCCATTAAGCTTTATATAAAAGATTTCAATGATATTAATAACTCAAGTGAATTGATTATAAATATAAAAACATCAGTCAAATTTTGATATTTGGCAGCTTTTCTAAAACATAATGAATAATATCAATAAACTACCTACTATTATTACAATACACAAATATCATTGATGCTTACTTTTATAAAAGGACAAAAACTTGTTTATTATTTACAATCATATACATCCATGGTGGAAAAAGTAATCATTCAACGCCAGTTGCTTATTTTAATGGTTATTATTATCTTTCTTTCTTTTTTTTTTTTGCATGTAATTCATGATAAGTGGAAACGAAATACTAAGAAATATAACATATTATCCGTAACTGTGTTGGTGACTTTACATGGCTGTTATTGGAATATCCATAAATCATTATTTTCAATTATACTTGCATATATATTTCGTTTCTTGTTTTTAGTTTATGTTTTTCTTACAATTCTAAACGACGGAAACAGCTAGTCAGTGACGTTTCGTAGTTTTTATGTTGGACAAAAGATTTAAAAGGGGGGAGAAATTGTAAGTATACCTACAAATTATTGTTACGTGCTTTCATCTTCTGTAACTTTTAAATATATACACAATCTTTACACTATCACTAAATCTTTAAAACTATGGCAATCCTTTAACCGATAGATTATAGAAAAGCCAAATGACACTTTAAAAATTTAATTTAAAATAATTTATTCATATCTAATCGATAGTTTTACTGTATTATTATTATTTTTTAATAAAATGGAGACTAATTCAACAGAGACGGAGAGGAGGCTCATTACCCTGGGACAAGAGGATATATGGACATCCTCCAATGATTCTTGATGAAATGGAGGTCACTGTGGCAAATTCCACAATACAGAACTTTTATCTTCACGTCATTGACCCCTGTAGCCCTTTGGAAGAAGCAAAAAGACTAATGAGACATTCTATTGATTTCGAAGCATGCCATCTTCCTTAATAGATGTTATCAGCACCTAGCGAGTCAAATAATGCTATGAAAGAACATCTATCAATTCAGATTTAATTTAAAATACACCAACAAGCCACGCACTCGTTCTATAATGTACCAAAAATGACTGGTTAGAGCCTCAACTATCAACATCATGATCGTCATCCCTGTGATCTACGAAGTAGTAGTCTGGTTAAAAATGCAAACTATACAATTTCGAAGCAAGTCCGACAACTTATCCAATCATATACTTCTAATTCTTCCCATAAACATTTATAATTATGAGTGTTAATTCTTGGAATCTTAACAGCACTATAAGAATAACAACAGGTCTTACTTACATATATAGAAACAAAAAATGTGAAAAGCAATGCGGAGAAGAAAACATTCTCATTTCTCATACGCAAAAGCCAAAAAAAGAAGAAGAAAGTATTTAAAATAAAAATAGAAACATTTTATATACCTAATTCCTTAAAAGGAGTTATTTATTTATTTATTTTTTTCTCTTGGCAATACAAAAAGTTTGAGAAATTATTATTTGCTTGAGATATTAGAGGAGAACTGTCTTGTCTAATGAAAGAATCAGTCTAGTGCTTTATTGAATACTTGAAAGTAATCAGTTTAATTTTTCTGAACAAGATCCATTAAAACTGAGAGTAGCCATGATTCACTTTGCATGTATGCCTTCAGCTCAGTCATTTTGCCTTAAAGAAATTAATTTTTTTTTTAAAAAAGCCCTCCACCCTTCCTAAAACACCATAGATTTTTTGTTTACGTATTTTTATGAGTAATCCTTTAAACTTTTAACACTATGAACATCTTCCTTCATTTAACATCAAAAAAAAAAAAAAAAAAGAAAGGGAAGATTAACTTACTTTTCAAATCAGCACCTTTTGAGTAGTTATGAGATTAATCAAGTTGCAACTTTCTATCCAGTCTATCTTATTAAGTTACTAAAGTTTTGTGTGAAAACAAGGGACATCAAATGAAAAATGGACATAAATCTATGAACTTTTAACAGACCCCGAGGAAGTAATGAATGAAACAGAATGAAAAAGCAGTGATAAAAGAGACAAAAACCTTCTTGAGAAATTGAAAGGAGATAAAAGGCCGCTACTATCTCTAGCTGCCCAGCCAATGACCTTTTGTGGGTGTTCGTCTACTGGTGAGTTTGCCATCCTCCTTTCTCTTTCGTCAGGAAAAACAAATTCAGGGGATCGCACTGAATTGGTGCCACCTCATCACACTTGGTAGCTAGCACATATATATAATTTTAGATGCCGCTGTTTGGAAGCCGCTGGTTCCCTGCGAGTGGAATCTTTCCTCTTAGGGCGAAACGTCGTGGTCGTAGTCAAATTTAATAAACAGCTATAAAGAGCTGGATTTTCTTAGTTAATTTTGGAAAAGGATAATTTATAATGCTGCTCTTTTCCCCCCTAAACAAAAGAGGACAGTATGAATCAAGCAAAATGTTGCATGGTGCAATCTGACCTGACTTTCTATTCGTTTATTTATTCATTTTCCCACACATGTATACAAATGCATTCTCCAATCACATTTAAATAAGAGTGACAAATAAGACAGTTCGACTAAACGAACCAGCTGGAACCAATCTTAAAGGATAGGCTCAAGCCCATTCTAATTGATTCCTAATCAAGTTTTCAGTTTTGAAACTTTAGAACCGTGGCCTGCTAATTTGGTTTCACATAGAGCTACTCACTCTTTTGTAAAAAATTATGTTGTGTTAGTGCATTAAGTAGGGACAATGTGATAGAATATGAGATTCTTCTCATAGTTATCCTACAAGCACCGGTTTTAAAATTTTGGAATCAAAACTTAGCTCGTAACATGTAGACCATCCTAGTTATCTATACGCTTTTGAACCTAGAAGATACACAATAACCTATTGAGCTTATGAAATTTTTAATTACAATTTTTTTGGGTTATAAAATTTTTAGGTTAGTTGTTAAATAACTTGTTAATTTTTTCATGTATTTGTAATGGTAATCTACAATAGTTTAATTACATATTTCTCATGAAGGCATACATTATAAATTTGATAACATAACTTAAAACAATTTATTGAGAAATGCAATCACAAAAAAGAAAAGAAGATACCGCAAAGGAAATAAGATTCAATAAAGTAAGGTTAATAATAATACTTTGGGAATAAAGAAAATGAGAGGTGGCAATTGACTAAGGATGTAATATGCTTTTGCAATGGGCAAACAAATTTGTGCCTCAAGTATGTGTTAAGTTTAAAGCATTATATTTTGTAATACTCGATATTATCAATCGAGAATTTGATAGGGTAAGGTTAAGGTACCTTTAACCTTATGCCATGTATAACTCAAATTATAGGTTTTTGGTGGATAGGGTACAAAGATGGTGTATGTACTCTATTTTGAGGAAGCATGTTTTAGAAAATTAGAAATAGAACTTACCAATAACTTTCCCTAGCCACTTGAAGTCTAAATAAACTTGTAAGGTAAAGTAGATTTTGGGATCTAATAGGGTTCTCCATTGAACCTTTACTTACCTATGTTGAATTCCATATGATTTTAAACTCGTAGTACAATAGTTTCTTGGACAAACCTTGAGACAGGAATGGAACTGATCAATTTAGTTCCAAATTGGTTCCTTAATAAGGTAGTTAGTATGTTCCCGATTACAAAATTTTAGAACTATTGTAAACAAGGCAGGTTCTAGGTTCCATACTTAGAATTGACTTAGAAATATTTAATCCTAAAGCTTCACTCTTTGAGAATGAAATGGACTAAGAACAAAAAGGATCTTGTTAATGGATATCCTTAGGAATTTTTTAAGAGTCTAAAAGGAAATCTTTCCATATTTTTATAACTTTAATTATAAATTGAAAAGAAAAGAAAAGAAAAGAAAATATATAGAATGGTGAAAGAGTTCTCTATTTTGGTATTTTAGCAAATTGTCTAATATTATGAAACCCCATCCTTTAAAAGGCCTTTTATTATTTTGATGGTATTTTTATCCACTATTACGTAGTTTATTTATTTATTTATTTTTTACTATTATATTAATGTTGTAAAGCTCCAATTTTGTAAACAATATGGCTAAGACATTCAATAGAAAAAGAGAGAAAAGATAAAAGACAACAATAAAGGATACCTATACTTAATGGCCCTTTTAAGTATTATTTTAAAGGAATATGAAATTGAAAATTTGATAAATTTAAAGATGACTTACAAATGGAAATGTAAAGGCATTGATGAACTTTTGCAAATACAAGAGATATGGCAATGATGATGAAGTAATGTTGTATTCATTCTATTAGTTTTTGCCTCAAGCTAAAAGAATATTTATACTAGTCCTACATATGTGGAAATGAGAGACATGTGATAAAATAAATAACATACAACATCAACTATTTCAACAAACTGCCCCATCCCTCAACCCCTTAAGTTGGACTTTGTAAAAGTCCTAACTTAGAGTAAAAGAAATCCAATTGTTGATCATTCATAGCTTTGGTCATGAAATCAATTGGATGAGAGGTAGCAAAACATATGAAATGTGAGCGAAACCAAGTTGAGCATGATCCTTGGTAAAATAAATGTCAAGCTTAATATGTTTGGTGCATTTATGTAAATAGGGATTTTCTGCTATAAGTTTGGCAAATTTGCTATCAGTAAATAAATCAACAAGAAGCTTGACATCAACAAGATCTCTAAGAATGTAAGAAACCCATAACAATTCTTTTGTTGTTGAAGCAAAGTTGTGATACTTTGCCTTCATTGATGAAGTGGACACAATGGCTTGGTTCTTGGTTTTCCAAGATACTAATGAAGTTCCAATAAGCACACAAAAGCTTGTCAATGACTTGCAATCAATTGTACTAGATCCCTAATCTAAATTTCAATAAGAAACCAATGAAAGAGAATTGTTGGATGAGTAAAAAAAGGGCTTTATCAATTTTCCCTTTCAAATATTTTAACACATGAAAAGTAGCAGTGAGATGTGAAGTTTGTGGTTGGAAAATGAAGTGATTAAGTTGCTAAACCACAAAAGAGAGCTTAAGATGTGTGATGGTGAGATACAATAAGTGGCTTGCTATCTTTTGATAAGTAGATGGATCATCAAGAAGAACATCTTAATGACTGTCAAGATGTAAATTAGAAGGAAAAGGAGTGTGCACTGGTTTGGCTGCAATAAGTCCAATGCCTTATAGAATATCTAATGAAAATTTCCTTTTATTAAGCATTAAACTAGTGTAAGTATGAAAAACTAATCCAAGAAAAATCTCACTTCCTTAAGATCCTTGATAGTAAATTCCTTGTCAATAGAATGTTTAACATTAGATATAGCAACTAAATTGTTACTATTTATGGGCATGTCATCCACATAAACCAAAAGATGATTAGTACATCGTGTGAATAATGGACAATTGTGTTTTGACTAAACAAATCCAATAGGAACCACGAATTTAGCAAATTCTTTATTCCATTGCTTTGTTGCTTGTTTTAAACCATGTAAAGATCTCACATGTTTACAAACTTACCCCGAAGCAGCCATGGAGTATGCCTTAGATAGCAACATATAAATCTCCTCATCAATGTAACCATGTAAAAAAGCATTGTTTACATCTAATTGATGAACATGCCATTGCCAAATAGAAGCAAGAGCTAATAGAATACACACAATTGTAAGCTTGGCAACTAGAGAAAAGGTGTGCATATAATCTATTCCTTATATTTGGGTAAAGCCCTTTACAACTAAATGTACCTTAAACCTTTTAATAGATCTATCAGGTTTATGTTTAATCTATATGCCCATGTGCTACCAACAACCTTTCTACTAGTTAGTAAACATGTTAATTCCCAAGTATGATTAGATTCTAAAGCTAGCAATACTTTATCCATTGCCTCATACCACCTTAGATTCTTTTTTTGCTTCATGATAGTTTCTAGGTTTATGAATTGCAAATACATTTGCTAGAGATGCAATGTACTCCTTAGGACAATGAGTAAATGAATTGGAATGAAATAGAGGATATGGAGTGTTAGTGGTTAGACTAAATGTTGCATCAACTGATTCACTTGTTTGAATATGATGTACAAAATCATTAAACTAATTTCATGAGAGTAAGAGTATTAGACTGAGGTTGATTTCCTTGAGGAACATTAGTTTAAAGATTTTGATGTGATGATGAAGAAGTATGAGAATGATTTATTTCATCATGATCATTAGAACAACTGGGAACAAGGGAAAAATAGAGGATAAAGATGGGAACTGTTCTATAGATTTGAACTAGAAAACATCTTTAAAAACCTCAATATCTTAACTAATAAAAAACTAGTGATAATCTAAATCATAGAGTTTATAATCCTTTTGTCCATATGGAAATCCTAGGAATACACATCTTTTACCCTTTAGATTAAATTTGTCTCTTAAAAGAAAAATTGTAGAGGCATATCATAAACAAACATTGATATGGAGTTCATCATACGAAGGAAGTTTATGGTATAAAACCTAATAACGACTTTGCCAATTGAAAGGCTGAATCGGCATCTTGTAGATAAGGAAAGTGGTAGCTAAAAAACATTTCCCCTAAACCTGGCATAAATCGTAACAATTTGTGCAATGTCTAAAATGTACGTATGTTTTCTTTTAACCACCCCATTTTTTAAAGGAGTATAGATGACTCTCCTTTAATGAATAACACTAAGTTTATTAAAAATTTCTTAACACTCAAAAGCAAGGAACTCACTTCTAGTATCAATCTTTATAAACATGGGCGTTGAATTAAAATTGTAAAATATTAGAGTAATAAGAAAATAAATAAATTTTATTTAATGGTGCATTAATGTAATATTGTGATTATGTAAGGTGAAATATGGACTTTTTAACCCTAGAATATATAAGCCCGCTATTATCCTCTGTTTTAAACTTCACTCCTCTTTGTAGACAATATTAAAAAAGGTGATATGGAAGTCTCTATTGACTAACTTAACACATAAAATCCACGAGTTCGAACATGATTAGGGTAAGTGGATTTGGGGGTATAGGTGATGGGAGCAATCGTAGGATTGATTAAGTGATTAAACCAAGCAAGTTGCTTTTCTAATGTTCAATTTTCTAGACAATTATACATGATGAATTGGAGGTATAGAAGAGATCGATGAAGGTTAGGATGGAAAACAAGTGAATTGGGAAGCATAATGATATCGTTCATGAGATTTAGAGAGATATAAAGCCTAAGTACATGACCATGTACTTCCCTATGATGAAAGTGAAGGGAAAGTGTGAAACATATGGTGCATGACTAAGAACATGCCTATATACCTGCCCATGTTAAAGTATATGACTAAGTATACGACCATGTACTTGGGTGTGTCAAAAGGCTTTAATGCACAAAAAGGTATAAAGCCGTACATACAGCCGTGTTCTTACCCATGCACTTGTACACAACTACATATATAATCATGTTACCTTGTAACACATCCAAAATGTTTCTTCTTCCCTTTTTCTTGAATTTTTTCAAATCCAAAACCCTTTTTACACCAACTAAAGCCATAGGGAAGGGGAATCATTAACAAAAACTTAAAATTACAAATTAGGTGAATCTAGGTTGAATTGTAAGTTAGTATTAAGTTAGCTCTTTGTATATAATAGGTTATACTAAGGTTCGTAGTTGCCGTTTTAGTAAAATTAGAATAGCTCCTTTAGGTATGCAACTACCTTGCTTATGGTTTTTACTTTATAGTATAGTATTAAAATGAAATTTAAATGATATTTGGTTATTAATTGGTTGTTACTTGTGCTTGGCTTGGTCTAGGGGTTAGTGGTGGCAAATCCCTAGGGGGAACCCCGATAATCTTTGTGTAATGTTGTATCTAGTGGAGTCGCACATTGAAATAATATGGGTAAGTTTAGGATGGTTCTTAGGTATTGGGGTCGGGACTGATAGTTCCTAGCATCTTCGTATTGGAACCCACTATGGAAGTATTCTAAAAGTATAAGATTATATGAATACTAATAAAACTTTTGATAATTACAGTATGTAGAGTTATGAGAACTCGTATATTGCTTAAAGGACCTAAGGTGAAGAACATGTTCAATGTTTTTCTATCACATAAGAATTCACGTGTATCTTGTATCCATTTATCATGCACATGTACTTGTAGGTAGCATGTATTGAGCATTAGCTCAACCCTTGTGGGATTTTTTATTTTTTATTTTTAGTTGCAGGTCCAAATGATACTGCCTTTTATGATAAGTTAGAGGTGGACTATTATTAGAATGAAGAGCAAGTAGATTATTATTATTATTATTATGAAGATCAATTGCTTAGTAGATGGTGATTAAGTAGGCTAAAGAGTGTTATGTGTCACTAAATGGTAATGACATGTGGTGAGTTGTTGCACTCTCAGTTTTTGAGCATTATGACTTAGGTGGTATTAGAGTTCAAGTTATGATCAATAGAACATAAGTTTGATGATCTATAGAACTTAGATAAGTGATTAATGAGGTTAGGCATCAATCGATAGAATGTAGGTTATATAATCTTTAGAAAAATTTAGGTATTAAATTTGTAGGATAGTGAGATGTGAAGAGAGTGGGTAGGATGACGGGTTTGAAAGTTTCTACCTATAGTTTATTTTATTTTATTTTAACTCTTACTTCTAGTTTCTTTGAATTGTAATTTTACTTTCATAAATATATATGTATGTATGTGCATAATATTTTAGTTACCTTTAACACTCATTAACTATTAAGACTACATGCTCATTTGCCTCTTCTTTAGTAGAATGGCTCTTAGAAGACTTGTAAGACCTAGTTCATCTAGCATTAGAAGAGATAGGGATATCCTAAATGAAAGGTACCCTCCAGGATTACCATAATAAGGAGCTTTAGTACTCATAGCTGATATGATTACATAGCTGTTAGAGACCGTAAATGCTTTGGTGGGAATGATAATATAGTAGCAATAATAGGCCATGAGATCTATGAAGGCCAGTAAAAGACTAGTTTAGGTTAGATAAGTTCGTCAGGCTGACAAAAGAGTTTAACCCAAAAGTTGATGATCTAGTAGAACCTAAACACTAGATGATAGAGATCGAGAAAACATTCATTTATGCTAAAAGGATTGGCTGCGGATTACTATGCCAACGTCTCTAGGCCAATAGGAGCATCTATCCACTAGTAAAGGTTTAAGGAACTATTTATGAGAAATACTTCCCTAACAGCATCAAAGACAGGATGGAGGCAGCATAGTATTACTATCATGAGGCTAATTGGACTATAAAGGAGTATGAGGTGGAGCTAAATTGCTTGATCAAGTTTTTACTTAAGACAATTAGAGTTGATGATGTCTCTAAGGCTAGGAGTTTTGTAAGGGGCTTGAAACTCAATCTATAGCATAGGGTGGGGTCATTCTAATTGCCTACCTATGTAGAAGTGGTGGATAGAAAAAAAGAAAAGAAAAAGAAAAAGATGAGCTCTTAAGTTATAGGTCAAGTATAGCTCTAGGAAAGAGGCCTACTTAGGAGATAATGATTCAAGACAAAGGAAAGAGACCTCAAGTGCAATAGACCAAACCTATGGTTATATTAGCTCCCTTAATTCAAACCAAACTAGCTCCTTTAGCCATTCCTACATCTCCTACTATCAAATGTATCAGATGTTTTAGGCCACATGAGTTGAAGAATTGCAAATGGCTAGAAAGCACTTGTTTCCCATGTAAGAGACTAGGAAACATTATTCAAAACTACACAGAGAAGTCTATTCCTCTCACCATTTGCTATCTATGCAAAACAAATAGGACACAAAGCGATGGAATATGGTAATATGAGAGGTCATACCACCCTAGTTCAGCAGGTGCAAATCATATAACCATAGACTAAGGCTCAAGTGAGTAGACCTTAGTTACGAGGTCTAAGGTAATGGGCACTATCAAGAGTTTTTGCTCTACAATAGCAACACTTGGACACCCTAGATGTGGAAACTATAGCAGGTACACTCTTTATACACTCTAATAGTGTCTATATGCTTTTTGATACTAGCACCACACTTGCATTTCTAATACATTTATGTATATGTGTGGTTTGAATGCTAAACAATTGGATGCTCCTTTGGATGTGAAGACACCTTTAGGGGTTAAGAGAATTTTGAGTCAAGTATGTCGTAATGTTAGTATAGAAGTGAAAGGCAGAGTGTTACTATCTAATCTGTTGGTGTTGGAAATGTTAGACTTTGATGTGATCTTGGGGGTAAACTGGTTATCAAAGTACCATGCCACTATAGATTATTATAACATGGTGGTTACTTTAACTTCCTAGGTGAGAATCCTTTTTATTTCAAATTAGATGCTTAATGACTAGTAACATTGCTTACTTTTGAACTATGGGGCAAAAGTATGCTTATAGCTACAACAGTAGAGTCAGTCGAGATGCTATGGTTAAAATAGGTACTTATAGTGAAGGAGCTCTTAAATGTCTTTCCAAACAAGCTACCTAGATTACCCCCAAATTCAAAAATAAAGTTTATCATCGATCTAGTATATGGTACAATGTTAATTTCCAAGATACCATACAAAATGGAGCCTAAAGAACTAGTACAGCTAAAGACACAACAATAAGATTTGTAAGACAAAGGGCTCATTAGACCTAGTGTGTCTCCATGTGGTGTACCAATTTTATTTGTTAAGAAAAAAGATGGTAGTATGTGACTCTATATAGATTATAGGGAATTAAATAGGGTCACTATTAAAAACAAGTATCACCTACTTAGAATTGATGACCTCTTTGACTAATTATGGGGAGCCCATATATTCTCAAAAGTTGAACTGAGATTTAGATACCACCAACTAAGGAGAAAAGAAGAAGATATTAAGAAAACAACATTCAAGACGCGTTATGAGCTTTTTGAATTTTTGGCCATGCCTCTTGGGTTAACTAATGCGTCTACAACTTTTATAAACTTAATGAACATGGTTAAGTTTGTAGTCATCTTCATTGATGACATCTTAATATACTTTAGGTGTAAGGGGGATCATAAAGAACATTTTTAGGTAGTGTTGGATAGATTACAGACTCAACTTTATGCTAATTTTAAAAAGTGCAAATTTTGGCTTAAATAGGTAACTTTCTTAGATCATGTAGTGAATATGGATGGAATTTCTATGGACCTAGAAAAAGTAAAAGTAGTAATAGACTAGCCTATTCTAGGGACTGTGATAAAACTTAGAAGCTTCTTAAGTTTAGCTAGTCATCACAAAACATTTGTTGACGGATTTTCTAGCATAGTAGCTCCCTTAACTCGCTGTACTCAAAAAGCAGTAAAGCTTGTTTTGGATGATGAATGTGAAGACAATTTCTAGGAGTTGAAGGAGAAGTTAGTATCAACTCTAATATTGGCTTTACACAAAAGTTGAGAAAAGTCCACCATTTTCAATGATGCATCAGTTTAGTGTTTAGGATGTGTATTAATGTAGGGTGGTAGAGTAATAACTTACGCATTGAGATAATTGAAGCCATATGAAAGGAATTACCTAACTTATGACTTGGAGCTAGTAGCAATGGTGTTAGCATTTAAATTATGGAGGCACTATCTTTATTGGGAAAAGAGCAAAATCTTCACTGACCGTAAAAGCTAAAATACATTTTCACTCAAAAGGAATTTGTAAACACTCCATTTTTGCCCTTCAATAACAAATAATGTTAATTTGTCATTTTTTTTTCAATTTTTCTTCTATTTTGCAAAAATAGAGAAACAATATTGAAAAAATAAAATAAATTGGGATAATACACCAATTTTGGAAAATGAAGTTAGAAATAATAATAAAAGATGTTAAAGAATTTTTATAAATTTTTAGAATTTCAAAATAATATAAAATTAATAAAAATGCCACACTTATATACAATTTTCGTGTTAAATAAAATTGAGATTTGGGCCAGCTCAATTGGCTCGTGCATTAGCTTGGAAATGCAGGGAGAGAGTGTAGTCACGGGTTCGAATCCCACGAGAGGCACTTGGTGCCGTTTTCTTTTTCTTGCTTCCCAACTGCCACATGGCAGCCTTCCATTTGGCGAGAAAAATCACGTGTTAGCTACGTCATCATCTTCTCCAGCCAACCGATGGATGCAAAATGGAAATGCGAAGAAGACGGTGTAAATCTGGCATACTGGAACCATTTTTTAACACCCTTTTGAATTACCATCAATCTATAACAAAAACAAACTTGATAATTCATAAAAAATGAACTTAATACAATGGATTGACATCAAAATTTCGAGATTAAGCCAAATCTAAAATGGAAAAATGGGTCTCAACTGCATGTTAAATCCGAATTTATCAAGATGATATGTAAGAGCCTATAAATAGAGCTCGACTTCATGAGAACAGTGGGAGGGAAGAATCATAAAAAAAACACACACCCATACGGCCGAATATGAGCTTTCTCTCTCTAGGAAGTCCTAAACCCACTACTCATCTTCTCTCTAAGATAGTTTGCATCATCCACTACGTCAAAGATGACTGGAGGTACTAGGAGAATCCTTGAGACCTGAGGATTTAGAAAAACCTTATTTTTTCACTTCACGATGCCTAGAGCCATTCGGATCTCTCCCTTGTTGCTATGATCACCTTCTCCACGATTGACTTACGTGACTCGATCGACCCGAACTGTGACCGGATCTAGGTTAGTTGATTTTTTTTTTATTTTCTTTCTTCAGTTATTCATTTAGTTATTTATTTATTCATTACTAGGATAAAAAAATCTAAATATATATATATATATGAAAAAAAAGAGAGGATAGTTTTAGGATTTTAATTAGTTTTAGAATTTTGAAAAATAAATAAATATGTGTAATATTAAAATAATAAAAAATAATCTAATAAAAAAAGTAAAATGAAAAAAAATAATAAACTAATAATAAAAAAGAATTAGATGAAGATAGATTAATAATATGAATTAGAATCAACAATAGAATGTTTTGTCACGTAGAAAAATCCTTTTTTAAAATAAATCCAAAATTGGTCTTCCTTAAATCAAAATTTTTTTTAGAAAATACAATGATAAAGCTTAGGCTTAGGTTTTTTTCCTAAAATCTTGAAAATGATAATGAATGTAAACCTGAGGTATTTTCATAATTAAAACTTAAACTAATCTACAAAAGCTTTTTTATAAAAAGCGAACTATGACTTGTTTGATACCGAATAGCAAGTATGTAGACACCCTTATGGGGCAACTCTAAAAAGAATAAAAAAATCATTTTCTAAATTATTATAATTTGTTTTAAATGTATCCAAAATAATAAAAAATAGTAAAAAATAAAAAATAATAAAAGTAAAAATAAAAGAAAAGATATCAGAATTTGTTTCAAATTTTAGAATAATAAGGTAGTAACTTTAAGGTTTTAATAGGTTAGCCCCCCGAGTCGAGAATCTATGGTTTTCCTTCCCTCTTTTATAAAAATGAAAAGAGGAAATCTCGTCGACCAGTTGTCTAAATTAGGATTAATCCGCTCAATTAGTTCTAATTCAGTAATTTTTCCCAATCTCAATTAGGTGGCGACTTTAAATAAAAGATAAAATTCCTAGTTTAAGTCAAAGATTTATATTAGATGAGCACATAGTCCAATATAAATCATATTAGGAATATAAATAAAAAAAAATGAGACTCGATAGGATGGTGACTCAACTGGGGACTATTATAGTAGGCTAGCCACATAAACCTTTTGAAATAACCTTTTCTAGTTTTTTTTTTTTAACTTTTACATTGTGGAATATTGTTGATACTAACCTTTTAGGGATTTGATGAAGTTTAATGTTTATTTATTTATTTTTACTACTATTGAGTTTACATGCATGTAATTGTGTGATTAGATATGGTTAAACCCAGGCCGTTTTAAGACTTTAAGACGGGGGGCCATTGTGTAGGTTCTGGGTGAAGTGATATAATCACCGTTCGAGGCTGATTAGGCCACCCCACTCAATGCTTCGATATAGCCTGAGATCCATTTCTTCGAGGATGTAGGAGGCTTAGAGCTTATAGACCTATTAGAACCTACCTATCTACATATATGAAGTCATGGGCTGGCCCCTTTTCTTTTGCATCTGTGTGAGCATCTTGTTTGCATATTTACTAAAAAATAATAACAATAACGAAAAGAACAAAGCTAAGAAAATTGAAGAGTTGCTAATAATAAGAGATCCTTTCAAGGTCCTAAAAGTTGCTTTTAAATGGTTAGCTTAACCTAAGGCTCATAGTCACTTACTTTGAACATAAAGCCAAAGACCTCTATAACCTACTCTCAATTTGAAAGACCCCATTCACTTCAAGAGGTCTCCTCATATGCCTTGAAACATAAAAGCTTCAAACTCTCTTCAATCCTAAAGGTTACACTTTCTCTTAGGAGTTCTATAAAATAGGCATAGAGACAATTAATTTAAGGCACACTTTCAAAGTGGCTATGGTCAATTACCAATGAGGGTATAAAGAAGACTATCCTAAATAGCTAAGTCTTGGGAAATTAAGACTAAATCGCTTGTTCAAGTTGATAGTGGCGCATAAAGACATCATGAGACATGGTGAGTATGGGCAAATCCGGTAAAATGGAAGGATATCTCATTTGTTCGAGTGGTTTAGAATGACAAGAGGCAAACCACTTACCAAACACTAACCCTTAAACACTCGAGAGTGGAGTGTTATTAATGTGTGGTTTTGGACTTATTCCTTAAAGGAGGTCTATCTTGAATTTGATACATTAATCAAAATATTGTTAGGTATTCATTTTTGCTATCCTAAACACAATAATCCTTTGCTAAGACCATTTGAGCTTATATAAGAAGAGTTTCAAAATTTAACCCTACTAAGAACCACCCCATAATAGGATGATTAGGAAGATAAGAAAAAGGGATTAACTAAATAGTGCTTGCCTTAATTGCAACAATTCAAGGGTAATTTTCGCCATAGATAATTTATCTCTTTTGAGTTTAAGAAAGGCTACACATGACTCATAAGAGATGATCACCATAGGGACTCATAAGAGATGATCACCATTGGGCCCAAAAAGAAAAAAGAAAAAAAAATGAAAGAAGAGAAAAAGAAAAAAAAGAAAAAGAAATGCGAAAAGCCCAAGAATGTAGTTAAACTTATACACAATAAAAAAGCCTAACAGTACTTGAAAACACTAGGGGCAGATACAAAAACCCAGACATATACCTACCTTCTCTAAAGACTTTTCCAGATCATTGAAAATAACTTATCTATCCTAAGCAAAAATCGTTGGGCTTGGGTCAAGTACTATTCTAGTTTTTTCTCAAAGTTTCTCGACTTATAAACCCAGGTTGAAATGATGATTCTTTTAAACTAGAAACCAATAACCAAGAGCCTATATTGCATCACAAGTCTTAGAAAGGCCTAACAGATTGATCAAAGAGTATTACTTATAACAAAAACCATAATTTTTGGAATAAAAGTCAAGAGTGACATCTAAACCGAGAGATTGTAAGGAAATCCTTTTAGATTAAACCAATTGAGAATGAGATATCTATTTCCAAATAGAATGAGAGAATTCCTCATTAGCATTGTTTGGCCCAAATATTGATACCCCTCAAGGAGAAGATATGAGTCTTACTTATAAGAAACCTCTCAAGAGATGATTGATTAAGCTAAGACACCACTTTTTTTTTTTTCCAAGATTAAACCAAACCCTCTAAATAAAACAAAGAAAAGGAGTAAGTGGTTATTGAGTAGTAGGGGAGACCTACCATTTATTTGCATTTTTGGGAACCTTGTCAAACTCTTTACTCACTAGCAATGATTAAAAAAATAATAATAAATAAATAAGTAAATAATTATTTGAGAAGAAGAGAAAATTTTTCAAAGTTTGTTAGAAGATATTTCGATACCTTGTCATCTTATGCTTTGGCTTCATAAAAGCATTTGTCTTGAAGATTTTAAGAAAATTTTTAGTTCAAAAGTTTTAAGTCATTTTAAACTCTTAACAGTTGGGAGAATAGGATTCTCACTTAGGAATTCACTATCAGTTAATTAGCTTGTAATGGGGCACCTTCCCAAACTGTGTCTCTTCTTCAGGGTTGCAAGTCCAAGGAGACACTTCCCACTATCGGTTAGTCAACCCACAATGGGGCACTTTCCTATATATCCTCTCTTAGGGTCAGCCTATAGGGGTGCTTTCCTAGATATCCTCTCTTAGGGTTAGCCTATAGGGGCACTGTCCTAGACATCTCTTCTTCAGGGTTGCAAGTCTAAGGAGACGCTTCCTGCTATCAGTTAGTCAGCCTACAATGGGGCACTTCCTAGATATCCTCTCTTAGGATTAGCCTATAGGGGCACCTTCCTAGACATCTCTTCTTCAGGGTTACAAGTCCAAGGAGACGCTTTCTACTGTCGATTAGTCAGCCTACAATGGGGCCTTTTCCTAGATATCCTCTCTTAGGGTTAACCTATAGGGGCACCTTCCTAAACATCTCTTCTTCGTGGTTGCAAGTCCAAGGAGATGCTTCCTGCTATCGGTTAGTCAACTTACATAAGAGCACTTTTCTAGATAATTTATTGATTAGTTAACTCATATGAACACTTTTCTAGATAATTTATCGATTAGTTAGCTCATAGGAGCACTTTTCTAGATAATTTATCAATTAGTTAGCTCATATGAGTACTTTTCTAGATAATTTATTGATTAGTTAGCTCATAGGAGCACTTTTCTAGATATTTATCGATTAGTCAACTCATCAGAGCACTTTTCTAGATAGTCCTTGTAGTTGCAAGTCTAAATGAGACGCTTTCTAATTATCGATTAGTCAGCTCATAAGAGCACTTTTCTAGAAAATCCCTTTTTATGGTTGCAAGCATTGTTGTCAAAATCACGTTTCAACTCGTACGATTCAACGATTTTACGAGTTTGTATATATATTCCCAGTTAACTCGCATACAAAATTGGAGAGGAGCAAAATCGTAATAAAATCGCGATTTTGAACAATAAAATCGTTCAAAATCGCGATTCTATCCGTTTCAACCGATTCCACAAATATTTACATTTACATCTTCCACGCTGTCGAGTCTAATTTTTGAATTCCCATTCCTAATCCGATCTAGACTAGACCCTATGCTCATCTAATGTAAATCCTCGACTTGAGTTAGGAATTTCGTTTGATTTTTGGAGTCGCCACCCAACTGTTGTTAGGAAAAAGTGAATTAAGACTAAAGGAGCGGATTAGTCTTAATTTAGACTACTAGTCGTCGTTATTCCTTCTTCTCGTTTTTATGAGAAGAGAGAAAAAGGGAAAACCAAAGTTTCTAAGTCCGGAGGCTAACCTATTAAAACCTATACGGTTACCACCTAATCTCCTAAAATTGTTCATCTTTAGAAATGTGTTTCATTGTGTTTCTGTTAATTTTTGTTATGTCTTTGAATTTATTTCAGAAAAAGGATTTTTCATTTATTTTATGGGTTGACCCGAATGGGTGCCTATGTACCTGCTACTCAGGATCAAACAAGCCGTAGTTCGCTTTTCCGAAAATCTTTAGTGCATTGGTGAATTTTAATTTTGAAATTTTTTTCGATTTATGTTCTTACCATTTTTGGGATTTTTCCTAAAACTCTAAGCCTAAGCTTGATTTCATTTTTGAAAAATGATTTTGTAAGGAAAACATCAATTTTGATTTATTTGATAAAAATGATTTCTCTAAGTGCTAAAACTTATTTATTTATCTTTTTATGATTTTTATGACTTTTTATGATTTTTTTGTTATTTTTGTGATTTTTGAGAATTTTTGGGGATTTTTGTGGTTTTTGGGAATTTTTGTTGATTTTCGTGATTTTTGGGAATTTTTGTGATTTTTGTGATTTTTTGGGAATTTTTGTTTATTATCTATCCTATTTGACATCTAAAATGTTATGATTTATTTTTCCTAATTTTTTATTATTTTTATATATATTATTATTATTATTATTTTTTTATTTTTTATTTATCTATTTATTATTTTTTTACTATTTTTCTACATTATTAAATTCTAGAAAAATCTAATTTCTACACTTTCCTATTTATTAAAAATAACACATAAATAAATAAATAAATAAATAAATAAATAAATAAAAAATAATAAATTAATTAATTCAGAATAAATAAATAAACAAAATTAATTAAATAAAAATGAAAAAAAATCCGAAAAATCCGACTTACCTGGATTCGGGTCGGTACGCGGGTCGGGTCAGTCGGGTCGGATCGGTCGGACACGGCGGCGGGGTTGGCTCGTTCACGGCGTTCCGGCGGTCTTTTGCGGCGGGTGAAGTGTTAAATCCTAGCTTCTTGAGGGTGCTGAATCCGATGGTGGTGGCGGTTTACTCCCAGAATGTCTCATTGCGGTGGCTCAACTCCGATCGGCGGTCGCAACTTTGGGTTTCCTTCGATCTACACTCTTTTCTCTCTCTCTCACAATTCTGATCTGTGTCCTTGCTTCCTCATCTCCTCCTCTATTTATAGGCGCTTGAAAACGAGATGGATAAGCTCGGATTTCCTCCGATTGAAGCTGATCGGATTTTCGGTTGAAAAACCAACTCCGATTCGTGCCCATCCAACGATTTGTTGCGATTTGATTTTAATTAGATAATGTTTATCTTATTTTTGTTGAAGATCTGTTGGATTTGTGCAAAAAAATCGAATCAAAACGGCCGAAATACGAATTTTTTCTTCGCCGGCGATCTCGGGCTCGAGGTAGGAGACAATCACGCGCCCGGCGCGTGCGTTTCTTCCAGCCAATCAGATGATGCCACGTATCCTGGATAAGTCGAAAAATTGCAAAACGCGGAAACTGCTTCCTCCGCGATTCGAACGTCTGACCTAGCCCCCCCCCGCGCGCGCGCCTAGCCATGGTCCGGACCAGTTGGGCTAGCCCACTTTCGCGATTTTATTTATTTCGCAAATTGCATATATGCAATGCAATTTTTCTATTTTTTTGTATTTTTTGAAATTTCAAAAATTTGCAAAAATTGTTTATTATTCATTATTGCTATTTCCGAAATCATTTTTCAAAATTGAAGTGTTTTCCTATTTATTTTTATTTTTTGAACATTTTTATTATTTTATGCTAAATTAGGAAAAATTGAAAATTGATTATTATTGAAAATTATTGACTCCTAGGGCAAAAATGGGGTGTTTACACACGCAAATAACATACGGCCGTGTCTCAGACCGTGTACTCAACCGTGTGTGTTTCTATGGATTTTCCAAGCTCAAAACACGGCCGTGCCTTCAACCGTGTGCACTTCTGTGGGCATGTTTCCTTGACATACGGCCGTGCAATTTAATTACCCGGCCGTGCTCTTCCCCTATTCCTTCCAAAAAGCATTTTTCTTCGTGTTTTCTTATCTAAGCCCAAACTTTTAATAAACAACCGTGGGCTTAATTGTTAAACGCCCTCCAGCGTCTAGGGGGCGCTGCTCCCTTGCTACCCCCGCCGGGGTGGCTTCCCTGGACCCCCACCCACTCACGTGCTTTCCTGTCGTAGGGAAGTATGAGTCATACCGCAACATGTTCGTTGGTCATCACTCCTCTCTTGTCAGTGTGTTACGTTGTATTGAAGTCTTTGTGTTTGTGTTCGTCGATTGTTAGTCTTCTTGTTCCTATTTATGATCATGTTCGTATTAAAGCACTCGTGTTTGATTGCTGCAACTTTCCTTATTTTAACTAATATTTTTGCAATAGTAAATAAAATAAATGGTAGATAACTTTAATTTTATAAGAATTTTTTAGATTTTTAATTTTATAGGAAAGGTATAAATGTATTTATATTTCTATCTTTTCAATATATCATTCTCATAGTTAAGTAAATGTGAGATATTGTTAAGTAAATATATTTTGAATTAATAATCACGAATAGTGCAAAACTTTACCTAGTAATATATAATTTTGAAAGTTTTCTTGTTATAGTATCTTTTTTATTATGTACTTTTGGTCATTTTTTAATATTACTCCTTTCTAATGGTATATCTTCATTATCAATTTTTATTTATTAGTAATTTCTTAAAGTCACAATTGATTTTTAAATTTTATCTATTATTTTTTAGTTTTTGTATATAGAACTAGGTGAAACTTGTTTTATACATGATTTATCATTTTAGAAATAAAATATCTATATTATATAACTTATGCTCGATTATCTATATTATGACTTTTATTGCAAATTTGCAATTTATGGCTAAAATAAATACTTAATTTCCTTATTTCTATTATTAATTATATTTTTTAATGACTATTGTAAGTAAATTTATAATATTTGAAAGTTATTTTACATAGGTTGTAGAAACTTACGTTTCTACATTTCATTTCTACATTCTGATTCTATGGACCTCTTAGCGATTCTACGTAAAATCGCGATTTTGACAACCATGGTTGCAAGTCTAAATAAGGCGCTTCCTAATTATCGATTAGTTAGCTCATAAGAGCACTTTTCTAGATAATCCTTGTGGTTGCAAGTCTAAATAAGACATTGCCTAATTATCGATTAGTCAGCTCATCAGAGCACTTTTCTAGATAATCCTTGTGGTTGCAAGTCTAAATTAGATGCTTCCTAATTATCGATTAGTCAGCTCATCAGAGCACTTTTCTAGATAATTCTTATGGTTGCAAGTCTAAATAAGATGCTTTCTAATTATCGATTAGTCAGCTCATAAGAGCACTTTTTTGGATAATCCTTGTGGTTGCAAGTATGAATAAGATACCTCCCAATTATCGATTAGTTAGCTGATAAGAGAACTTTTCTAGATAATCCTTATGGTTGCAAGTCTGAATGAGATGCAATACTATCATTGATTAGTCAGCTCATAAGAACACTTTTTCTAGATCATCCCTATTAAGGTTGTTAGTCCCATAAGACACTTCCTATCACTAATTAGTGAGCTCATAAGAGCACTTTTCTAGAAATTTCCTTCTCTAAGATTATTAGTCCTATAAGACACTTCCTGATATTGATTAGTCAACTTATGAGAGCACTCCTTTAGAACATTTCTTCTCCAATAGTCGCTAGTCTAGCTAAACGCTTTCTGTTGGTAGGTGGCTAGCTCATAAGAGCGCTTCCTTAGACAATCTCTTCTTTATGGTCGCTAGTCAGATAGGACACTACCTATTATCAGCTAGTTCACTCACAATAACACGCTCCTAAATAATCCCTAAGATGATTCCTACCATCGATTAGTTAGCTCATAGAACACTTTTCTAGACGGTATCTTACTCCAGGTTGTTAGCTTGTTTAAGATCACTCCTCGAGCAGTATTAATGACCACAAAGCATTCATGGGATTATTAGCTCATGGAGCATTTTCCTATTAGAACCAAGTTCCAGATAACTAGCCAACCATGGCGTTATCCACTCAGTCCATAGGCTAAAAATGGCATCTTTTTTATCTTTGTAATTAAGTTTTTCAAACTTTACTACAAAGAGGGGCAGCTACAAACACTCCATTTTTGCCCTTTAATCACAAATAATGTTAATTTGTCATTTTTTTTCAATTTTTCTTCTATTTCGCTAAAATAGAGGAAAAATATTGAATAAAATAAAATAAATTGGAATAATACACCAATTTTGGAAAATGAAGTTAGAAATAATAACAAAAGATGTTAAAGAATTTTTATAAATTTTTAGAATTTTAAAATAATGTAAAATTAATGAAAAATGCCACACTAATATACAATTTGCGTGTTAAATAAAATTGAGATTTGGGCCAGCTTAACCGGCTCATGCATTGGCCTAGAAACACGGGGAGAGAGGGCAGTCATAGGTTCGAATCCCATGAGAGGCACTTTGTGCCATTTTCTTTTTCTTGCTTCCCAGCAGCCACGTGGCAGCCTTCCATTAGGCGAGAAGAATCACGTGTTAGCCACATGATCATCTTCTCTAGCTAGCCGATGGATGGAAAACGGAAACGCGAAGAAGACGGCATAAATCTGGCATGCTGGAACCATTTTTTAACACCCTTTTGGATTATCATCAATCTATAACAAAAACAAACTTGATAATTCATAAAAAAATGAACTTAATATAATGGATTGACATCAAATTTTTGAGATTAAGCCAAATCTAAAACGAAAAAATGGGTCTCAACCGCATGTTAAATCTAAATTTATTAAGATGATATGTAAGAGCCTATAAATAGAGCTCGACTTCATGAGCATGGTGGAGGGAAGAATCATAAAAAAAACACACACCCATAAGGCCGAATATGAGCTTTCTCTCTCTAGGAAGTCCTAAACCCACTACTCATCTTCTCTTTAAGATAGTTTGCATCATCCACCACGTCAAAGACGACCGGAGGTACTAGGACAATCCTTGTGACCTGAGGATTCAGAAAAACCTTATTTTTTCACTTCACGATGCTTAGAGCCGTTCGGATCTCTCCCTCGCCACCACGATCACCTTCTCCATGATCGACCTGTGCGACCTGACCAACCCGAACCGTGACCAAATCCAGGTTAGTTGATTTTTTTTTTATTTTCTTTATTCACTTATTCATTTAGTTATTTATTTATTCATTACTAAGACAATAAAAAACATTAAAAATAGAGGATAGTTTTAGGATTTTAATTAGTCTTAGAATTTTGATAAATAAAAAATAATAGAATAAAAATTTTCTAATAAAAAATAAATAAATAAAATAAAAAATAAAAAAAGAATTAGATGAAGATAGATTAATAATATGAATTAGAATCAACAATAGATTATTTTGTCACTTAGAAAAATCATTTTTTTAAAATAAATCCAAAATTAGTCTTAAATCATTTTTTTTTTTAGAAAATAAAATGATAAAGCTTAGGCTTAGGTTTTTTTTTTTTCCAAAATCTTGAAAATGATAATGAATGTAAACCCGATGTATTTTCATAATTAAAACTTAAACTAATGTACTAAAGCTTTTTATAAAAAGCGAGCTATGACTTGTTTGATCTTGAATAGCAAGTACGTAGGCACTTTTATGGGGCAACTTTAAAAAGAATAAAAAAAATCATTTTCCAAATTATTATAAATTGTTTTACATGTATCCAAAATAGTAAAAAAATAGTAAAAAATAATAAATAATAAAAGTAAAAATAAAAGAAAAGATATCAGAATTTGATCTAAATTTCAGAATAATAAGGTGGTAACTTTAAGGTTTTAATAGGTTAGCCCCCAAGTCAAGAATCTATGGTTTTCCTTCCCTCTTTTATAAAAATGAAAAGAGGAAATCTCGTTAACCAATTGTCCAAATTAGGATTAATCTACTCAACTAGTTCTAATTCAGTAATTTTCCCAACTTCAGTTGGGTGACGACTCCAAATAAATAATGAAATTCCTAGTTCAAGTCGAGGATTTATATTAGATGAGCACAAAGTTTAATATAAATCGGATTAGGAATGTAAATAAAAAAAAATTAGAGTCGATAGAGTTGAATATGCACTAAAGGAGATCATTAGAGTTAATTAAGGATTATGATTTGGAAATCTAGTATCATTTAGGAAAAGCAAGTGTGATAGTAGATGCTCTTAGCAGAAAGAAATAAGGTAATATTACCACCTTGATTACCTTTCAATGAAACTTATTAGAGGACATGCACATATTGGAGTTGGAAATAATGACACGAGGAATTGGGAATGAGAAGAGCAAATCTATGTATGCAATCTACCTTAATCAAAAGGATTAAAGCTCTCTAAGTTGAAGATACATAATTACAAGATATTAAGGTTAAAGTGGAACAAAGTATGATGGATGAATTTAATGTTTATGTAGATAGTATTCTAAGATATAGGACTCGATTTTGTGTACCGAGAAATGTAGAGTTGAAGAATGAGATCATGAAAGAAACACACTACTTTGGACACTCAATCTATCATAGAAGCATTAAGATGTACAAAGACTTAAAGAGTCATTACTAGTGAAAGAACATGAAATAAGAGTTAGCTAAATATGTAGTGACATGTGTAACTTGCCAATAGATCTAAATTGAACATAAGAGGCTAGCCGGTGAATTACAGCTCCTCTAAATACTTAAGTGGAAATAGGAACACATAATGATGGATTGTGTCACAACTCTTCTAAGAACTAAAGAAAAGCATGATGTAATGTGGGTAATAGTAGATTGGTTAACCAAGTTCACCTACTTTTTACTGATTAAATGGGATACAAATTAGAGAGACTGCTTAGAATGTATATACAAGAGATAGTAAGGCTACATAAAATACTAGTAACCATAACCTCTGATAGAGATACATGGTTTGTAAGAAAAATTTTCAGCAACTTATATAAAGCTTTAGGTATAAAATTGCAATTCGGTACCTTTTTTTCACCCTTAAACAAATAGATAATCTAAGAAGACAATCTAAATGTTAAAGGATCTACTCAAAGCTTGTGAGTTGGACTTTGGAGGTAACTGGAATGAACACATAGATTTAGTTGAATTTACCTACAATATTAGTTATCAGGAAACCATCCAAATGATCCCTTATGAAGCTTTATATGAAAGAAAAATATAGGTCCCCATTACATTGGGGTTAAGTGGGGGAAAGATAGGTATTAGGATTTAAGTTGGGTTAAGAGGCAAGGGATAAAGTAAAGCTAATAAGACAAAGAATGGAGACAACTCAAAGTTGTCAAAAGAACTATGCTAACAAGAGGTGGCATCCCTTAGAGTTTCGAAAAGGAGATAAGGTGCTACTAAAAATTTCTCTGACTAAAAGACTGATTAGGTTTGATCTAAAAGGATAGTTAAACTCAAGGTATGTTGGACCATTTGAAGTTTTAGAAAGGATTAGTAAAGTGGCGTATAGGTTAGCTTTACTACTAAGTTTAGAAGGAGTACATGATGTGTTCCACATATCTATTTTAAGGAAATTTGTACCAAATCCAGATCAAGTAATTGCATTAGAGCCTTTGAATGTATGGTCCAATTTGTCTTCTATAGAATAGCATGCAAGGATAGTAGATGCCAAAGAACAAGTATTGAGGAAATGGGTGATTCCCTATGATAAAGTGTAGTGGACTAACCAAACAAATCGTAAGGCAACTTATGAAATGGAAGAAGAGATCATAAGGAATTATCTAAGACTATTCTTAAATCTAGGTAACTTTTGTGGACAAAAGTTTTTGTAGGGAGGGGGGGGGGGGGGTAAAGGTGATGTAAAATATTGAAAAAAAGAGAAGAAAATACATAAATTTTATTTCATGGTGCATTAATGTAATATTATGGTTATGTAGGGGCACTATAGACTTTTTAACCTTAAACAATATAAGCCTTCATGAAACCTTATTATCCTCTTTTTTGAACTTCACTTCTCTTTATAGATAACGCTTAAATAGGTGATATAGAAGTCTACACCAACTAACTCAACATGCGAAATCCATGAGTTTGAATGCTATTAAGGTAAGTAGATTTGGGGGTGTAGATGATTTGGGAAATCATAGGATTGATTGAGCAATTCAACTAAGTAAGTTGCTTTTCCAATGTTCAATTTTGTAATCTAGACAATTATCTATGATGAATTGAAGGTGTAAAAGAGATTGATGAAGGTTAGGATGCAAAATGGTGAATTAGGAAGGAAAACAATGTAGTTCGTGAGATTCAGAGGGGTACATGGCCCAGGTACACGATCGTGTACTTCCCTATGGTGAAAGTGAAGGGAAAGTGTGAAACAAGTGGTGTACCACTAGGTACAGGCCCATGTATCTACCCATGTTAAAGTACATGGCTAAGTACACAACCATGTACTTGGGTGTGTTAAAAGGCCTTGATGCAAAGAAAGGTACACAACCATGTACATAGTTGTGTTCCTACCTGTTCACTTGTTCATAGCTATGTACATGACCGTATTACCCCTATAACACATCCAAAATATTTCTTCTCTAATTTTTCTTGAAAATTTTCAAATCCGAAACCTTTGTTTACACTAACTAAAGCCACTAGGAATGTAAATCATTAACCAAAACTTAAAATTACAAACCAGGTGAATCTAGGTTGAATTTTAAGTTCGTACTAAGTTAGTTCTTTATATATAATAGGTTATACTAAGGTTTTCAGTTGCCATTTTAGTGAACTTGGAATAGTTCCTTCAGGTACGTGACTACCTTATTTGTAGTTTATGCTTGGTAGTGTAGTGTTAAAATGTAATTTAAATAATATTTGGTTATTAATTGATTGTTGCTTATACTTAGCTTAGCTTGGCCTAAGGGCCTATAGTGATAGATCCCTAGGAGGCACCTCAATGATCTCTATGTGATGTTCTCCTTAGTGAAGTTGCACATTATAATGATCTGAGTAAGTTTAGGATAGCTCATGAGTGTTGAGGCTGGGAGTGGTAGTTCCCAGCATCGTACTATCATGGCTGGTAGTAGAAGTATCCTGAAAGTATAAGATTATATAAATACTAATAAAACTTCTGATAATTATAGTGTGTGGAGTTGTGGGAGCTTATGTGTTGTTTAAAGGACCTAAGGTGAAGATAATAGCATGTTCAATGTTTTTTTGCTACATAAGAATGCATGTCTATCCTGTATGTGTTTGTCATGCACACGTGCTCGTGGGTAGCATGTACTAGGCATTAGCTTACTCCTTATGGGAAGTCATTTTTTTAGTTATGGGCCTATATGATACTTCCTGTTATGATAAGTTAGGGGTGGACTATGATCAGAACGAATAACAAGTAGATTATTATTATTATTATTATTATGGAGATTATTGAAGTTTATTTGAGAGTAGTTAGAAGATTTTTTCTTGATGAAAAGGCTAGTAATATATTGGAAGTTGTGTAGCTGTTATTTCATTCGTGATCGTAAGACTCTATTTTAAGAGGAATGATAATAATGAATACTATGGGGTTTGTCCTATTAATTGAAAGTGGTTGATAGGCTACTTTAGAGATGGTGATTAAGCAAGTTAAAGAGCCTTATGTGTCATTAAATAGCAGTGACATGTAGCGGATTGTCGCACTCACAATTCTTAGGCATTACAAAAATGATTCTTAACATAAGTAATGGGTTTTGCAAGAATGGAAGAAGTTTGAGGTTTGTGTTTCATGTGAGGTAGGTGTGCCTATCAAATTTTCTAATATAGTATATTTCATACGAATATTGTCCTGGAAGCATTACGAATACTGATACTAACCTACATCCTATTTTCTAACCAATAAATTATAAAGCTTGATTGATTTAAAACCTATAATTGAATATTAAATAATGAATTAGAGATTAAATTAAAAGATAGAAAAGCAAAAAAAATTATAATTAATTTTAAGATAGTAAAACTAGTATCTAGACTTTGTTTCCCTAGGAATTATTATGTTACATTAACAAAAATTGGTTAAATCCTTCTTAAATTTCATTAACCAAGGGAAATTCTAATTTAGTTTAACTACATTCTCTAACTTATTAATCCCTAATCTTAAAATTATCGATTTGAATCTCTTTACAATAACATAATTCAAAGACTGCATTAAAAATAATAAATTCCCGTAACTAATTTAATTAAATCCAAAAGAATAATATAACTTATCTCCAAGATTACATTAACTCTCTTCAAACATAGTAGATCTAATTATATATCAGATTTCTCAATCCTAATATATAATATCAAATAGATAAAATAATATTTTAGAAATATTAATCTAACAAAATCAAGAACACATGCATGAATAAAGAAATAAAAGAATTCATTGAATAACAAAAATTCTAGTCACATAATAAACTTAGGATTTACAAGTCTAGATACTAAGGAAATTTAAGCACTAATCATGTTTAAAACAAAATTCTTCAATGATGCATAAACATTCATCATCAAGGAAATCAATTAAAACTAAGAGAAACCCTAATGTCTTGAAGTGTGAAAAGATAGCCTTCTAGTCTATCTAAAAAACCGTAGTACAACTAAAATATAATTTCTCTCCTTTCTTCTAGTCAAGTCCCCCTTTTCCTTTATAAAGTGAGGATAAAAAACTCAGTAATTTAGGCCAACATGCTATCCAGCATAGCATGTTCCAAGTTGTGTCAAATTCATTGATCAAAATCTTATAAAATTGGATGTTGTAGTAGACATAACCTAGATGCAATTGTCTCTAAATCGTGCATTAAAATAAATTATCATTGAGAGATACTTGACCAACAAACATGTTCGTGTCTAGTTCTCGTGGAACTCTCTGTTCTATGCTTCAAATTCAATACATTTTGAACATGGTCATGCTTAGGCTATGTCTAGCTTTAAAACTTTATAACTTCTTTTATTTAGCTCCAAATGGAGTGAAATTGGATTCCTTTTCTTTCTTTTTCATTCAATTATCCATCAAAGCCTTAAAATCAAAATATTACTTGTTTAAAATTAAAATTTTTCAAAAACATGCCAAAATTAAGGAAAAAATATGTTAAATCTCACTTTATATATATATATATATATAATTGAGCACCTATCAAAATTTTCCACACTTAAGCATTTTCCTGTCTTCAAGCAAATTAATCAAATTAAATTATATGATAAGAAATACTTAATCAACTTACTATTATTCAAGAAATCAATCAAAATAATTTTTATTTACCTTGTAATTGTTTAAGAACAAACTTTTAATTAACTTATAGTTTCAAAAGAAGTTTAACTATAACTCTTATACTTTTCACTTAACCAATTGTTTTAAATATAAAAAAGATTTGAAATTTAAATTATCATATCCTTAATCAACAAAAAATCATAAACACTTTACTAACTTTACTAAAATGTAAACACTCCCTCCTTTGATTTTACTAAACACCATAATCCAAGATAAATATATCCAATTGTCCTTTAATTATTCCTTTAGTATATTTCTTATTTTATTTTATTTTTTTAATTAGGTAGTTTCATTGGTCAAGTCCTAGACAAGACGATCTTAGGCTATTAGGTCTTAAGATACCCCTTTAAGCCATCCACTACCTTTATTTAATAAAACTTGTTACTTACATTTAGCCTTAACATGGACTTTTTCTTGACCCTTTTAGTGAGATTTTAGCTAATAATCTCAAGTTGTTTAATCAAGTTAATAGGTGTTATTCCATGCAAAGGAGGCACCCTACAAGCTTAATTACTTAAGTCAAGCAAGGCTCATAGCTAAAATTTATTTAATTTGTTTGTTTTATTTATTTATTTTATCTTAAACTATTTTATATTTTTATGAAATTTTCAAAGAATAAGTATCAACTATTTACTTATCAAGCATTATAGTGCTCTAAAAATATCAAAGGGGAAAAATATACATCAAAGTACGTTTAAAAGAAATCCATGACTAGTTCTTAACTAGTGACGTTATTCAAATTTCTAAATCTTTAAGTTCAAAACTAAATAATAAGTAGCCATAAAAGCATTTATTGATCAAGTGTTCTATACTACCTAAAGAGTTATTCTATACCAAATTGCAAGTCAACTTAATGATTTTCAAGTTAAATAAACAAATTTTGATTTCTTAAATAACTACACATTTACAACCCCCTTCCTTACACTTAAAATCATACATTGTCCTCAATGTATAAATAAAAAGAAAAATTAACAAAACGAGAATCAAAGAAAACAAAAAAAAAATTGAGGAAGGTAATGGTGAAAAGAATTAGTACTCCCTTGAATATGGCATTTATTCAATTTCAAAATGTGCTCAACGTGTAAAGTGGTTGATCTACTCTAAACATATGAAGGCTACAAATACGTGATAAGGAATAGAAATCTAAAATCACAATTAAAAGAAAAGAAACAAAAATGATTAAAATCTAGTTTAGCAAGCCATTTAAATCTCATTAGTCCATCAAAGAAAACAAAAATTATCAATCACTATAGTCATCAGCCTACTCATCTTCTTCTTCTTTATGTTCTTCCTCATCCTCATCTTCATCTACATCTATTATTTCTATCTCATCACTCTCTTTACCTCCCTCTCCTTATTCTTCCTCCTTGATTGCCTCTTCTTCATCGCTTTCATCATCATAAAGTCCTAAAATCCGCTCGCTAATATTTGTATTAACTAGAAAGTTAATATTGAATTGTGAAGCTAAGTTGTGTGCAAACCTTTTTTGTTGATTTTATCTTTGGGATACTCATACAAGGTCTGTGTGATAACAGTGATGCAAATCTAGGACTTTCCTAAACTTGTGTATCATTTTATCCACCTTTCTTTCAACCCTTTCCCAAGAAGAACTTGGACCTCAACTAGCATTGGTCGATCTACTCAACCCTTCTCCTCATTGTTCCTCTATTTTAGGATGTAGACACATCTGTCTGAAGGAATTTAGTTTAATTAGAATCACTTCCTTAAGAGAGGTCATAGGAGGAGGATTGTTCAAGGTGCCCATTGCTCTTACTAAAAGGGTGATGTAAGGGCCACAATAGATGTTTCCTACCCTAGAGTTTATGGCTTGATGTCTTATGAAAAATGCTAGAAGAATGGCTAAGTTCACTGGATATCACTCAATTATACTATATAGGTAGAGTATATCATGAGTGGATACTACCCTAGTACTTTTTCCCCATCCACTTATTGTATATGATAAAAGCCAATGTAGTACTTTATGGGTTAGGTTATAGAGGTGGGATGCTTTAGAAGCCTTGGGCTTGTAAGTGTGCTAGTTGCTTATGTTTCTCTAATATAACCAGGAGGCACTTCGTATGGGAGTTGGTGTGGTAAAGCGACAAATTCTTCAAAATTTGCATTGTCCTCATCATATAGGCCTAAATAGTTACCTAACTCCACTATAGAAATTCAATAAGGTTGGCCTTAGATTCTAAAATTTAAACAATTCATAATCCCCCACAACATCTCTTCATGATCCAAGCTGTAAGTTACAAGGAATTCTAGAGCTTACTCCTAGTATAATGGGGCCGTTAATGAGAATAATCGATCCCAAGCTTTCCCTTCAATTAAATCTCTTATCTCCTCTTCCATATAAAGCCTTTAGATAACATCCCAATTGAGGCAAAGTGTTTGGTTCTATTGGGGTATAGATCCAACACATATGGGTCTATACCAAGGTTATCCTAAGTATATGAAGTATACTTGGATGAAGGAATGTTAAGCTTGAAGGAAATTGTCAAAACCAAGCGAAACAGAACTATACACGGCTGCATACATGACCTGAGGTATGACCGTGTATAAGCTTCAGGAATACACGGTCTGAGGCACGGCCGTATGTTGAGTGCAGAAGATCCACAGAAGCATACATGGTTTCATACATGGTCAGAGGCACGGTCGTGTGTTGAGTGTAGAAGATCTACAGAAACATACATGGCTATATACACGGCCTGAGGCATGGCCGTGTATAAGCCGCGTATTTAGACCGTATTCCCTTGAAAGAGGAGAGTAGAAGTAACGAAAACACAAGTAAGGAAAACCTAAAACATAGAGGGTGTGATTCCTAAACCTAGAGAGAGTTCTAGATTTGTTGGGATGTCAATCCAATATCCCACATCGGAAAGCTAAGAAGAAATTGAGCAATATATAAACATCCACACCCACCACATAGTATGAGGCCTTTTGGGAAGGAGCCCAAGAACAAAACCGTGCGGGCTTGGCCTAAAGCGGACAGTATCATACTATGTGGAGTGGATGGGCGGAGCTCGAGAGGCCTAACAAGTGGTATCAGAGCTCGGTGCGGAAGTAGAGCCCGCAGATGGATCCGTGTTCGGTGTGCCTTGTGTCAAAAGTCTTCCTGATATTGTGGTAGTCAGGTGGCGTGTCCCGTTGAGTAACGGTGGTGCAAGATGATAGACGGATCGATGTAGATTATCGCTCAAGGGGAGGCCACGTAATGTGTTGTTTGTGATGATGTGTGATCCTTGGCTTGAGGGGAGGTTTGTTGGGATGTCAATCCAATATCCCACATTGGAAAGCTAAGAAGAAATTGAGCAATATATAAGCATCTACACCCACCACATAGTATGAGGCCTTTTAGGAAAGAGCCCAAGAACAAAACTGTGCGGACTTGGCCTAAAGCGGAAAGTATCATACTATGTGGAGTGGATGGGCAGAGCTTGGGGGGCTAATAGGTTCATCGTCTTTTTCTTGAGCATTTTATATCTATCCATTTCAGCCATTTCTATGAATTCTAACATGAGATGATCTGATGATGGAGGTAAAGCCATTGGGATAGTTGAAATGGAGTTCTAGTTAAAGAAGTGGATGCCCCAAGATGACTCTTTTGTTGGATTTGCTATTTTTCTCTGCTCTATTTTGGTTCCATTATTTGATAAAAAGAAAAGTACTTCAACACAGATCACTTCACCACTAAGCAACAAGGGAATAAAATTCGATAAGAAAAATCTAATTGCCTAGTTCTAACATTATGATATGTTTCGATTTTAGAGATTGATAGCATCGTGATTCTAATTAAAAGAATTAAATCTTCCTAAATGTACCCCCATACCATTCACGAATATTGTATTAAAGAAAAGTATGGAAAAGCACTATAATTTTGCAAATGATCATGAGCATAAATATGAACACGACCTTCATAGGAATAGAAATGGTCATGTCTATCCATGTCTAATTACAAAACTAAACATGTGATTTTTTTTTTTTATTCTAGCCTATTCATGCACTGCTATTAGGAATTTCTATTACATTTACACTAAAGGAAAATGACCTAAAGTAATCAATACTACCATAAATTGCAAATGGCGTAAAAAAACTAACCCTAGTTCAATGCTATGTTGAATCATCTAAGAAAAAGAACACATAGTGGAATTCGAGTGTTAAGAACATGATACGCAACTTGCTCGAGAAAGATGAAAAATGCCAAAAATTGAAGTGTGACATGTGTGCATTATAGCCTTTGTGTTAGTGTTTGTGTTGAATGAGAAAGCATGTCTATGCAAATTGTGATGCTCGTGATTGTATCAAATCCTTTTATATAAAGGTTGACACACCAGGTTAACACGGGCATGTTGAGCTCGTATCTGTGCCTAGAATATTAAAATGCCTAATTAAAGGTCAACACGGCTCAAACACGATAGTATATAAAGATAGTGTATCTTTCAATAAGAATATAGTTTAAGACACGCTCGACACGACCTTAGACACAATAATGTCTAAAGGTTGTGTAACTTTCAGTAAAAATTTACGTTCTTTGGATGTTTTGATACGGTTGTGTAACTCTTAGTAAAGATTAAATCTAAGGCTCTATTAGATACAACCTAAACATAAGCATGTTAAAAAGTTGTGTAACTCTTAGAAAGAAATTTTTTATATTAATGATCTTGACATAACTTTGATATGCTTATGTCTGATGATCATGTTAACATTTGATTTCCTACATCTATAACAACCTTAAAAGTAGCTAGGAAAGGGCAACTGAAAATTATTAGTGCTTCAATGTCCTCATATATATCTAGGATTATAAAGTCCACTGGAAAAATAAATGTACCTTCTTCAATAATGTCAATGGGGCACTTAACAGACCTATTAGCTAATTGAATGCTCATATGTTTTTGTTTAGGGTTCTCTAATCCTAACTATTTAAACATATGATGTGGCATTAAATTTATACTTGCACTTAAGTCAACCAAAGCTCCATTTATTGATAAATTACCAATAAGATAGGGTAAAGTAAAACTCCTTAGACTCTTCAATTTTCAGGCAACTTGTTTTGCATCAGTGCAGAGCATTCCTCATTAAATGTCGTAGTTGATATCTCGTCTAACTTCCTCTTGTTTGAGAGTAGTTCCTTCAAGTACTTAGTGTACTTGGGCATTTGTGATAAGGCATTAACAAAGGGCAAGTTAATATGTAACTACTTAAAAATTTTAAAGAACTTACTAGATTGTTCATCAGAGTGGTTTTTCTTTAAATGCTTAAAATAGGGTATGAGCAGTCTGTATTCCTTCACTTTTGGTGGCTCTATAGTTTTTGTTTCCTTATCCTCCTCTTTGTTCCTTGCCAAACCTTTTATAGCTTTATGTTCAACCTGTAACTCCCTTCCACTTCTAAGAGTCACTACTCTCACATGCTCCTTGGGATTGGTTTCATTGTTTCCTAGTAATGTCCCTTATTACCTCTCAACCATCATCTTCACAAGTTGTCTTACTTGATTTTCCAAATTATGGATGGAAGCTTCTTGGTTTCTTAGAGAAGTTTCAATATTTTGCAATCTAGTTTTGTTAGTTTGAACATATTTAGTTAAAATTTCTTCCAAACCTAATTTCTTCTTTGTTGGCAAGGGTCGTTGAAATCCTAGAGGAGGCAAGTTCGTCCTCTATTGATTTTGATTTTGATTGTTCCAAGAGAAATTCAGATGATTTCTCCATCCTAGATTGTAGGTGTTATTATATGGGTTGTTTTGTGGACTTGAAGGGTTTCAATAGTCCGCCTATTCCCACTAACCCTCTACATCAACTTCTCTCAAGTTGCATTTAGGATTGACAGAAAGTGTATCTAACTTTCTACTAATGGTGTCAACCTTATTAGCTAAAGTTATCACTGCATCTAATTCGTAGATGCCTCCTACTCTACTCCTCACCTTAGTACCTTCCCATTGAGAGTTGTTCATAGCCTTATCCTCAATCAAGGATTGACCCTCTTCGTGTGTTTTAGTGTTTAATGCCTTTCCAGCAGCAGTATCTATCATTTGCCTGGTTGATAGATTTAAACCATTGTAAAAAGTTTGAATCTACTTCCAAAGGGGTAAGCTATGATGTAGGCATCTCCTTAATAATTCTTTATATCTCTCCTAAGTTTCATATAAATTCTCAACTTTTAATTGAGCATAGGATGACATGTCCTTCCTAAGTTTGGTGGTTTTAGTAGGTGGAAAGTATTTTCCTAAAAACTTTTGAGCTATATCATCCTAGGTAGTGATAGATCCTCTTAGAAGTGAATTCAACCATTGTTTTTCTCAACCCCTTAGCAAGAAGGGGAAGAGTCACAATTTAATCGCATCATCCAAAGCCCCATTGATCTTAAAGGTGTCACAAATCTCCAAGAAGTTATATATGTGAGCATTAGGGTCCTTATCTTGTAATCCATCAAACTAGACAAATTGCTACACCATTTGAACAATATGAGGTTGAATTTGAAAGTTGTTAGCAGCACCAAGTAGCCCGATGATACTCAAGTTAGCTTTAACTAAAGAGGCTTTAAAGTAATCAGACATTGTCCACTATTGGTTTTGGTTTTCATCACCTATGATTTCCATCTTGTCCTATTCCTCTTTTGCCTTTATTCTCATAGAAGACCCTTGATTTAGTTCTTCCACTTTTTGCTGAACTATTTTCTGTGAACACCATTGAAAAAAATCAACATGCCTGATGGAGTACTTCTAGTCTTGCACCATTGAAAAAAAATAAACCAAGAAACAGAAAAGAATTTTTTAAAACTAAATTAATAAAGTGATTAGCCTTCTTAATATCAAAAATCCTCGGCAATGATACCAAAAACTTAATGTGAGGTAAGTGTACCTATCAAATTTTGTAATATAGCGTATTAAATACGGATATTGTCCTACAAGGATTAAGAATACTAATACTAATTTACATCTTATTATCTAACTAATAAATTATAGAGATTGATTGATTTAAAACCTATAACTAAATATTAACTAATGAACTAGAGATTAAATTGAAAGAAAAAAAAGCAAAAAAAATTATAATTATCTTTAAGATGGTAAAATTAATATCTAAGCTTTGTTTTCCTTAGGATAACAAAAATTGTTCAAATCCTTATTAAATTTTATTGACTAAGGGAATTTCTAATTTAGTTTAATAGCTTTCTCAAGCTTATTAATCCTTAATATTAAAATTACCTATTTGAGTCTCTTCACAATAGCATAATTCAAAGATCACATTAAAAACAATAAATTCCTATAACCAATTTAATTAAATATGGAAGAATTATGTAACTTATCTCTAAGATTACATTAACACTTTAAACATGCTAGATCTAATTATATATTAGATTTCTCAATCCTAATGTATAATACCATATGGATAAAATAATGCTCTATAAATATTAATCTAACAAAATCAAGAACACATGTATGAATCAAATATAAGAATTCATTAAATGACAAAAATTCCAGTCACATAATAAACCTAAGATTCACAAGTTTAGATACTAAGGAAATTTAAGTACAAATCATGTTGAAAATAGAATTCTTTAATGATGTATAAGCATTCATTATCAAAAAATCAATTAAAACTAAGGAAAACTCTAATTTCTTGAAGTGTAAAAAGATAGCCTTCTAGTCTCTCTAAAAAAACCCTAATAAAACTAAAATCTAACTTCTTTCCTTTCTTTTGGTCAAGTTTCCTTTTCCTTTATATAGTGAGGGTAAAAAAATCTGTATTTTAGGCTAACATGCTATCTAGCATGGTCATGCTTCAGGTTGTGTCAAATTTGTCAATCAAAATCTTATAAAAATAGACATTGCAATAGACACGACCTAGACATGGTTATGTCTAAATCATGCATTAAGTAAATTATCTTCAAGAGATACACAACCAACAAACACAATCATGTTTAGCTCCCATGTAACTCTCTGTTTTATGCTATAAATTCAACACACTCTAAATTTGGTCAAGTTTAGGTTATGTCTAACGTCAAAACTTCATAACTTATTCTGTTTAACTCTAAATTGAGTAAAATTGGATTCCTTTTCTTTCTTTTTCATTCAATTATCCATGATAGCCCTAAAATCAAAATATTGCTCAATTGAAATTCAAAGTCTTGAAAAAATTCCAAAATAAAAGGACAAATAAGTTAAATCTCACTTAATATATAAATAATTGAACACCTATATGTAACAAATCAAAACGGCATGAAAAACAAGAAGAACTCAAAGGAAATGGCAATTTATAAAATTTTGCTATCACATAAGTATTTCAAATGAAATTGGAATCATGAAAGTATTCACAATTGACTAAATGTTGAAGTTTTTAAAAGGAAACATGTCCTAGTCTTTTATGCAATAGTTCTAAGGACATTTTCTTAATATCAATGATTGCATGATTACAATGTTTCATGGAATCTGATATAACCAATTTAGACTAACCTACATAAGAATTAGAATAACCATCAATTTAAATAGATTGTATAACATATAGTCTAAAAGCAACATTAACTTGAGAAACATTTTTCTTGGAAATTTGGTCTCGAAAGAAACACTATTTGTCATTAAATATTGCAATTAGGTTATAAGAGGCAAGCAACTTACTGATGGATAGAAGATTGAAGTGAAAGTCAAGAACTAATAAAACCTTAGTAAGTGTAATGAAACTATTGATTCATACATCTCCAGTGATGTTAACCAATTTGAGTCTTCCATTAGGGGGTTTAATTTTAGTTAGATTAACTAATGTTCTTTTGTTTATTAAAATATATGAATAGGGGGACATATGATTTTAATTTTGGCTAGATTAACTAATGTTCTTTTGTTTATTAAAATATGTGAATAAGGGGACATATGATCTGAAACTCCTATATCTACAACCCATTTATCCATGTAACTATTGGAATTTGAAGCAAAAGAATGTGAACAATTACTTCCAAAGTTTACCATTGAATGAAATCATTGTTCATCCACAAGTTGATGCTGTCCTTCTTTTAGCATCTTTATCTATTGATAAATCTTAGCAAAATGATTATATTCATTAACAATTGAACTGGGACATACTAAATGTGAATTGTCATCAAGTGGATTATCCACTTCTACATATTTTGATTAAACTTGAGCTACCACTTTCATACTCTTCCTCTCTTTTAGACCTTTATGCCAATCGGGATACTACTAATTTAAAGCATTTCCCCATGTTATGCATTGTCCTTTTGTAGTGATTACATTGGATTTTCATTCTAGATTAGTTCATCTTTTCAATTTTATCACCACCATTTGGTTTCAAGGAGTTCTTACTTTATATGCTGTTGCTACTTCAACCTGACTTCCAAGCATTTCACTCATTTTCTTTTACTTCTCCACTTAACAAATCAAAGAATAAGCTTTACTAATAGTAGGCAATGGATGCATGGACAATGTCTAACATTCCCATAAATGTCATTCAACCCCACAAAAAATTGTATAAGCTTAGTTCTATTTTCAAGTTCTTGAAATTTCTCTTTTGAATTACATTTGCATTGTTCATATGCTCCACAAGTGCATTCAAGAAACTCATAAAGATTATTCATTTCATCCCATAGATTTTTAAGCTTGTTGAAATAAGCTCCTACATTTGTATTTCCTTATTTCATATTTAAAATATCATGTTGCAATTAATATGCCAAAGGCCTGCTTGCAATTCCAAATCTCTTATTAATATCCTCCCAAATATCTTTAGCTAATTTTACATACATAAAGGCTTTAGATAACTTTTTTAGACATAGAATTCAACAACAAATAGTGGACTATATAATCATAGTTGATCCATCATTGAATTTCATTTGCATCATGTTTTGGGTTCATGCAACTCCTATCTATAACACTAATTTGAACCTTTGCTCCTAGGGCTAATTTGATGGATCAACTCCATTCAAAGAAATTACAACCATTAACACCAAACTAATGATAACTACTCTAGAATTATTAGAAGGAAAAAAGATACAAAGGATTGGTGTCAAGAGGATCAATAGCTATACTTCTAAACAAAGGAATATGAATAGACTACTTCTATGAAATGAAATAATCAATCAAGATGACAAAGGCAAGCTCTAATACCATGTAAAGAAATATAAAATTGAAATTTTGTTAGATGTAGAGATGAATTATGAATGGAAATGTAAAAGCATTGATGAACTTCTATAGAGAAAAGAGATATGGTAGAGATGATGAAGTACTAGTGAATTCATTCTACTAGTTTTTATTATAGGCTAAAAGATTATTTATAATAGTCCGACACATGTGGAAATGAAAGACATGTGATACAATAAATAACATACAACATCAACTATTTCAATAATTATCCCATAAAGATAATCGATCCTTTTATTAATTGGTTATCTTTATAGGAAAGTACTTTCTATACTAAGTGTTGGCTAGCAAAAAAGGGTTTATATAAGGTTGTAAATGAGTTAAGTTGAGAAGTTATATTGCCGAGCTTGAACTTGAGATCAATTTGAAATTTCAAAACTCAAACTTGATCAAGTTTAAAATTTTGAGCTCAAGCTTGACTCCAGGTGCATGTGATAAACTCAAAATGGAACAATTAAGCTTGTTTAAACTTGAATCATAAAAAGAATATTTTTTCTTTTAATTATAATAATATTAATATTGAAACTTGATTGGTGCTCGACTAATATTTATATTTAAGTCAAACTTGATTAAGTCAAGTTAAAAATTATGAAGTTCGAGCTTGACTTAATTAGCTATTGGAGTAACTTGAATTTGAGCTCTACTAAACTATTCTCGAGTCTTATTTAAGTATATATCAAATTCGATTAGCTTGCAAGTAGATTAAGTCATTTACATCTCTATCCATATCCATGGTTGTATATTATTGTTGACAGATGTTGTAAAAGCATTTGTTAAGAGTTAAAAAGAAGAGAACTTCTCACTTATAATTTTCATGAACTTTTTAAATAAAATTTGTAACTTCCAAAAATATGATTTTTTTACAGTCATCTTAATTAGTATCCTAATGTCATATTTGATGAAAGCATCATATTTTGTAAGAAAAAAAAAAAAAAGGAGAGTAATCAATCTTATTCATGCAATGAAAAAGCATGCTAACTGTGGGATTGTTTGCATGGCCACGTGGTTAAGAATACAATTCTAAAAATTCGTTCTTAGAAATGTGGCTTTTGCATTTAGGGTAACCGAGATGATAGCATTAGGTCGAGCATTGATATTCTGTATCGCAATGAACTAGATATTGATTTTTGGTTTGCTTGAAAATCATGATTAGGGCAAACTATGATAATCCTACTTTTATGGATGTGAATACATCTTGAAATTACCCTATTGAGCATATGGGAGGAAACGTTGAAGCAGATAGCTTAGATCATTCTGAGATTCGTGAACATGAGCGCTCCAACAAGACCTCTTCCTGTTGCTTACAATTTAGAGAGGAGAGTGGAAAAGACAATGCTATTGTAGAATGCTGAAGAAACAATGCGAATGTTTCTAATAGCTGCAACTCTATGTTCAGCAGCTCTCCATGAGAACAATATTAAAACTGTTCGAGGAAAAAATCAATTGGTATAAAGTTATGAGACTACTCTGACGGAGGGCGAACAAATTCCTGTATCTCCTAGACCTTTAGTGATTTTATCATGGAACGTGAGAGGAACAATTTCTAGACAAAGGCAAGAAGAGATCAAGGACCTACTATTTGAGCATATTCCTAATGTGTTAGCGTTGGTGGAAACATGGATGGACCTTGATGCTGCATATGAGTTTTATTTCAATATGCCTTTTGATGGAGTCATATGTGCTAAGGCAAATGGACAAAGTGGAGAGATAATTATCCCCTATAACACAGATGTGGTAGATATGGAATTAGTAAATCAATCCAAACAAGAGATACATACAACAATTAAGGTACATTACTCTCAAATCTCTTGGTTTTTCTTTGCAATTTATGCATCTCCATATCTCACTAAATGTGTCTTGTTATAGAATAGTCTTAGGGAATTCCCAAAAATAGTAAACAATAGTCCATGGTGTTTAATAAGGGATTTCAATGATATTTTAAACCCAACATAAAAATGGGGTAAGAACAAGTTTAACAAATATAAGGCAAGATTATATTGGAAATGTATGGATGATTGTGGACTAATGGATATGGGGTTTATAGGGCCATTTTTTACAAGATCAAACCAATACCAACTAACTATGTTAATCCAAACCAGAATTGATAGATGCTGGTGTAACATGGAATAGAAAAACTTATATCCAGACATGGAATAGACTTGTGTACTACTATATATAAGATTATAACAAAGATATTAGTGCATAGACTAAGACCTTGGTTAAATGACCTTATTCATCCTAGTCAAGCAAGTTTTATTCCTAGGAGATGGATAATATTCTATTCTTAGATGAAGGTCTATATACCTATAAACAAAAGAAAGGGAAGGATTGTTAGATGATTTTAAAATTAGATATACATAAAGCTGATGATAGTATTGAATAGAGTTTTATACATTGGGCTTTGCATAGTCTACAATTACCTGAATGGTGGATAGAACTAATAGATTCATGTATCTCTTCCACCACAATGGAGATAATTCTTAATGGCTATGCTATGGAGGCATTCCAACTAAGCAAAGGGATTAGATAAGTTGATCCAATCTCCCCTTATCTTTTTATCATGGCTCTAGAGTTTTTCAATAAAATGATTGAATGCCATGTCTTAATGGGAAAATGGGAAACCTTTAAATTGAGAGGATCGCAATTGAAAATCTATCATTTACTATTCACATATGACATTATATTAATGGGAAATGCTACAAAGAAGGGGGCAACAAACATAAAGAAAATGTTAGACCATTTTGAGAAATTATTGAGATTACAGATAAATAGTGCAAAATTGATTGTATTCTTCTCAAAGAACATGAAGAATCAACACAAGATGTACACTAAGAATATCCTTAAATTCAAAGAAGTTAAGGTATTTAGAAAATACTTAAGATATTCTATAGTGGACGGGAATAGCCTAAAGAGTGAGCGATTTTGATTCATAACAGACAAAACACTTCAAAAGTTAAGTGGTTGGAGGGGTAAACAACTAAGCATTGTAGGTAGAATTATTCTAGCAAAATCAATGTTAAATGCTTTGTTTACGTATTTCATGTAAGTAGCAAAGATTCTAAAAGGAATTTTGGATTAGATTGATAAAATAACTAGAAAGTTTATTTAAGGAGGTTGTGAATCAAATCATAATATACATTAGGTTGGGTAGAATAAACTAACTATTCTAAAGGAATTTAGAGGACTTGGAATAGATGACTTAAAAGTGCACAATCAATCCTTTACTACCAAAAGGTTGATGGAACTTCTATCTCAAAAAACATTATGGGGTCAAATTATATAAACAAAATATAAGAGGCTTATAGGAAATGATGAATGGATAGAGAAAGGACATGTTTCTCATCTATGTAAAGATCTAATAGAGAGCTAGAATCGGCGGAAAAACAATTGACTAGTAATCCTAAGCAATGGTTAGAAGACAAAATTTTTGTTTGAGCAATGGAATAGAAACATGAAAGTGCAACACATGATTCAAGGACCAATACATGTTACGATCCTAAACTTAACTATTAAAGATATTAGAATCTATAAAACAAGATAGGTTTTCTTGTTTCTAACTTGCTTATGGAGCAATTTTGTCCAGTTATGCTAAGGGAAGGGATAGAAGATGAAAAGAATGCTCTACTAATTGATGGAGGATTAATGAATTACAAAATATATACAACATATTGGTGGCTAAGGGGGATTAGGATAAGATTAATTGGGGATGGATTTGGAAACCAATCTTTTCGCCAAAAATCGAATTGTTTTTATGGAGATTGATGCATAATAGCTTACCTATTGTGGTTAACCTCAAAAGAAGAGACATTATTGAAGCAACTAGTTGTCCTTGGTGTGGCTTTTCTTTAGAAAACCTATGGCATGTCTTTAGAACTTGTTTAGCAATTAGTATAATTACTAATTTGGGAGAAATTTATCAAAATGTGAAGATGGGGGAGGATAAAAATTTTGACCAATGGGTTAAGAAAAACTATACAACTAGAAAAAGGAGATTTATTCTCTAAATCCTCCTCAATCTTTAATTTTTGCCTTCTGCTTATGGTTAACCTAGTTTGCTAGAAATAAAAAATTATATGAAAATATGATTGATTTTACTTTTGTGGAATAGCTTATTTATAGCAAAATCCATGAATTTTAGGGACACTTAAAGAAGGACAAGGAGGTGTATGAAGTATAACTACAAGGTGCTTGTTGGCCTCCTTTGCTAGAAAACTAGGTAATATTAAACACTAATGTATCCATAAGAGATGGAATAGAACTATAGGAGGAGTGATTAGAGATAAAAGGGGTTGGTGGATAAAAGGTTGCTGTTTTGTTCCACCGTGCAATATTAAGGACTTTGTTTTGAACGATATGCAATATATATTAAGTAGCAATAGAGGTTATGTAACTAAGTGTGGAGAATGAAATACATATTAACGACTAAGCAGGGTCAATATTACTTTGAACCCTTCTACACTATAATGGTACTTTTATTTCTAATATTATGAACACTAGTATTTTACCTAAAAAAAAAATACATCGTAAAATTCCTAGGTAGACATTGATAACGACAACCGATCGACTTAGTTTCAGATCGCTTCTCAATATGAGGGGTAAGAACCTAGTTTCATATAAGTTCCGCATCTTGGATAATAGGATGGATCAATAACATAGAGAGTCTCATTAATTGGTGTCCTCAAACACTTATTATAGCTTTAAAAGAAAAAATCCTTTTCCTTGAGACTTTAGAAAAAAAGAAAAAGAAAAAACTAAGATTGTCTTTATGGTGAAGTTTCTGAAGAGCTTCTTGTAAATACAATAAGATAACTCCTCCATAAATAAACTTTTATTTAATGGGTGAAATTTTCATATATTGTTATGTAGTTTTTTTTTTCTTTTTTCTTTTTTCTTTTTAATAATGTTGTTAGGCTCCGCTTGTGTAAATAATAAAAAACAATTATATAGCCAATAAATAAATAAAAGAGGGTAAGGAACACCTAAACTTAATAGCCTTCATCGATTGGTTATCGGTACGGGAGAAAAGTGCTACATTTTGTTTATAAATTTCCTGTACTTATTTTTTTGTTTAAATTTTTTCCCATAAAGCTTGTAATTAACTGTGGTATGACCTTTTTTTAAAAAAAAAAAAAAATCTTAACTAGCGCTCGTGAGACACATCTAATTATAAGAGAAATGTAGAATAAAACAAGTGAATTTTTTTTTTCCCTCTATTGAAAGCATGCTGTACTTACAAATGGTTCATTGCATTGGGGTAACCAAGATGATAAGGTTAGGTGTGATGCAATACCGAGCACTGATGTTCTATACAACATTAATATTCCTGGTCCATGGCCGCATAGTCTGATGAGGACAATTGATGATAAGACAAGTTTCTTGGAAGTAAACCAAAACACATCCTAAAATTGCCATCAACAGAATAATCAGATTTTTTAATAGAAAAATACTGGCAACCTCATTGTAATATTTTGATATTAATGTTCTCTTAATTTCTGGGATGAGGAGTAATTAAAATGCTGGCCGATGGCACAGTAGAATTTGTGTCGACAATTAGGTGTATTTTCGTGGTGGATTAACGATAAGTACAAAAATGGGGGAACCAGTAGATTTGGATGTTAGAAATATGTGTTCCTTTTTACATATTTTGAATTGCTTGTTCCATAATCTCTAAACATGGGCAATTTAAAAAGAAAAAAGAAAAAAGAAAATAAAAGTTTAATAAAATAAAACATAAAATTAAGTTGAAATGAGATTTTTAAACTATTTTAATGTAAATTAAGAAGGCGTTTTAAAAAAAAAAACTAGTTTTGAAGCTTAAAACATAAAAATTAAAAGTAAAATTAGTTAAGGTCAGTTGGTCGAGGGCTTCTGCCCAATCTTATATACGATGTATTAAGATAATCTAAGCAACTCGTCGGATTTTATTGGGTCATAAATATGGATCTTGTTATTTTAGGTAGGCTATAGATTATGGACTTTGGGCATCTGGAACTATGGGCTGATATTCCCATTTCTGAAGTAAACTAGCCGAGGAGTTGTCTATATATGATTTGGAGAGAAATCCAATTGATCTAGGTCACAAAAATTCCACAAATATATATTTCGAGTTTAGTCCTTTTCATGCTAGTCTAGCATTTTTATGGAGAATAGCTTATTCGTTAACATCTTTTAGTCTTTAATTTATTTATTTACCATTACTTTCTTTTATGATATTTCATAAATGACATATTGTTATCTTGTTTTACTATCATAACTTTTATTTTATTTTATTTTAATTTTTATGTTTTTAGTTGGTATAAAATGTTGGGGTGTTTTTTCATTGAAGATTATTTATTAAATAGCAGCATTAGACAAATGTTTGTTCAAGAATATCACATTCATCACAATTATAATAGACATGGATAACAAAATAAGATTAGAACATCCATTTATATGCCATTATTATCTTATAATATTTTATGCGTTAAAACCAACATTTTTGTAACATTAAGAAAAAAGTGATATAAAGAAATTAATAGAAAAGACAAATGCGATATCCATGTCTATTACTGTAAAATGCAAAATCATGGATACCTAACTTAAGAAAGAAATGATGGGTTGTGTGTTCTTAAATCTAAATTCACTATGAGTTGTAACTCTTTAATGAATGTTTTTTTCAGCCACTTAAAACCCCTAGTTGTAATACTTTAGTAGATTCATTTCATACTGTTGCTACACACTTTTCTGATTTTCATTTGCTACATTCTAGATTAGGTCATTCTTCCATCTCCAAACTTGAAAAATTAGATTGTTGTAAACATATTGATCTTAAACATTTCTTTTATGAAACTTGTCAATTAACTAAAATCCATCGTTTACCTTTTCAAAGAAGTGACTATGCATCAAATTCTTTTGAGTTATTACATTTAGATTTATGGTGACTGCATCATGTTGTTGCACATATAGGGGAGCAATATTTTTTTACCATTGTTGATGAGATGTCTATGTTATGTAGCGAATATAACTCTTCATAAAAACAAATTTGATCCTAAAGGATCTAAGTGTGTTTTCTTAAGTTATAGATAGGGCAAAGTGTGTGATATGGTTGAAAAGAAATCCTTTAGGAGTAGAGATGTAATATTTTATGAGTCATGTTTTCCGTTCAAATATCTTGATGCATATTCACATGACAATCATATTTCCCATTTTGGTTTGCCACTTGTTTCTTTTGATATTGATGTTTCTCCACCTTCTTCTTCTAGTTCTATTCTTGCTTCTTTTGCTAATTCTTTTCAACAAAATAATTCTTCTTCTTCTCACTCAAATCCTATAACACATTCTTCATCTATTTTGGCTAAGAGATGTTCTATAAGGATAGTTAGACCACCTAAGTGGCTTCAAGATTATGTACATCCAATTCATAATGTGTTTTATACCTCTTTTATCTCACACAATCCTTCATCTATTTCTTCTGTCAATGTTAAATATACTCTATTTTCTTTAAATACCTTTACAACTTATCCTTCAAACTATGCGGTTTCAATGGCCAATGTTTTAACATCTAAAGAACCTTCTTCTTATTTACAAGCATCTCAAGATGAGCTTTACGTTAAGGCTATGAATAAAGAGCTAAAGGCTCTTGAAGATAATTAGATTTGGTAATTAACTACTTTGCCATATCGGAAACATGCTATTGGTTGTCATTGAGTATATAAGATAAAATGTTGAGTTGACGGGAATATAAAAAGATATAAAGCTTAATTACTGACAAAAGATTATACTCAAGTTGAAGGGGAGGATTATCATAGCTTTTTTTCTCTTGTAGCCAATCTAGGAACTGTTTGTATCCTACTAGAAATAATTGCTGTTTGTATTTGGCCATTACAATAAGTTGACATTAATAATGCTTTTCTTCACAAATACTTAAATGAAGTGATTTACATGCTTCCACTACGGGGTTATACAAAAGCTAAACTAAGGCAAGTTTATAAGCTTTCGAGATCATTTTTTGGGCTTAAACAAGCTTTACGATAGTAGAACTTAGAAAATTTGAAGTTTCTTATCAACATGGTTTTATTCAATTGCAACACGATCATTCTTTGTTTACATGATCTAGTACATTAGCGTTTCTTGTGGTTCTGCTTTATGTCAATGACATGCTCATTACTAGTAGTAATACTCAATCTATTGAGGAGTTGAAAAAGTAGTTATATGAAGCTTTTACCATTAAAGACTTAGGATAGCTAGATTTTTCTTAGGAATTAAAAATTTTCATTCTTCTCGTGGAATTCTTTTTAATCAACAAAAATCTATTACAAATATTTTGCTTGATGCAAATCTATAAGAATCTAAACTAATCAAATTTCCTCTTCCTACAAGGCTTAATTTGTATACTAGTGTACGAGCTACTTTAGATGATCTAACTTTCTATAGACACATTGTAGGTCATTTTCTCTATCTAATACTTACTTTGCTTGACATTTGTTTTGCAGTCCACAAACATAGTCAATTTTTGGTTAAACCAACTATTAGTCATCTTTGTGTTGCTTTTCATGCTCTTCAATAGCTTAAAAGGATTGTAAATCTTAGCCTATTTTACACTTCCAAAACTTTTCTCAACTTAATCGATTATTCCAATTTGGATTCGGTTGCATGCTCCTTGGATAGGAAATCTACTTTTGGGTATTGCAATTTACTTGGAAATTCTCTTATTTTGTGGTAGACAAAGAAGCAAAGAATAGTCTCAACTTCTTCTGTAGAGGCTGAATATAGGAGAATGTCATCTACCACTATGGAGTTACTATTCTTACATTCTTCTCAATTTACAAGTTTCTTGTTCTTTGCTAGTTACCTTGCATTGTAATAATAAGTCAACATAGCTACTCATTGATCATCCTTGTTTGCGTAGTAGAACTAAATATATTGCTATTGATGCCTATTTCACATGTGACCATGTTGTAAAGGGTTTCTTAGTAAACAAGTGTTAGAATCTTAGTTGTGTTTACTTGCCTTTATGAGGTGTGAACATGTAATTATGTATTCACTAGAATTTACTTATTCTCTATTGCTAAATGCATGTTCTGCATGTGAAGTTAGTTAGGTAGTTTAGTATCTTTGTATATAAATATCATTTAGACATTCTATAGTTTAGATTTGATAATTACGAACTCGACTATACATTTTGTTTCTTTACTTCATCTTCATCAATGGGAGATTCCAATTGTTGATCATAGATTTAATATCGCAGCTTTCTACTATGTTGCACACATATTGTTATTTTCTTTTGCTATAATAACCTTTATTTTATTTTAATTTTTTTTATGTTTATAGTTAGTGTGATATATTAGGGCTTTTCATTGAAGATTATGAGCAAAGAAAATAAAAATTATGTTAAAATTTCTTTTCTTGATAATTTTCTTCATTGAAAATATTTTTAAGATCATCTCATTGTCAGTTCTATAATAGAGATATATATTTATTAAATAGCAATATTAAAAAAAATTGATAAAAAATATAGCATTCACCACAATTATAATAGACATGGATAGAAAAATAAGATTAGGACATCCATTTATATGCACTCTCACTTGTTTAGATCGCTTATTTACATAAAAGGCTTCTCAAGCCCATTGTGAGTCTAATGACTCAATCAACCCCTACAAAAACAATTTCAAACATTCTTGCTTGACTAATTTAGAGGGTTTATGGTTCATCCTTGAATGGCTTGCCTTAGTTAGGTTGATAACTTCATTCTTCTTGAAGGGAATCTTTATAAACAAAATTCTTCATTTTGCTACAATGGATGCTTGCATTTGTTGAGAAATTTCTTAGATCGTAAGTTCTAGTATTCATTGGAGGATACCCCATCCAATTGCAATATCTTTGTTAGGAAGTGGTAATCCAAGGATTGGTGTAATGATTGAATATCCTGGAAAGAATTGAATTTTGATAGGTACACTCTTTAAGTGCACCCCCAAATTCTTCATTTGAGGTTGTGACAAAAGTTTTGTTATAAGGCTTCTAGGATTTTTCAAGTAGTACTGTAGGATTGAGAATACTTTTCACTGCTCCCATATCAATGAATCATATCACTTGGATAGGTCTATTAAATTTGCTAGTAATCATCTAGATAGGAACATGTGGGGTTTGTGAAATTCCATGAATTTTTAGCATCCTCTTGTTATGATGTGCCTAAAACCAAGGTCTAAGCACATGCAAATGAACCAAAGGAACAACTTCAACTCTCAAAAGAAAAATCGGTTCAAAAGGGTAAAAATTATGTGAATCCTAGTGAAGAATCGGTTCAGCAGGTCTAAGTCTTTCTTTCTATATAAGTAACACCTTCTCTCAAAGAATTCCTTTTGTTTTCTTCTATTAAGTCCTTTAGGTTTTCTATCAGGAAAGAATGTCGGATTATGATCACATGGTTGAAATTTATCTGATATAAGAAGATATGTTGATTTATGAGATGTACGGAATTCCATCAATTGTTTAGTATTCTCGTGAATCTGGTAACAAATTTGGACAGTATTTCAAAATGACTACTATTTGTTAAGGATTTAGTAATCAACTAGGTATGGAACTCCTATAACCTTTCAAGCCACTTAGAATATGGAATATCATCAATGATAACTGTGGTATTACCATTAGATGATGTTTTTGTTGATTTTTATAGGTCTAAGATTAGAGTTTTTTTTTTTTTTTTTTGTCTTATCTCTTCTTCTTCTCCCTTTATCACGAGAATAAAGGCATCTGCGACTGATTTCTGAGAACCAATAGGACTCGAAGAATTACTAAGGTTTTGTTCTTCTGTATTCGATTTAGGTGGTTGTCTTGAGTCGAATAACAACTAATCACCAACTATAGAACTTTCAATACTCTATTTACCATTGTATTCCTTAGTCGAACTTTCTTCGATTGATTCATTTAGGTTACCTATTAAGCTTTTGGTCTGAGATTCAACCATTGCCATTCTTAGGATTGGTTTGGAATGAAGCTAGTTGAAAGTTTCAATAGGATCTAAAGTCCCATAGGTTTTTACCATGAGGACATTTGGATGTTTTGGAATGTGTCATGAGCTATAATCATCATTTTCACTACTTAAATCTTGTGTTTAGTATAGGTCTTAAGGGTTTAGAGAACTAGTCTTTCTTTTGTTTCTTGAGGAAGATTCTTCCTTAGCTTTCTTCACTTTTTCTTTCTCCTTTTTCTTTTTAATTTCATCTCTCAATTTTGCTATGGTCATTTTTCATGGAGATTGCTAAGGTTTTAGCTTAATCAGTAAGGGTCTTGAAGTTTTAGCTTGGCTTTTCAATGTTTATTCCTATTCCAAGAGTAAACATGTCAAAGGTGGAGGGCACACCTCTTTGTTTTGCTTTAAGTATGCTTATTTGTTTCCTTAGCTTTTTGACTTCTAACTCTCTTTGTTTGATGAATTCAAAAAGAGAAATTCCTAGAGTAGGCTTAGAGTATGTAACTTCCTTTAATTGTTTTTGCAATATGGATATTTTCTTAGACATTTCATTAACTATCTTCTCTATAGAGGAAAGTCTTACATGAATGTTTTCAACTTTACTTTCAATTTCTTTAACATTCAATTTTGTGCTAGGGCATTGTCAGTCTGCTCATTGAGAATAGCTTCTACTACGTTGCTCTTCTTTTTAGCTTTTTAAGAATTCCTTTTAGTTGGATTCCTCACTTTAAGGACATGCTTGTTCTCATCATGCTAATACTCTTCAAAGTGAGGAAACTCGTCTTCCTTTTGGTTTCCTCGAATCATATCAATTCTTCCAAATGATTTCCCTTGTTGCTTGTCTTTTATTATAGGTAAAGACACTTGTTGTTTAGGTACGGTTTTAAGGACATTTTGAGTGGGTTCTTCAATTCTTTTGCCACCCAATTCTTCTTTTAAGGAAGATGTTGAAGATGAACCTGTAGAAGTCCATCCATCAACATATTTGGATATTTACTAAGTGGATGCAGATAGAGTAGATGAAGAAGCCTCTTCCTTCTTCTTTTTAGGTACCTAAATCTTTCATAGTACCCTTCATATCGGATTTCTCCTTTTCATCATGTTCTTCTTAAGAGGTTTAAGAGCTAGATGGTTTGATTTTTGTCTCCTCAATTCTCAAATCAATTCTCTTGAGTTATAAAGACGTCATAGGGAGACTGTTGAGGAGAATGATGTTGTGGTGGTTGATGTGTAGTTAGACTCTTCTTATGGTCTTTTAGTGGGGTCACCATAGGAGATCATGATGTGCCTAGAACCAAGGTTTAAGCACAATCAAATGATCCAAAGGAACAACTTCAACTCTCAAAATCAAAACTGGTTCAAAAGGGTAAAATTGCGTGAACCCTAGTGAAGATGCAATGAGGTCCAAATACTCAATGATGCAATTACAATTCCACAAGGATAATTTCTTCCAACATAACACTAATCACATATAAATCCACGTGAATAATTCACAAGATCAACAAATCTTCAACTCTAAGAACCCCTTTCCACATTTGTTAATTATGGTTCAAAAAGCATACACAGTGGATGAACCGAATTCAAGTTTAAAAGTAACTCAATTAAGTACAAAAATTTGAAATGATTATGAAGCAAATCTGACTAAAAACTATCTCAATTCAACCCTAGATATTACACACTAGAGAAGAAAAGAAATCACAACAAAATGAAATTGATATTACTCATAATTTCAACTCTTGGGATTGAAATTGATAAGAGTCTAATGACAATTAGGAGAACCCTAATCCTCACGTAAAAGTGTATACTCAAATCTAAAAAATGGCCTCCTCAAACCTTATTTTAAGCAAGTATTTATACTTGCTCCCTTTAGGGTTAGAAAATGCACAAAATTACAACTATGCTACTTTTAAGGTGGCCGGTCCTAAATGGAAATTACAATCAAAATGAAAGTGTCCTAAAAGAAAATACAACATAAAATAGTCCATTCAAATGAGAAATATGTAAAAGAAATTGGTCTTCATGATGCCGGTCTTCAAGGTACTTTCGAATTAAACCCCGATGAGAGTCCCAACTTGCTCAAAAGTATAGGTGATTTGGTATCCTGTAGGACTGATAAGTGAGCCTACTGGAATGCACTATAATTATAATGTAGAAATGAAGAAAATAGATTAGCTTCCTCAAGATTAGGTTTCTCATGCAAGATTCTCAAAACTAAGTTATGGAGACCCTTAGTTCGGGCCTTGGTGATAGGTCATGTAGGAGTTTGATTCCTATCATCTCCTCGGGCTTTTGGAAGATTTGCCCTCAAATCTAATAGGTCTTCATGCATGTTGTTTGATAAGTATGGTGATAGATCTGAGACATTAAAGGTCGCTGATACTCCATACTCTCCTGGTAACTCTATCCGGTAGGCGTTGTTGTTGATGTGCTTTAAAACCCTGAATGGTCCATCTGACCTGGGAGACAACTTCTATGACTTCTTATGTGGAAACCTGTCCCTGCTAAGATTGATCTAGATTAAATCACCTGGATTATAAAGATGAATTTTCCTACGTCTGTTTCCATGGATTCTCTACTGTTCTTAGGTCTTCTGAAGGTGTTCAGTTGTTCTATCATGAACGTGCTGATTTTGTTTGGCTCGGTCAACTCCACTAAGACTCTCTTCCTTTGTCACTGGTTCTGCTATAAAATCCAATGGAATAGAAGGATTATAACCATAAACAACTTTAAAGGGAGACTTACTGGTTGAACTATGAGTAGACCTATTGTAAGCGAACTCAACAATAGGAAGACACAAGTCCCAATTAGTAAGATTCTTGCCAACTGCTGCTCTGAGTAGATTCTCAAGCGTGTGGTTGACAACTTCTGTTTATCCGTCTATCTGTGGATGGCAAGAGATACTGTACATAAGCTTTGTACCTAGTCTTTTCCATAATGTCTTCCAAAAGAAACTAAGAAACTTAGTGTCTCTGTTTGACACTATGTTGTGTGGGACTCCATGTAATTTGACAATTTCCTGCACAAAAATGTTAGCAATAAAAAGGGCATCATCTGTTTTGTGACAAGGTACAAAATGTAACATTTTACTGAATCCGTCAACAACCACCATAATAGAGTCTTTTCCCCTTTGTGTTCTAAGTAATCCCAACACAAAATCCATACCAATATCAGTCCAGGGTTTATCTAGTATAGGCAAAGGCATGTACTCACCCTGTGCACCTTTCTTCCGTTTAGCTCTCTTACAAATACCACACCTTTCTAATTCCCTATGGACATCCTTTATCATACCCTTCCAATAGAAATTCTCCCTCAATATGGTTAGGGTTCTCTTCTCACCAAAATGTTTAGACAATCCACTTGCATGTGCCTCTCTCACCAATAACTCCCTCACAGATCCAGATGGAATACATAGTTTTCCTAATTTATATAGAAACCCCTCAATCACGCAATAGCCATCATACATCTTGCCCCCATAACAGTCTTGAATTCCTCATCACATATATATTGTTCTTTCAATAATTCAAAACCTAGTAGTTTTAACTGAAGAGAAGTGATAATTACATACCGTCGTGATAAAGCATCAGCAACAATATTCCGATTACCTTTTTTGTACTTTATCACATAAGCAAAACCCTCCAGAAACTCCACCCACTTAACTTGGCACTTAGACAAATGCTGCTGTCCCCTGAAATGTTTCAAAGATTCATGATCTGTATAAATAATAAACTCTTTTGGGAGGAGATAATGCTGCCACGCCATGAGAGCTCTGACTAAGGAATAAAATTCCTTATCATATATAAAATAGTTTAAAGTTGCACCACTCAACTTCTCACTAAAATATGCTATGGGTCTCTTTTCTTACATTAGTACAGCACCAATTCCGATCCCAGACGCATCACATTCCAACTCAAAAACTTTGTCAAAATTAGGTAAAGCCAATAATGGAGCACAAGTGAGTTTTTCTTTTACCTCTTCAAAACTCCTATAAGCCATTTCACTCCAGATAAAAGGTACACTCTTTTTAGTCAGTTCTGTGAGAGGCCTGACAATACCACTGAAATTTTGGATAAAGCGTCTATAAAAGTATGCAAGTCCATGAAAACTTCTTACCTTAGTAACTGAAGTAGGTGTTGGTCATTCCTTGATTATCGTCACTTTCTCCTCATCTACCCTAACACCTAAACCAGATACAACAAAACCCAAAAATGTTACCTTAGTTTGGTAAAAGGAACACTTTTGGATATTTTCAAATAGCTGTTGTGTCCTCAATACTGAAAATACTGCCCGAAGATGCTCCACATGTTGTTCTAGGTTTTTGCTGTAGATCAAAATATCATCAAAATAAACAAGAACAAATTTTCTTAAAAATTCTTCAAGTACATGATTCATCAACCTCATAAATGTACTAAGAGCATTACTCAAACCAAAGGGCATAACCAACCACTCATACAGTCTATGACGTGTTTTAAAAGCGGTTTTCCATTCATCCCCTTCTCTCATCCAAATTTGGTGATATCCGCTTTTAAGATCCACTTTGGAGAAGACCTGTGAACCATGCAACTCATCTAACTTATCATCAAGTTTAGGAATAAGATACCTGTATTTGATGGTGATTTTGTTGATGGCTCTACTATCGATACACATTCTCTAAGTACCATCCTGCTTAGGAACAAAAAGGGTAGGAACAGCACATGGGCTGAGACTCTCTCTAACAAATCCCCGTTTAACCAACTCATCTACCTAGCACTTCAATTCCCTAGCCTCCCTAGGATTCATGTGATATGCAGGTCAGTTTGGTAATACTGAATTGGGCATAAGATCAATAGCATGCTCTATCCCTCTCAAAGGTGGTAACCTTGCTGGCAAATCATCAGGAAAAATGTCAGTATACTCATTCAATACCTAAGAAACTGCTGATGGTAGAGATTGTGGTTCCTATAACCCTAATGCACATCTCAACTGAAGCAAGTATATTGGAGTCACTTCTGTAATTATCCTCTCCATTTCACCCTGTACCATCAATAATACCTTCTTTTCCTTAGAATCATTACATTATATTGAAGCCCTTTTAACCTCTAATGGCCTATTGATCTATTGCTGAACCTTTTGGACCTCTTAAGGTAACATCGGATTCAGAATAATGGGTTTACCTTTCTTCTAGAACACATAAGTATTCTTGAAGCCATCATGCAAGACCCTCCTGTCATATAACCAAGGCCTACTAAGCAATATATAGGATGCACACATAGGTAAGATATCACACTCAATCTCATCACGATATTTATCCCCTACACTGAATGGTACCTTAGCTCTTTAGGTCACATGCAAACTTTCCTGATCACTAAGCCAATGCAATTTATATGGTTTAGGATGTGGAATAGTAGTAAGTCTTAGCTTTGATACTAATGAAGCAGCTACTACATTGGCACAACTATCACCATCAATTATAAGGACACACAAATTTCCTTATATCCTACAAGAAGTATAGAACAAGTTTTCCCTTTGTTCTTCATCCTTATTAGCAAATGTAGTCAATGTTCGGTGCAACACATTAACATATTGAAACATTTCACTAGAAATTGTTGTATTTAAATTCAACACCACAATAATAATCTCCACACCTCTTAAGTTACGGTGCAACAACCTCCCCAAATACAACACAATTTTACACTACTTTACAACACCTCAAGTATAATACATATAAAACCACACCAAAAATACACACACACTCTTCACTAAATTTGCAAAAACACAACTCCACATACACACCTCTTAAGTCACGGTGCAACAACCTCTCCAAATACAACACAATGTCACACCACTTTACAACACCTCAAGTGCAACACATTCACACCGCCACTTACACAATACTTACGTCACATACAACACAAACTTCATCAATTCACTACTCCTCCTCAAGGCAAATTCAAGGACAACACATTGAAATTCTTCACTTTAAACACAATTCCAAACCACAACTTACACAAAAGGCAGCAATTTAAATTTGAAAATCAAACCACTTCACTAATTGCAACTCTTCCATGTTTGGTAAGAAGTAATTTTCAAATTCAAACAAACATACATTAACTCCTTCACTCTTAATGCTTGTTTTGAAATCAAATAACTTCCATTCTTCCACACTACTCAAATCTGGAAATTGCAAATTGCTCTCCCCAATTCTGAATTCACAAATGTCACACACAACACTACAACACATGGCAAAGATTTCAACAGAACATTTTCCTAGCCTTCAAATTTCACTTCCCACAAATGATGATAATGATGATTTCCCTTAAACTAATCATGATCAACTCAAGGAGACAAACAATATGGTGAGTACTCCACGTCCATAACAATTAACAACAAGGAAATCACTTCAACAACAAAATTGAAATAATTCAATTCTTCATTGCACAATTTTCGGATCAAGGTAATAAGAACCCTAATTTCTGAATTCTAAATTGCAAATCCCTCCTCTTAAACCTCAAGCTCTGATACCAAATGATGATGTGCCTAGAACCAAGGTCTAAGCACAATCAAATAAACCAAAGGAACAACTTCAACTCTCAAAATCAAAACCGGTTCAAAAGGGTAAAATTGCGTGAACCCTAGTGAAGATGCAATGAGATCCAAATACTCAATGATGCAATTACAATTCCACAAGGATAATTTCTTCCAACATAACACTAATCACATATAAATCCACATGAATAATTCACAAGATCAACAAATCTTCAACTCTAAGAACCCCTTTCCACATTTGCTAATCACGGTTCAAAAAGCATACACAATGGATGAACCGAATTCAAGTGCAAAAGTAACTCAATTAAGTACAAAAATTTGCAATGATTATGAAGCAAATCTGACCAAGAATTATCTCAATTCAACCTTAGATATTACACACTAGAGAAGAAAAGAAATCACAACAAAATGAAATTGATATTACTCACAATTTCAACTCTTGGGATTGAAATTGATAAGAGTCTAATGACAATTAGGAGAACCCTAATCCTCACGTAAAAGTATATACTCAAATCTAAAAAATGGCCTCCTCAAACCCTACTTTAAACAAGTATTTATACTTGCTCCCTTTAGGGTTAGAAAATGCACAAAATTACAACTATGCCACTTTTATGGTGGCCGGTCTTAAATGGAAATTACAATTAAAATGAAAATGTCCCAAAAGAAAATACAACATAAAATAGTCCATACAAATGAGAAATATGTAAAAGAAATTGGTCTTTATGATGCCAGTCTTCAAGGTACTTTCGAATTAAACCTCGATGAGAGTCTTGACTCGCTCAAGAGTATAGGTGATTTGGTATCCTATAGGACTAATAAGTAAGCTTGCTGGAATGCACTACAATTATAATGTAGAAATGAAGAAAATAGATTAGCTTCCTCAAGATTTGGTTTCTTATGCAAGATTCTCAAAACTAAGTTATGGAAACCCTTAGCTCGGGCCTTGATAATAGGTCCTGTAGGAGTCTGATTTCTATCAGATCATATATTACCATTTTCCATAATTCTTTCCAAGAGGTCCTATAGTAGATTCCCCTTGTTGATTTCTTTTCTAGAAAATGGAATTAGAACCTTTTTTTCTTTTCCTTACTTTGATATTTCATCATCATCATCATAAGACAAAACCTCATGTCCATTGAATGGTTCTTTTGCAATGCACAATAGTTTTCCTTCTTTTGTGAAGGACTAGATAATCTACTACACTATTTTGTCTGGCTCAAAGTTGGTTAGATATTCATCTGCTAGATAGCAAATGGCCTTTATAGGTTGTATCATGAGCATAGTCAATAAGATATATGGCATCTTCTACTCTTTTTCTTCCATCTTCTTAAAATTGATGGTAGTGGTACCGTCACTTTTCTTTATGAATGCTAGATTAGTAAACTAGATAGAGATAGTACTCTAGTACAACTTTTCCTAAGGCAAGAGCTTGTAGAGTTCCTTTCTTTTAAGTTGTCTCGAAGCATGTATCACTATTAGTACATAATTGGTATCTATAGAGATGAAGAGAGCATCTCTTTCTTCTTTTGGAAGAGCCAAATCCCATAAATGATTCTTGATCCTATAAGCTATCTAGTAGTGGAGAGTGGTTGATAGAGACCCATTCATCATCGGTGCTCCAAGTAAAAATATTTATTTCTATAATTGAAAAACACGAAATCATGAATACCTAACATAAGAAATAAATAAAAAAAATATATAAGATGAGAAAAAGACGAAATCACGAATATATTTTTTTATTGTTAATCGTAAAACTTACAAGCAATTACGTAACCAAGACATAGAATAATAATCACCCCGAAGGGAGTAGTAATACTTCGGAGTTATGCATCTCATTAAACCTGAAATACTTTCATGCATCCATAAAGTAGACGGACATGCACATGGCATTTAATTATCATACTCTTTATATGTTGCAAGCAAGCGTGAGCATCAACTAGCTAAAACCATTATTTGCCAAAGTACGATGAAACATCACAAAACGTTACTCTTCCTTCAATGTGTTTCCGATATCGATGACGAATCGATACTAAACATCAGCCTTGGCAAGACGCTCCATAGCCTTGTTGACATAGTCAATGGGGATGACCTCAATGTCCGGTGTTATCTTGTGCTTCGCTGCAAAATCAATCATCTCCTGTGTTTCCTTCATGCTCCCAAGGAAACTTCCAGCAACTATTTTTCTCCCTAAGGCGACAAGATCACGTCCAATGGCAAGTTATGATGCCATGATTTTTAATTTCATGACAAGTTCTTGTAACATGATCGTTTAAGGATTAGAGAATAAAATACTAACCATGAAGAAGAGGGATTACGGGAAACTCGAGTGGCTTCTCAGGTGCCCCAACAAGGATAAGCTTTCCGTGAGATTTAAGCAAGCCGAGCAGAGGCAGCATCGGGTGTACGGCCGAGGCCGTGTCGATTATCCCCTCCATTGTTCCATTTGCAGCCTACTTGGATCAAACATGACAACTTCAGCACATCATAGAGTGTTTTAGCTTTTAACTCTTCAGCACGACTGAACCATTCAACGCTACATGCTTCGAATTGTGTTGCAATTCTAAAACTGTTGGCAGAAAATCAAAGTATGCGCAAAGGATACGAATTTGCACAGCAATAAAAGATATGATGTTATTCATATTTATACTATTTGATCATTATCAAGAATGCAAAAAATAAGGAAAGCTAATCTTTGAACTAAAGGATAAACATAAATTTTAACAAATCAAATATTCCTAAAAGTTTGCTATCCTAAATCATAAATCACTTAATTAACACTCCCCTTTGATTTAAAATCACTTATTCCTAACTTCATTGTAAAGAACTGATGCTTGGCTTTGGGAACTGACTTTGTAAATATATTAGCTACTTGATCATTTGTATTGCAAAATGTGAGAACAACTTTTCCATCAGCTACCAACTTTCGAATGAAGTGATGTTGAACATCAATATGTTTTGTTCTTCCATGAAATGCTGGATTCCTTGACGTTGCAATTGTTGATCAGTTGTCACAAAATATTTCCATTGCCTTCGTTTGCTCAAAATGAAAATCTGCAAGAAGCTTTCTCAACCATAGAACTTGTCGTGCTGTTGCCAATGCTGCTGTGTACTCTGCTTTGGAGGATGAAAGTGCCACTATTTCTTGCTTCTTTGGACACCAAGTGACAGCACCTGATCCAAAGCTAAAGACACTACCAGAAATACTTTTTCGATCAACCAAATATCCTGCCAAATCACTATAAGAGAATCCAAACATATCAAAATCAAATACTTTAGTATACCAAATGCCAAAGTTTACTATTCCAACTACATATCGGAGTATTCATTTTGCTGCACCAAAATGTTATTTTGTAGAACTTTGCATAAATCTAGACACTACACTTACTGAGTAAGCAATATTAGGTCTAGTGTTTGTCAAATAATTCATACCTCTTACTAAACTTCTAAATGTTATTGCATCAGTTTCGTTTGTTCCATCTTCTCGCTGCAATTTTTTGTTTATGTTCATAGGTGTATCCGAAGCTTCATAATTACTCATCTTGAACCTCTTGAGTAGATCTGCTGCATACTTCTTTTGACATACAAATATCCCATCTTCACAATGCTTCACTTCAAGACCCAAGAAGTACTTCAATATTCCCAAGTCAGTAATTTCAAAATTCTCCATCATGCTTAACTTGAGTCTAGCAATCAATGATTTTGAAGTACCCATATAAATCATATCATCCACATAAGGACAGATCATTATAAACTCACCATTATCCTCATGCTTCAGATAGAGTGTAGGTTCATTTTCACTTCTTGCAAATTTGTTCTTTTGGAAGAAAGCTTCTATTTTGTTATACCATGAATAGGGAGCTTGTTTTAGTCCATACAAGGCTTTTCTTAATTTGTAAACTTTATTTTCACATCCTTTTTTAACAAAGCCTTCAGGTTGTGAAACAAATACTTCTTCTTCTAAATTTCCATTTAAAAATGTACACTTAACATCAAATTGATACACGGGTAATTGAAATTGAGCTACTAATGCTAACATAATCCTAACAATTTCAAAATGTGCAACTGGAGAAAATGTGTCATCAAAATCAATACCTTACTGTTGCGAGTAAACTTTTGCTACTAGTCGAGCTTTGTGCTTTTGAATGCTTCCATCAGCATTAAACTTGGTTCAAAATATCCACTTAAGCCCAATGATGTTTTTCTCTTTAGGAACATCAACTAACTCCCATGTTGAATTTTTCTCAATGGCTTCCATCTCATCAGCCATTGCATCTTGCAGTTCAGACTTTGTTGCTACCTCTTTAAAGCAACTAGGATCCGATACATAAAATGCAAAGTTGCATGTCTCATAAACTTCCCTTATTGATTTGAACTTTCTCACTGGTGACTCGCTTGAAGAGCAAGATATTGGAGAATGATAATCACTCAAATATGTGTTGTTCCTCATAGGAGTGGATTTTGCAAAAGACAGATTTCCATTTGTTGTTGCTGCATTTTCACTCGACAATTCTGCAATGTGAACTGGAATCACTGTTGCATCACGTGTGCTCCTATTCCATGTGCCTTCTTCATTGAGCTGAACATCTCTACTTATGATAACTTTACCACTTATAGGATTATACAAACAATAAGCTTTGGATTGCAAACTATAACCAATAAAAATGCATTTCTCCAATTTATCATCCAATTTAGTACAAGAATGCATCAATACATATGCCAAACATCCAAAGACTCTTAAGTGACTTACCTGAGGCTTCTTTCCTATCCATGCTTCATATGGCGTGCAATTCATGACAACCTTTGTAGTAGAGATGTTCAAAAGATATATTGTTGTTGCAACTGCCTCACACCAAAAACGATTTGGTATTCCCTTTGTCTTCAACATACTTCTAGCCATTTCAACCACCATCCTATTCTTTCGTTTAGCCACTTCGTTTTGCTATGGTATCTTTGGAGTTGTGAGTTCCCTACAAATGCCTTGCTCCTCACAAAAATTCATGAACTCTTTTGATAGAAATTCACCTCCCTGATATGTTCGAAGCACTCTAATATTTCTACCACTTTGCTTTTCCACCAAAGCTTTGAATTTCCTAAAGTTCTCAAAAGCTTCTGATTTAAACTTTAAGAAATAAACCTAGCACATGCATGTGTGGCCATCTATCAGTAATAAAAAATACTGACTTCCACCTAACAACGTTGTGTTCATTGGTCTACACAAATCAACATGAATCAGATCAAGACACTTTATAGCTTGGCATAACTTTCCAACTAGAAATGATCCTCTCCACTATTTCTCGTAAATACATCCTTCGCAAAATGCAAGTTCACCTATTTTTGGCAAACTAACAACCATGTCTTTTCCATTCAAGAACCTTAATCCATTAGCATTTAGATGCCCATAATGTAAATGCCATAACTTGGCCTCATCATCTCCTTTAACCATGATGGCTCTACTCACATCATTTGACACATTGAAAGGAAACATACGATTTTGTGTCATGCGAACAACCAAGATAACTTCTCCAGATCTTTTATCACTGATTGCACATGAATATCTGTCAAATACAGTTGTATAGCCACTAGACATCAGTTGACCAACACTCAACAGATTGTGAGCTAAACTAGGTACGAATTGCACATCATAAAGAAGCTTGATGTCTCCTTGTATTGTTTCAATTGCAATTGTGCCTTTCCCTTCTACCTGAACTTGTTTGTCATCACCATGTCGCACCACGCTCTTCTGAGATTCATCAAGTTCCTTAAACAGGGATCGTGAGTTTATCATCTACTATCAACAAACCAAACATCACACACTATATTTGGAGTATTGGATTGGGCGATAAATAGCTTGCTTTCATCTTCTACTCTCTCTATGAAGTTTGCAACCTTCTACCTATCCTTCTACCTATTCCAGCACTCAACTTCTTTATGTCCATATTTCTTATAGTAATGACATTGGATTGTACTTTTGAACTGGTGCTAATCACCGTACTATCTTCAGCCTCCGCTGCTTCCCCGTCCACTACCTCAAAATCGACCTCAATTTCTACCTCTCCCTCTACTAACTGACTCTTCAAAATTTCCTCTATAATTAGACTCCCCCTTCACTTGAAACGCCTTTTCATCACCCTTCTTAGTGGACCTATTCAATCCATCTTCATGAGTTATCAGAAAGCTCATTAGTTTGTCAAAGGTGTAGGTAGTTAAGTCCTTAGATTCTTCAATTGCAGCAACAACGTGATTAGTAATTCAAAGCTCCTTGTTAAACTCCTTAGAACTTTTCTTACGATTGTCTCATTACTTGTTTCTTCACCATATGTCTTCATCTAACTAACAATTTTTGACACTTTAGCAAAATAGTTCTACACGGACTCCTTCTCTTGCATTGTCAATAATTCAAAGTTGCAATGAAGAGATTACAACTTTACCTGAATTACCTTCTTATTACCTAAGTACTCTTGTTTTAGTATTTCCCACGCTTCTTTAGATGTGTTGGCTGTTGCAATTCGGGGAAAGATCTCATCATCTAGAGCTTGTTGAATGAAGAATAAAGCCTTTGCATCATTCTTGCGATTCTCTCGCAGTTGTGCATCAAGTTCACCGTTTTGATTTGACTCTACATATCCATTCTCTACAAAATCCCACAATTCTTGGGACTTTAATAGTCTGCATTTTCAAGCTTCAGAACTGATAGTTTTGCCCTTTGAAAATCGGAATCAAGGGTTGTGAACTTCCACTTGCACCATTGCTTGCTACCATGGATGTTTGTTTGTCTTTCCCTCACTTTTCTCTTACTTTTCATGGATGGAGGACCGAACCTGGAGCAATATTCTTCTTCTTTGATTTGCTTTGATACCAATTTTGTTGGTAGAAAATCAAAGTATGCGCCAAGGATACAAATTTGCAGAGCAATAAAAGATATGATGTTATTCATATTTATACTATTTGATCATTATCAAGAATGCAAAAAATAAGGAAAGCTAATATTTGAATTAAAGGATAAACATAAATTTTAACAAACCAAATATTCCTAAAAGTTTGCTATCCTAAATTTTTAATCACTTAATTAACAAAACCTTCTTGTCTTTTTTAATTAGAAAAGGATAAATTACATCAATTTCCCCTAAGAAGTATTAAAATAACAAAAATATCTCGAATTCAAAAAATGCACATTGTGACCTGATTAGAGTTGTGAGATAAGATCAAAAAGATATATTAAATGATAGTTATTAATATTAAAAGCGCTCCACAAACTTTAGGAATAGATATTGCATTGCATTTTTTGAATTCATAGCTTCTCTCTCGTATTTAATTTATCAAGGATGTGTGCATAATTTACCCGTTTAAATATAAAATAAAATGAAAAGTTGCAAGTCGCGGCACTAAAACAAAGCTTACTCTGCACTGAGCTGCAACCCTGCTGAAAAAAAAAAAAAAAAAAAACGAAGAACGATCAAGTGAAGTCACCTGAATTTGATCCATGTCGGTGCTTGTGATGAAGTCGTCAGCACCAAGATGCTCAATAGCTTCCTTCTTCTTGTTTAGAGAGGTACTAATCACAGTCACCTTAACTCCCATAGCCTTGGCAAACTTCACCAGGACATGGCCAAGCCCACCGAGCCCCACCACCCCTACGTGCATACCAGGTTGATCAAGTCCAAAGTACTTCATGGGGCTGTAAACTGTGATCCCTGCACAAAGCAAAGTAGCCCCTGCATCCAGGGGCACGCCGTCGGGGATATGGACGACAAAATGCTCATCTACCACCACCATATTGGAGTATCCTCCATATGTAACGGTTCCATCATGGTATATAGCATTATAATTGTGTATGCATTTGGGGCAGTAGTTCTCAAGATGGCTGTCACAGTAGTGACAAGATCGACAAGATCCAACCAAGCATCCTGTTCCCACTTTGTCTCCAATTCTGAACTTCTTGACTTTGTTTCCGATTTCCACCACTAGCCCAACTATTTCATGCCTGCCCATTCATACGTCTTTTGAGATTGTAAAACTAAGGTAACCATTGTGGCATCTTAAGTAAAGAGGGTAGAAAGTATAAGTTCTTTTGTACTCTAGTCTTCATTAAAATATATATAACCTCTTTTTTTGTTAGTGTATCAATAATATTAAACATTAGGTAGAGTTATAAATGAGATGGATTAAAATATTAACTTTGATTTCAAGCTTTACTTGAACTTTGAGCTTGATGCTTAAGTAGCTCAACTCAATGTTCAAACTTGATTTAATATAAAACTTTGAGTTTGTGCTTTCAAAGTGATGCTTAACGAGCTTGAGTTTGAACTCATCTCATTTAAGATCATTAAGGCTTGAATTTTTATTTTAAGAATATTTTTTTAACTAAAATAATATTGATATCTAATATCAAACTTGAATTTGATTAATATTTAAGATCAACTTTCACTTGATTAAGCTTACAAACTAATCAAGCCAAATAACAATAAACTTAAGATCATCTCAATAAAATATTTAATAATCTCGAGAAACCTTAACTCAACTTTTGTCAAATTGAACTCAAGTGAAACATTGAGCTGAACCCAATAGTTTCTAAGTAGATTTGGTTTATTTAGACTCATTTTGGTAGTCTTCTCTTCACCTTAGAGTTTCAAAAAACTTCAAAATAAATATTAAAAATATTGATGGTTACAATTGGTAGATAAAATAACACTAGTTGATAGTTGATGATGCATCTACAAATTCCGTAAAAACAATTGATAAAAAAATACAAATGACAAACTAAAACTAACTTGAGTTGGTGAGTTATATGTGGTTTTACATTAGTAAGTATTTTATTAAAATATTATCATTCAAATATTAAATGTTTATATTCAAGGGGCTTTTTGTTAAAATAAAATGTTAAATGAAAAGAAAAAGTATTGTAGATGCCAAAATAGGGCTTCTTTTCATACTATAGATAAATGATAATAGAATCATTGTCAATTTGTATTCCAAGGGGAATAGTAAATATTTAGAAAGTTCCGAACCTATTATTTTAATATTTCTCTTTGGTCAAAAGCAAGGTCGCCCTACAAGTACTCTTTGAGGTAAGACAACTAGGTACAAGGAGATGGATGCCCCGTAATGCCAAAGTATGTCCAGTTTTTGTGAGCATATTTAAAACCAAAATTTGGAGAATACTGTATATATAAGTTGTTGGTATCATGATAAAAAAAAATTAACAATATATATATAAACGGTTTGAACTATAAATTGAATTAGACCAAATATTTATTTTTATATTCAAAAAAATTATAAATAAAATGATATAGTTAAAGTTAATTAAAAAAAAAAAAAAAACAAACCACAATATATGATTAAATTCAAGAGAAACAGCACTGAATTTAACCACATCCATCTTAAGTACTTTGTTTTTTTTTATCAAAAAAAAAGTCTCACAATTACCTTGAGGCCTTTATTAAATGCTGAAACACAAACTTATTTCATTATTTCCATGGTCTTCATATTTTACGGGATGTGTAACCAAATTTAAATTTTACGGCCTCTAACTGTTGCACCACCCATATTAAATATAAAAACTAATTAAAGAATTCTTAAAAGATTGATAAGCATACCCAGTTTCGAGCAGTTTGATTTCCATAATTAACCTTTCGTTGCTTTATAATAAATTTATTATAGCTGGGAAGAACTCAGTAGGCATTCTTGCTGACTGTACCTTTCCTCGTTGCTATAACACATAATCCTCAGCTACCAATAGTTTTCAACCGGAATATATCCACAGCTTTGCCTCCTATAATAGTTAGTAAAAAAGTGCTGAAGCTAAGGACTGATTCGTACTATTCACGATAAAAAAATAAAAAAAAAAAAAAGCACTGTATTCTCTATCGGATAAACCCCAAAAGGACCAGACATCTAGTACTGAATTCACCTGATATGAGAATAACCATTTTGAAAACATTCGATGCCAACGTCACTCAAAAGGTAAGTCATCAATATCTAAAACAGACTATGCAATATACGCTATCGACTCGACTAGGGAGAGACATTTTACCAGAGGTTGGCGGGTGCTATTACAGACCTATACCATCCCAAGTCTGATCTTATCATTTCAGCACAGCAATATAAAACCATTACATCTGTATCAAAAGCTGAGAAGGAATAATAATAATAAGAAGAGTAAAATCAAGAAAATTAAGACAGAGAGTTACCCGGGTACTAGAGGGTAAACAGAGTTTCCAAATTTAGTTCTGATAAGATGGAGGTCACTGTGGCAAATTCCACAGTACAGGACTTTCAACTTTACATCTTTTTCGCCTGTAGCCCTGATCCAATTAATTAAGTAAAATAAAATAATATGTTCAGTTACCATCTCTTAAAAGAAAATATGGAATCGCAATTGTTGTAAAATTACTATAATGTAATTTGAATTTTGACACCACAACAATTTAATCATAACAATTATACAAAAGAAAAGGAAAAAAAAAAGGTAAGAAAAACATTTCCGCCAAACAAAGAGGATGAACAAAAATTTAAAGACGAAACCTTCTTGAAAATTTGAAGGGCGACAGAATACCAGAACTATCTCTAGCTGCCCAAGCAAAAGCCTTCTGGGGGTGTTCATGTTCCGGTGGCACAGCCATAGCAATTTTGCCAATCGAAGAGACTGTTTCACACTGGTGGTTTAGGAGAGAGTAGCTGAAGTATTAATCTTCAAAGTTCTTTACTTTGGAATTCTATACGTTATGAGAAGCAGATATGAAAGTCCTAAAATGCCAACAAAAGGCAAGGTTTGTGTGTGTTGAGCTCAGTGAATTAAATTATTGCCAGAAAAGAGTGAGGACTCAGAACTTGCGTGTGAAATGAGTGTAATGTTGGCACATTATCCCCTCAACTGTCCAGATAAGGTATTTTCTTTTTTTATATATTTTCTGGATAATGATAAACTTCCTGCCTAGACATGGACTGATTCAGAACCGGTCCAAAATCATCGGGTCAAGGGCCAATGGAAGGTGAAATCGGAATCGATACAGGGAGGAAGGGTCGGGCTGGTTCCTTTGACTCGATGGTTTACGAGCCGATTCAGACCTTAAACCAATCTTATGAATTTTTTTTTTGATTAATTTTTTTTAATCATGGTTCTTTTTTTTTTAATTATTATTAGTTATATTAAGGTCGGTCTAACCCACCAGTTCAATCCATATATGAACTTACAAGTTGATCTGATGGGTTCACAGGCCGGTTCAAGGCCCACCGATTTTCCGGATTGCATATGCAACCTAGCTTTCAAATCGTCAGTCCGACTATTCATACCTGTTGAGCCAATTCAATATTCGGGCAGATTCAAGGATCTGAACCGACCCTTTCCTATGTCTATTCCTGCCTATTTGTTCTTATGCTAATTATTGAATCGTAGAACTAAAGGCCCATAGGTTTGATTGGCCAAAGCCGAAACTCTCACTAATATTGCTTTTGGTGTTTACTGTGATTCTATGAAAGAAACGTGACATGGGGTATTAGCTTTAATTAGCTTAGTTCGCTTTCCAACAAATCCCAGAATGCTCTTCTCAACATCTTTCTTACTCCTACTGTCTTTTGTAACTCTACTAATGATTCACCCTCACTTTAAAAGGGTTGGGACTAGTATCATATTTCTTATTTTTGTAACACTCCAAAATCTAGAATGTCATACTATTATTTAAAAATACAAAAGTCTACCTAGGTAGTGTATTGATGGAGAATTTTTTGTGTCAATATTTTTCAAAGGGATTATATTTTAGAAGTTTGAGGTCTATCTAATAGTGTAAAAATAATAATAACAATAATACTATTATATATGTGAAAGATTGACTTAGTAATGCATTGAAGGAGAATTTTCCAATGTTATACATTGTATTTTAGAAATTTGAGTTTTATATTTTTCCTCATAATTTTGACAGTTTTAAAGAGATACCATTATAATTTACCCTTAATTGATTTGTTTAATGTATAGAAGAACAATATTGGCTATAGCAAGATCTAATTTTACCAATTATACATGTCTTAGGAAATATCCTAAGGTTAATGGCCACCTAAGGAATTTTTTTTTAAATAAATTATTTAAGCTAAGTTTGTGAAGAAGTTTCTCCATAAAGCTACTTCAGTAAATAACTCTTAGTGCTTGACATATGTAAAGCTGAAAAGAATATTTTCATAAAGAATGAAGTTTAGTCTAAAATTGATGTAATTATCTTTTTGTCCAAGCAAAAGTAGTGTCATCAAGCAAGGGCTAATATTGTTCTTAATGCCCAAGAATCAAAATTGTCCTTGACCTTATCAATTTCGTCTCTTATGGTATATTGATTGATTTATGTTATATTTTTTTTCAAGGCATATTTTTGTTTACGTGTCCTCTCAAGATTCTTTCCAAGTTTTATAAACAAATCCCCTTTGCAGACAAATGGGGAGAGTCAACCCTTTCACTACTGAATTGTGAAATGTTAGGGTTGATGCATAGTAAAAAAGCGAGAAATTAGAATATAAAATTTTATTTCAATAGAAAAGTATGAGGCACACCGAAAGAGATGGAAAATGAATCAATAAAAATTGTTGAGGATGTACGTACATGGCTAGGCTTCCATTGTCCATCCCTAAACAGCATAAGCTGGATGACTTGGAGAATGAGTGGTTACTATTATAAAAAACACACTCAACGTCAACGTTGAATAAGTGCAAAAACAAAATTCAAAGAAACATCTTTCGCGCACGGACTTCGCAACTCGGGCAAGTAATGGATATTTGACAATTCATATACATATTACATGAGATTTACTTGAGATTGTGTTGGAGAATATGAAGAAAAAAAGAAAGGAGATGATAATACAAATACAAGAGTTATCGTCTAGAAAATCAGGTATGTTAAGCAAGAATCAATTTGGATGTTGGGAATAGAGACAGGAAAATCTTTTGGATACGTTTATTCCAATTTAAATAAAGTCAGGTCACTGATTTCATCCTGTTTTCTAAAACCAGATTGACTTGCTATATTTGGATTCTGCTATATCGTGAAGAGAATTATGGATTTATACTCTAAGATTCTAGAGCCGATTTATTGTAGATTGATTGAAGGTTTTTTTTTTTTCTTTTTTTATGCCTTCGAATATATATATGTCCTGGAACAATACATACCCAGTTGTCCAAGGAAGATACTCTATCAAGGAAAGTGAAATTACTAAAATCATCCTCCTTCCTTTGCCTTTGTCACCAAGCACGTCACGCCTTTGTCATGAAAATACAATAGCTATTTGAAAAAGTGTAAAATATCTTGTCATCGTGGAGCCGTCGAGATGAACATCGTGACATTTGCCTGTCTAGAGTGGGATATTTTAGAAAGATATTTGGCCAAATTCTGGTTGGATCTGATGAATGAAAGCTACGATATCCGTTCATGAGCACAAACTTAGATTACTTCCCTTGAATTTTTCTTTATAAGAAGAGATGTATAATCGAGAGTGGATAAGAACCAACAGTTCATTGCCTTAATATGAAGCTATTTGTAAAATATACATATTATATTATATATTATAATTTAAACTTAAGGTTGTTGGCCTAAGTCAACAGAATTAATTAGTATAGAAATTTATACTTGTAGAGATTTCTTTCCTTAAGAGTTGTACTTATTTTTAGATTTACATCTTGTATAGCCATATATAGCTTCCTAAAATCTCCCTTTGTACATGTATATATTGGATACAAACTATGAATAAAGATATACAAAAAAAAAATCTTATTGTTATGTTCAACATGGTATCAGAGTGGGTTAGGTTTCCTATGAATTGAATTGGGAAGGAACTCAAATTGTTGAAAGCCATGGAAGACCATACAAAACCACTATTGTCACAAAGATCCACAACTAAATCTATTCTTGAAAATTTGACAACCAAGATAACAGAAGCTATGTCACATACCCAAACCTCATCCTTCTTTGAATCCATAATAGTACCAATAAACATCAAGTTAAATGTCTCTAACTATAGCTTACGGTCCCAGGTTGTTGAGATGTACATCTTAAGCAAAGACAAACTAGGATATATTAATGGAGACCTCCCACAACCACTAGAGACGGGCCCATCTTTTCGTAAATGGCGAATAGAGAATGCCATTGTGAAAGGGTGGTTAATCAACTCAATGGAACCATCTTTGGTTAGGAATTTCATTCGATTCTCTATAGCAAAATAGGTTTGGGATTCCATTGCTACTACATACTTTGATGGATCTAAATCATCACAGGTTTATGATCTTCGACGCCAGGTATCTTGAATGTGACAAGCAAGTGGATCCAACAAGAAATACTACAATGATCTACAAGGGTTAGGGCATGAAATTGATTTTTATCGTCCTAATCTAATGGAATGTGCTACAAATATACAAAAATATAATTCTCTTCTCCAAGAAGAAAGAGTTTATATTTTCCTAGATGGATTAGATGACTAACTTGATAACATTAGAAGTGACGTTCTCCAACTAAAGCCATTCCCTACCATTGAGCAGGCATATGCATATGTTCGAAGAGAAGATACTCGCCAAACTGTGATGGTATCTAGTATGGAGAATATTTCTAATGGTGCTACCATGGTTGCCAAAGGAGTCAAATCAAGTCAGCCACCACTAACAAAGAGTGGATCATTAACCAGATCTAATGGTCAATTTGGTGGAGGAAAGTGTACCCATTGTGGCAACACAAAGCACACTAGAGACACTTGCTTTAAATTAAATGGGTACCCAGATTGGTAGCATGAATTACAAGCGAAGAAGAAGCAAGATACTGCAAATATGACTAGAAACATGGGCTACACTGCTGTTGCCACCATTGAACCTCAATTATCCCTTATTCCTATTACAAATGTTGCACCTTTAGACAATGATGGAGGTAAATATGTCTAAGCTCTTTTTCCATCTATTGCTTCTAATGATGATGACTGGATTATCAACTTCGGGGCTATAGACCACATGACTTTTGATGTCAATCACTTCTCTAAAATGACACCACCATGGCGAACTTATATTACTAATGCTAATGGAGCTCCACATCCAACCACTGGGGCTAGGGTTGAATCTATATCATCATCTCTATCCCTATTTCATACTCTTTTAGTTCCATCATTATCAAATAAATTGATATCAGTGAGTTAAATTACTGAAGAACTAAATTATGTGGTACTAATATACCCAAAATTTTGCCTTATACAGGATATTCTCAGCAAGGAGATAATTGGGTGTGGTACTAAGAGAGGGGGGTTGTATAACTTAGATGACTTCAGTCCAAGTCAAGCCAATAATGCTAGTAGTAGAGAAGGAAAAATATGGCTTTGGCATCGTTAGTTAGGGCACCCATCATTTAGTTATTTGTGACATTTGTTTCTAGAGTTGTTTTCCCATTTATAGAATAAAGACTTGAGATGTGAAGCATGCATTTTGGCAAAGTATCATAGAACTTACTATCCACCATGTTTAAATAAAAATAGTACTCCTTTCTCCTTGATATATTCTGATGTTTGGGGACCTTCCCCAATAACTACTCCTTTAAATTGTCGTTGGTTTGTAATCTTTGTTGACAATTGTACACGCATGACATGGCTTTACTTGATGAAAACTAAAGATGAAGTGTTTTCCATTTTTCAAGCTTTTCATACTATGGTACAAACCCAATTTTCAACCAACATATAGGTTCTTCGATCAAATAATGGAGGAGAGTTTATCAATATCAAATTTCAAGCTTATTTTCAACATGGCCTTCTCCATGAAACACCATGTCCACAAACTCCACAACAAAATGGTGTTGCGGAGAGGAAAAATTGCCACATATTAGAGACTGCACGGGCACTACTTCTTAGCAAAAATGTACTTAATCACCATTAGGATGATGTAATCACAACTGTTGTTTATTTATTAAATCGAATGCCTTTGAAAGTCTTAAATTTTAAGACTCCCTTACAGGTTTTGTCCACCCATGTTTCTTTGCCTTCAATTCTTATGCTTCCTCCTCAAATTTTTTGTTGTGTTGCTTTTGTCTATCTTCATAAAAACTAAAGAACTAAGCTAGATCTTTGTGCCATTTTATGTGTGTTTTTAAGCTATGGATTACATAAAAAAGGATATAGGTGCTTTGATCCTATCACAAATCGTACCTATATATCCATGGATGTGACACTCCTAGAATTTGAGCCATTCTACCAAAACACAATATCTAACTCAACTCTTTAGGAGGAGTCTATGGTTGAAGAGCCGAGTTAGTTTCCAAGAGGTGAGACAATCATAAGAGTTGAAATTGATGGTGGTGGGGAAATAGCACGGGAGATTGAGAAAATTGGACATGCATCTGATAGAGAAGAATTTGACAATAGAGACAATGATGAACAATGTGATAGAGGAGATCATGCCACATCAATTACACTCTAATCTGGTGATGAAGGAAATGCTACCTCCCCTCCTCTCAATACAGTACCCGAAAGATCTCCTCCTACTAAGAATACTCCTAAGGTAAGCTCTCCTACTACTTATCCTTAGACTAATAACTTGGAAACTTCTATCTATGCTTTACCTTTTAGACATAACTGTGGAAAACCACCAAAGAGATACTCCCCTGATGAGAAAGAAAGGAACACCAGGTATCCAATTGCAAATTATGTGTCCACTCAAAAGGTACCTAAGTCTATCAAGGGGTTTATTCAAACGTTGCCTTCCCACAAAATTCCAAGTAGTATTGAAGAAGCTTTGATTAACCCAAACTGGGTACAAGCAATTGAGGAGAAGTTGGAGGCTTTGTAGAAAAACGAAACCTGGAAACTAGTTCCACTACTAGAAGATAAAAAGCTAATGGGATGTAAGTGGGTATTTTCTATAAAATACAAGGATGATGGATCTATTGACAGGTACAAGGTGAGGCTTGTGGCCAAGGGATTCACACAAACATATGGTGTTAATTACTCGGAGAAATTCTCCCCAGTTGCGAAATTGAATACTATTAGAGTATTATTATCTCTTGCAGCAAATTTGGACTAGCCTTTACACCAACTTGACGTGAAGAATGTCTTTCTTCATGGTGATCTTGAAGAAGAAGTCTACATGGATATTCCACCAAGCTATGCAATCCCTCTAGAAACCAAATTCGTATGCAAATTGGAAAGGGCACTATATGGACTAAAACAGTCCCCTCGAGCATGGTTTAGTCGATTCAGCTCTACTATGAAAAAATATGGCTATTATTAAAGCAATTATAATAACACACTTTTCCTAAAGCATTGACAAGGAAAAGTGACTATTTTACTTATCTACGTCGATGACATGATAGTCACAAGAGATGATATTGATGAAATTTCCAAACTACAAATGCAGTTGTCTATTGAATTCGGAATGAAGGACTTAGGTGGACTTAAATACTTTTTGGGGATAGAGGTGGCAAGATCAAAAAGAGGCATATTTCTTTCTCAAAGAAAATATGTGCTAGATTTGTTAGTAGAAGTTAGATTATTAGATTGCAAGCCAGTAGACACTCCAATTGTTTAAAATCATAGGCTTGGGTCATGTTCAGATCAAGCACCAGCTCATAAAGGAAGATACCAAAGGCTAGTGGGTAAGCTGATTTATTTGTTGCATACTCGCCCAAACATTGCATATGTTGTGAGCATAGTAAGTCAGTTTATGCACTGTCTAAGAAAAAAACAATATGGATGCAGTTTTTCGTATTCTCCACTATCTAAAAGGCTCACCAGGTAAAGGGTTAATGTTTACCAAGAACGGTCATCTAAATATCGAATGTTATACAGATTTCGATTGGGCAAGGAATGTTATGGATCAAAAATCAACCTCAAGATATTTCGCTTTTGTGGGAGGAAATTTAGTTGCATGGAGAAGGAAGAAACAAAAGGTCATGGCATTGTTAAGTGCTGAAGCTAAATTTAGAGGTACGGCTAAAGGATTATTTGAGCTTCTTTAGCTTCGAAGGCTACTAACAGAAATTGGTTTTTGTCCTAGTTTTGAAATGAGTTTATTCCATGATAACAAGGCTGCAATTGATATATCTCATAACCCAGTCTAACATGATCGCACAAAGCATGTGGAAGTAGATGGAATTTTATAAAACAACATCTTGAAGAGAAAATCATTCGATTTCCATTTGTTAGATCCGAAGACCAATTAGCAGATATACTCACCAAGGCAGTGTTTAGTAAAAAATTTCTTGACTCACTTGACAAGTTAGGTGTTAGAGATATCTTTGCACTAACTTGAGGAGGAGTGTTGGCGTGAGTCAACAGAATTAATTAATATAGGAAGTTATAGCTGTAGAGATTTCTTTCCTTAAGAGTTGTACTTATTTATAGCCTTACATCTTGTATAGCCATACATAGCTTCCTAAAATCTCCCTTTGTACATGTATATATTGGATACAAACTATGAATAAAGATATACAAGAAAAAAATTCTTATTGTTATGTTCAACAAAGTTCAATTAAGGTAATAATTTAAAATATGGAGAGCAATTTAATCTTTTAACATCAAGGCCTTTAAAACTCTACTTCACCTATTGCCTACCCTTTATCCTATTTACACAGTAAATACCATAGAGACACTATCAAACACACAAAGGGTAACCTAGCGGAAAGCTACGAAATCAATGCATATTCTCTAGGTAAGGACTTTGATGTTAAGATAGGTATTCTTGATTTTAGAATCCTAAATCTAAGTTCTCTTTGGTGTTGTATTCTTAGTACTCAAAGCAAGGGTATGAGATGGAGCAAGCACCAACATGGGATCAAATGATTTGGGCATTTGAATCGCAATGAGAACATGTTAGTATATATAATTCATAATATGTATGAGATTTACAAGATCAATTGAGCCAAATTGCGTTAGATTCATAGAAATTAGGGTTTAGGTGCTAATTGAAAAAGAGGATGAAGAGAATTCTCAAAATAGAAGAATTAACTATCAAGTCAACGAGCATGTACCTTCACCATGTTTAATGGAGATGAAATGTTGTATTATAGGAGATACAAAGCATGATATATGGGTATGTACTTGCCCATGTTGAAATATACAACCAAGTACATGACTTTGTACTTGGGCATGTTGGAAAAGTTTTTTACACAGAAGGGTACACAACCATTCACATGGCTGTGTTCCCTCCCATGTTCTTTTGCATAGCCACATATATGGTCGTGTTGTTCTATAACAGTCTTATTTCGCTTCTGTTTCATTTTTGCACAATTATAAACTAAGATTTATGCATAATAAAATAATAGAGAAGGGAAATATGCAATTAAGATATGATTAACCACTTAGTAAACTTAGATTATGTCATAAGATAGAACTAAACTTAGTCCTTTATGCATGATAGGTTAATATCCCTTTGATAGTGATATAAGAGCTAACTTTGAGACACTACTCTAGGTAAATATTTACTATGTTTGTTGTTTATGACTGTTAACATAATAATTTAAATGAATTTAATTGGATATTGGATTTAAATGTATGTGCTACTAATGTTTAGCTCAGCCAAGGACCCGCAATGGCAAATCCCTAAGGGGTACCCTAATGATCGATATATGACGTTGTCCTTAGTGGAATTCTATACCAAAATGATCTAAGATAAATTAGAGTTAGACGGGGCCTGTAGTAGTAGTTCCTAACCTAGGAATATATATATAAGTACTATATGGTGTGGTGGGACCATAAGTACCCTTGTATTGTATGTTGGTTAAATCAAAGATAAATAATCTGATGATTATGATATATATATAAGTACTATATGGTGTACCAGGACCATAAGTGCCCTTGTATTATATGTTGGTTAAATCAAAGATAAATAATTTGATAATTATGATATGTACATCGACTATATTTACGTGTGTTGGTACTGTGATTAATGTGGCATGCACATATCTATATGGTACTCATGTACTAGGCTCAAACTCGTTCCATTTGTTTTTTAGTTATAGGTAAATATGATGAGTATGTCAAATATGTTGATTATGATGAGTGTAGAAATCTAGCTTGTTATTATTAGGATGAGAATGGGGGAAAATATTAGTATTATTATGCTGAGGAGTAAAGTGAGAGAGTAGATGAAGAATTTTTATAGAATTTGAGGATATTGAGTAGAGAACTTAGAGATAGTTTATAAACTTTTAAATATTTTATTTCGTTATATATTGATAGGTATTTATCTTGGTATTTTAAATATAGTATTGAAATAAAAGAATTATATAGATTTTTTTATATATTTAGAAAAGATATTTTTAAAAATATGATGTATTATAACCTTTCTATGTTAAAATCGCTCCTTTTTTTTATGTCTCGATTAGAATTTTGATAGCCGCGAAGTTTGGATTTTTTAGCTTATTTTTGCCTTATGCATGGATAGATGTTCGGTGGGTTGCATGATTTGGATCGAATTTTTTCATTGTGAATTGTGTTTTATGATAATTGTGTATTAAGTGGAGATTCTTGGCATGCGTCTGTGCATAAATTGAAAAGGGTTTGAAATTTAAGTTTCTTTTTCTTACTTAAAAACATAACTTGTGCTTTGAGTTGGATAATTGAATCAAATTGTTACACCTGAGATTGGAACTTTGTTGCCTGATAGTTAATTCTTTAATCATAGTTTTGTGCAAAAAATAGAAAAAAAAAAAGAGTTAAGGGTTTTGAGCTTATTTTTCTCATAAATATGTGAATTTGTGCATTGACTTTTATAATTCGAATCAATTGGTATAATGTGCTGTTGGGATTCGAATTCGGTGAAAGCGAATTTTTTAGGCATATGATGTGCAAAAATATCAAAATAATATGATGAGGACAATTGATGAAAAGACAAGTTTCTTGGCAGTAAAACAAAAACACATCCTAAAATTGCCATCAACAGAATAATCGGATTTCTGAATAGAAAAATACTAGCAACCTCATTTTAATCTTTTGATAGTAAAGTTCTCTTAACTTCTGTGATGAGGACAATTTTATACCTTGACATCCAATATACATATATACACTTGCGATCGGGAAGTAATTAAAATGCTAGCCGATGGCACTGTAGAATGTGTGTGGCCAATTAGGTGTATTTTCATGGTAGATTAAGGATAAGTACAAAAATGCGGGAATCAATAGAATTGAAATGTAGAAATATGCGTTCCTTTTTATATATTTTGAATTGCTTGTTTCACATTATAATCTCTAAATTACACTGACGGAAGACCCAATTATAATGGCCCACTCAATTGTGCTCTTAAACCAAGGTCCACTAGAAAGTTTTGTCTTTCTAAGTGCCTAGATTCTATGTACATTAGTGGGAGTAATGTGTGAGGATAAGTAGAGTAATAATGCAAGTGGTAGGTGGATGGAAGTGGTAGGTGGACTTAATTTATATCTGATATATTGAGATATTCTAAGCTCTTCATTGGATTCTATTGAATCATTACCCCGTTACATTAGTTCATCAAAAAAAGTTTCAATAGTCGTGTGTGTGTGTGTGTGTTCTGTGATTCTTTTTCTCATTTTAGTTTAATTGAAATAAAATACCATGTAGTTATGGAGTAACACTTCGCAAAATGTCGTTCTTATTAACTATTTTCTCATATGCAACATTACACCTTTTTTTACTCTAATTTCATAATCTGGGCTTCATCATACTAGCTTTCCTCCATCATTTAAAAACTTAAAAGAATACATGCAAACAAGTTTGTAACATGCTAATGCCATATGCTTAATTACCATTTAACTAATGAAAAAAAGGTTAATGTTGCATTCAATACTTAAATTTTAATCATTTCTACAATTAACTATCCAAACTTTAGAAAATATCAATTTAATATCTAATTAAACTTTTTGTGATTATCTATGGAACCTAGCATAACTCTATTAATGTTTATGAATTTAAATGGATTACTTATCAAACTAGCAAAACATTAATTAACATGAAAATAATCAAGCTAGATGTCTAGGCAGATTAAGTGGGGAAAAAAGAAAAACTAAATACCATATTAGTAAAAAGGATAATAAATGAAAGAAAAATGTAAATGGTGCCAAACTTAATAACGAAAAGAATTTCCCTTTCTAAAATCCCCATTAATACTCTATTCCTCATGGCACTTCTATTAAAATGTAAACCCTAATTGAATTTTGCTATTTAAAAAGCTAGTTCAATATCAAAATAAGCAAACATCAAATAAAGCCTCAAACTCATATAAGTCAAAAACCCCAATTTTCTTGCTTAGAAAAAGTAAGAAAGAATACCAATAAGGAATAAAGATGGTGATGCCATATAACACATCTATGGACTTAAACCCAGTGCACATTATCGAGAAACAATGGGCTTATCTTCTACAACTATGGATTGAAGATAAGGGTTTCAATTGCAAAGATGAAGACAAATCGTAGTGGGGCTTTCATTGATTCACAACATGACTGTGGTAGGGCATGCATTCACAAATAAGGCAATAGTGATGAGCTCAGGTTCAATAAGGAGACAATAGTGATGGGTTCAACTTAAGGTTTTTGTACTATTAACTTAATGTTTTGGTTCTCCACTCTCCTTTATCTCTTGAGTTGGTGCACTACACAACTTCTACACCACTTACTGTTTTTCTTACTACAAACAAGGTGATGTTTCTCTCGGCATTTTGGGTGCAAATTACGGCTTCCACTTACAATTTGGGGAAAAATTAAGGTTTCTTTTATGTTATTTAGGGATTACGTTTTCCTTTCTCTACACAATTATTTTATCAAAGGGTGTGTTATATTACTCAAGTTATCTATCCACGCGAGTTATGAGTGTTTTTTCTTTTTCCTCAATTTGATGTGTATTTTTTTTTTCTCTTTTAACATGTGAAAGTCTAGGTGGACTTGTTCTATGTTAATTCAATATTGTAATCCACATGTCAAGTCATGGTTAGTCTAGAAATCCATGTTGGCTAATAGACATTAACAAAGTTACATTAGGTACCATAGGTGACCATGAAAAGTTTAACTAGATATTAAATTGACATTATAAAGTTTAGGTAATTAATTATAAAAATAATGAAAGTTTAGGTAATAAATTCAACATTCACCTTAGAAAAATTTTCCTAGGTGTTCACAATGAAGTGTGATGATTCATGCTAGGATAGTATCTTGGTTGCTGCTAAACTTTCCATTTTTCTTTTTTTAATTTTACATATAAAGTTTTAACATACTTATGTCATATGCTTAGCTAAATTTTTACTTTTCAAATTTAGTACCATTCCTCTAATATATACTTCTTAGCCATTGAGTTTTGCTATGATATATAGGAATATAGTAAATCTAATAAGTAAAAGTGCAATTAGGTGACATATAGCTAATTCAAACTCTACACATAAAATTCAATAAACAAAAATTCAGTTTCAATTTTTAGGTTTAAAATTTATAAAAAATAACCAAAGTTCATCTAGTGATTTTGACAACCTAGTTAGATTACCTAACTTAAGAAATAAATAACACAAATATATAAGATGAGAAAAACACGAAATCAGGCATATATTTATTATTGTTAATTATAAAACTAACAAGCAATTACGTAACCAAGACATAGAATAATAATCACCATGAAGAGGAGTAGTAATACTTGGAACTATGCATCTCATTAAACCAGAAATAATGTCATGCATCCATAAAGTAGACGGACATGCACATGGCATTTAATTATTATGCTCTTATATGTTGCAAGCAAGCATGAACATCAACTATAGCTAAGACCATCATTTGCCAAAGTACGATGAAACATCACGAAAAGTTACTCATCCTTCAATGTGTTTCCGATATCGATGACGAATCGATACTTAACATCAGCCTTAGCAAGACGCTCCATAGCCTTGTTGACATAGTCAATGGGGATGACCTCAATGTCCGGTGTTATCTTGTGCTTCGCTGCAAATTCAACCATCTCCTGTGTTTCCTTCATCCCCCCAAGGAAACTTCCAGCAACTATTTTTCTCCCTAAGACAACAGTGATCACGTTCAATGGCATGTTGTGACGCCATGATCTTTAATTTCATGATAAGTTCTAGGAACATGATTGTTTAAGGATTAGAGAATAAAATACTAACCAAGAAGAAGAGGGATTACGGGAAACTCGAGTGGCTTCTCTGGTGCCCCAACAAGGATAAGCTTTCCGTGAGATTTAAGCAAGCCGAGCAGAGGCAGCATCGGGTGTACGGCTGACACCGTGTCGATTATCCCATCCATTGTTCCATTTGCAGCCTACTTGTATCAAACATGACAACTTCAGCACATTATAGAGTGTTTAAGCTTTTAACTCTTCAGCACGACTGAACCATTCAACGCTACATGCGTCGAATTGTGTTACAAATCTAAAACTTCTATTTTTTTTTTAAATTAAAAAGGATAAATTCTACCGATTTCCCTAAACAGTATTAAAAAAGCAAAAATATCTCGAATTAAAAAAATGCACATTGTGATCCGGTTAGACTTATGAGATAAGATCAAAAATATATATTAAACGATAGTTATTGATACTAAAGGTACCCACAACTTCAGGAATAAGTATTGCGTTGCATATTTTGAATTCATAGTGTCTATCTCGTATTTCATTTATCAAGGATGTGTGCATAATTTACCCTTTTAAATATAAAACAAAATGAAAAGTTGCAAGTCACGGCTTATGATCAAGAAAAAGAACGATCAAGTGAGGTCACCTGAATTTGATCCATGTCGGTGCCTATGATGAAGTCGTCAGCACCAAGATGCTCAATAGCTTCCTCCTTCTTTTTAAGAGAGGTACTAATCACAGTCACCTTAACTCCCATAGCCTTGGCAAACTTCACCGCGACATGGCCAAGCCCACCGAGCCCCACCACCCCTACGTGCATACCGGGTCGATCAAGTCCAAAGTACTTCAAGGGGCTGTAAACTGTGATCCCTGCACAAAGCAAAGGAGCCCCAGCATCCAGGGGCACGTCTTCGGGGATATGGACAACAAAGTGCGCATCTACCACCACCATGTTGGAGTATCCTCCATATGTAACGGTTCCATCATGGTATATAGCATTATAATTGCGTATACATTTGGGGCAGTAGTTCTCAAGATGGTTGTCACAGTAATGACAAGATCGACAAGATCCAAACAAGTATCCTGCTCCTACTTTGTCTCCAATGTTGAACTTCTCGACTTTGCTTCCGATTTCCACCACTAGCCCAACTATTTCATGCCTGCAAATTCATACGCCTTTTGAGATTGTAAAACTAGGGTAACCATTGTGGTATCTTAAGTAAAGTGGGTAGCAATGATAAGTTCTTTTGTACACTAATCTTCATTAAAATATACACAACCTCTCTTTCTATTAGTGAATCAACAATATTAAATGACGGATATAGTTATAAACAAGACAGGTTAAATTGATATAGTATTGATTTTGATTTCAAGCTTGACTTAAACTTCTAAGATTGATGCTCAAGCAACCCGACTCAAACTTTATCAAATTTAGAATTTTGAGTTTATGTTCTTAAAGTGGTTCTCAACAAGCTTGAGTTCAAGCTCGTCACATTTAAGCTCACTAAGGCTTGATATTTTTAGAAAATATTTTTTTTAATTAAAATAATATTGATGTTTGATATCAAACTTGAATTTAATTAATATTTAAGCTCAAGTGTCACTTAATTTGGCTCACAAACTAGTCAAACAAAATAACATTAAAGTTAAGCTCAACTCAATAAACTATTTAATGAACCTGAGAAAACTATACTCAACTTTTATCAAATTGAACTTGAGAAATACATTAAGTAGAACCTAATAGTTCCTAAGTAGATTTGGTTCAATTAGACTCCTTCTGATGGTCTTCTCTTCACCTTAGATTTTTGAAAACCTTCAAAATAAATATTAAAAATATTGATGGTTGTAATTAGTAGATAAAACGATACTAGTTGATGATGCATCTGTAAATTCCCTAAAAGTAACTAATGGAAAGTATAAATAACAAACTAAAATTAACTTAAGTGGATGGGGTTATATGTGGCTTTACACTAGCAATTATTTTGCTAAAATATCATCTTTCAAATACTAGATGTTTATATTGAAAGAGGTTTTTTTTGTTAAAATAAAAAAGTTGAATGCAAAATAAAAGTATTGAAGATGCCAAAATAACGCCTTTTTTCATAGCACAAATAAATGATAATAGAATAGTTGTCAATTTATATGCTAAGGGGAATAGTAAATATTTAGAAACTTCCCAACTTGTTATTTTAATATTTCTCTTAGATCAAAAGCAAGGTCTTTCTAGAAGTATTGTTTAAGCTAGTGTAATTGGCTATTGTTAATGCAATGATCTTTTGCCCTAATCAATATGTGTAACGTTACACAAGTTTAAACCCTAATGTATAAAGAAATTACATAAGCATGGAGGAATATTGAGACAAACACCTCTATCATCCACTTCTTGGATTCTCCATTTGTCGCATCTTTGTCTATTTATTCCAATCTAAAGTCTCATATAAAATCAAGACACATTAAATAAGTCTCCAACTTAATTTAAACTGGCACACTTAACATATATACATATGCTTGAGCTCCACTTGATCAAAACTTGATGAGGACATTGTAGCTGACACGGGTTGATACGAGCGTGTCTATTACAAGCACGGTCGTGTATGATGTCAGGGAGCTTCCAGAAACACATACGGTTGCACGCATGGCCAGAAGGCATGGCCGTGTGACAAACCAGGATGATTCCTAGAAACGTACACGACCTCTTACACGGCCAGGAGGCACGATCGTGTGTTCTGTCAGGATCTCTCCTAAAAACATGCACGGTCTCCATACACGGCCAGAGGACACGACCGTATATTATGTCAGAAATATTCCCAGAAGCTTACACGGCCTACATGAACGGCCGTGTACATGCCAGATGACGGACGTGTATACTTATATTTATTTCCACGTGTACATATTTATTTCCTTTTTTACGTGTTTTCCTAAAGAGTATAAATAGTTATTAGGTCATTTTAGGGTTAACCATTATTCATTATTCAATATACACTTTTTAGAGAAAAGTTTCTCTGCGTTCTCGGTTGTGCGCAATTGAGATTTGTTAAGGAATCAACACAGATTCCTCTTTGTTTATTTTGAGTTCCAATCCTAGAATTGGTCTCGGGTTTACACTTTCCTCGCTGCGTCAAAACTCCTACAATTTAATCTTCTTAATCATCTACTTCCAAGCTACACAAGGCATGCAATAGCATGTGTTCCACTATCATCCTTTACTTAGATTCATCTATTGACATTGAGAAACCATGCCTAGCTACAAATTCTTTTGACACTGGTGAGACCTCTTTACTCTCACAAGCCAACATACCTTACGTCACCAAGTATTTCTTAAACCTTTTTAGGTCCATCTTCTTCTTAATTCTCTTCATCTTAGGTTTTCATACAATATCCTAATGCATTACCAAAACATGCCTTTACGCCATAGCCTAGAACACCAATACGATCCTCTATATTAGCATCAACATCATCTTCAAATCGTAGGCACTTGTAACATGAATAAGTTACTGAACTTAATTTCTCTCATAACTACTAGACCTCCATAAGTTCCTTAGCGAAACTTGATCTTGTACTACATAACCAGCATAGTCCATCAAACCATGAGGTAAAACCTTAAGGGAAGATCTCAAGTATACCCATCTCTAACAATTGCATTTTTCCAACAATTACATTTTTCCAACAATTGCATTTTTCCAATATTCTCACATAAAGCATTAGTTCTTATTTTCTAGACACCTTGTTGTTATGTAACTTTTACTTTTTGGGGAAGTATATGATACCCTAACCAACTTTCCTCTAAAACTACCACCATCACTTGATAGAAGTTGATCTATAGTAATCAAACCAGCTATAGACTCATTGCCCATAGATATCTCTAGTGATTTAATTAGTATTTGTTCAATAGATTGCTCATGACCTCTTCTACTACCAAACCATTCTTGGCATACATCATGGTCTCCCTAACTTAGTGAAGTAAGATGGTAAAGAGCATAGGAAGATCATTACATGTTCTTCAATCTCAACTTTGACATCTGTTATTTTCAATATCTTGATAAAAGACGTCAAGTTAGAAATACAAGCTCTTATTTTAGTTGTCTTAGTCACCCAAATTGAATACAATATCTACTTTAACATCAATCAATTTGCAAAGTGCATCAATTTTATCTACAATTATGCTTCCGTATCTTTTGCTTGTGCCTTTTGCATTATAATATTTGTCGATCTCAACTAGATCCCTCTCAAGGCCATTCTCATTGATTTTTACCCTTTCCTTATCTTTCATGAATTACAACTACTACCTAAAGCCTCTTTAAGTATGATAATATCAATATCTCCCACATTTTCACTTGCTAGTCAATGTATTCATCGAACCAAGGTGAACCAAGAACATAATTAAATTTAAACACAAAGTAATTGAAATGAAACTACATTGTTTAAAAAAGAGAGAACAATTTTAACTCATATGAAACGGTCTCCATTTTACATTCTATATTATTAAATTTATTTTTATCAACTTATTATACTTTATTACCAATGAATCTAAATTATTTTAATATAAAAAATATTTATATCTCTTGATAAATAATCATTTATCGAAATGGTCATAAAGTACTTATATTTCTTTATAATACATAATGATTAAGAAGTAAAAAGGTAATTTAAATATGTTTATAAAAATAAAATATATTAAAATATAATCGTAAAAGATATGGAAAAATGGGGAAAAAAGAAAATAAATATAATTAAAATTGAATCGAGTAGAATGGAGCCATTATAATGAGGTTTAATTTAATTACTTAAACTGTTTAAAATGATTTTGTTCAAAAAAGGATTATAGATTGAATAGTGAAATGTTATTTAGTCTCACATTTTGTTTAACCTACTTTCCATAAACCAAAATCCATACATCCAACAGACTTCTTGATCTTGTATTTGGTTACCATGTCTTCAATCATTTATAGACCTTACAATTTGGCTTTAATACCAATTCGTTATGAATAATTCCACATATTAGGCTTCAAATCACAAAACTCATAATTAGAAGATATAAACAAGATAAAGATAGTGATATAGATATTAAATGTAAAACACCCGAAGTACTAGAGTAAAGAGCTAGGTACAATATTGGATGAATCTATTAGGTAATAATAATAGTGCAATGGTGTAAACAATCATAGAATACTAGCTCCTTTATCTAAATCTGTGTATGAGAGAGAGAGCCTAAATCTGTGTATGAGAGAGAGAGAGGCTAGAGTTTACATTAACAAAAATCACTAAGCACTAACAAAACTTGAAATAGGGAACTAGGCATATATTCTACCATAGTCAACTTATTCAATTATGTAGGAGCAACGATCTATTGCCCCTATGGTAGTCAACTGCATCCTCTACATCGACATCTTGATTTCTCCATCTACCATGTATTTGCTTATTTGTTTAAATAATAGAGTTTCAAGTAAATTCAAGACACCTAATAAATTTGCAATTATTATAAAATTACATGATTCCACCTATTCTTCCCCTTTAATATTCTTAAAAGTTTTTTTTTAAATAAAAATGAAGAAAAATAATATTGATATAAAAAGTATCAAATTCTTCTTTACCAACTCAACATTTTACGAATGAACTAATCTATCTCCATCTAAGAAAAATGCTAATACTAGCAATACGACAAAATCATTGCACGTTGTTTTTCTCTATTTAATTGAAACACTTGGGTTAAGATCTACTATGGATAAGGTGATACATTTCTGAAGCAAGAAAAAGAAAAGTCGAAAGATACTTGTTAAAAGCAAACACGTATTGCGTTACATATATGGTAACTCTGCCTTTGGTCCGCGCGAATACGTAATAATTTCTCCACCAAATTGGAAAGAGCCAACTTTCATGAACCTAGTACAAGGGTCCCCCCAAAGATGCTTTCACATGTTCCTTGCCTTTGTTAGGCACGAGAAAAAGTGGAATGAAACAATTGAAAAGGAAGAAAATGTTAGGGTAAACCGTACAAGTAAGTTAAAAAATGAAAGAAAATAATAACACAAGATTTTATCCTGGTTCACCCGTTAATTAGGGCTACATGAGGATTCTACTAAAATTAGCACCTCACTCTCTTATTTTTTTCGTCACTCAATTATAAGTGAAAAGAGAATATATAGAACAGTTATTCATGTGCCAAAACCCAAACTTTTAATAAATAAACATGGGCTTAAATGCTAAAAGCCTCTTGGCATCCAGGGGGCACTGCCCCCTTGAAACCCCCGCCCGCTCAGCGTGGAGCGGGACCCACATGCTTTCTTGTCGTAGCGGAGTATGAGCCACACCCCAACATTCTCCCACTTGGTGAATACTTCCCATGCCTTTTTAAACTCAATACAGTTATACACCATTCAAACTTTTCAACACTCACTGCCTTAGTAAAAAAATCAGCACTATTCACCTATGTGTCAACGTTTTCCAGCACTATAATTTTTTGTTCTAATTTCTCTCGAATAAAGTGGTATTGTATATCAATATGCTTTGTTCTTTCATGAAAACCAGGATTTTTAGCCAAAAATATAGTACTTTGGCTATCACATCTAATCTTCACTCCTCCTTGTATAAAACCAAGCTCTCTACACAATATGCTTATCCAGATCACTTCCTTAACAACATGAGTAAGAGCCATGTATTATGCTTCAGTACTTGATAAAGCAACCGTGCTTTATCTCTTGCTCATCCAACTCATAGCTCCTCTAAATAAGGTAATAACATAACCGCTGGTTGACCTTCTACTATCAATGTCACATCCCCAATCAGCATCAACAAAACACTTTAGTTCTACTACTTACTGTTTATTTGAGTTTTTAATGCCTTCATAACATAACTCAAAATCAGATGTACCGCGAAAATAACATAGCACCCTCTTTGCAGCTATCCAATGCTCCTTTCCTGGATTGGACATATATCTACTTAATGCTCCCACTGCTTGAGCAATATCTAGATGAGTACATACCATGGCATACATCAAGCTCCTTACTGCGCTTGCATATGGAACTGCTGTCATCTCTTCAATTTCCTCTTCAGTCTCGAGACATTGGGACACTGAAAACTTGGAACTTGTGGACATAGGAGTTTTTACTGGCTTGTAGTCTACCATATTGAATTTTTTTCAACACATCTTCAACATATTTCTTCTGACTTAACCACAACTTTCTATTCTCTCGCTCCCTTTTTATCTGCATGCCCAAGATGAAGTTAGCCGGACCTAAGTCTTTCATCTCAAACTCCTTTCCTAACAGTCCCTTCACAGTACTGATCATACTCATACTATTCCTAACTAGTAGCATATCATCAACATATAAGGTTAAAATAACGAAATCATCATCTAACCTCTTCACATAAACACAATGATCAGCATCACAACGAATAAAGCCAAGCTTCAAGGCATAGGAGTCAAACTTCTGATACCACATTCTTGGAGATTGTTTTAGGCCATATAAAGACTTGCTTAGTTTGCAAACAAAATCTTCTTTTCCCTTGACCACAAATCCATCCGATTGCTTTATGTAAATATCCTCCTTCAAGTCACCATGTAGGAAAGCTGTTTTTACATCAAGCTACTCTACCTCTAGATTGTATGCAGCTGCTACAGATAAAACAAGTCTTATAGAATTTAATTTAGCAACTGGAGAAAAAATCTCACCATAATCAACTCCTTCTATCTATGAATATCCCTTCGCAACTAGATGAGCTTTATATCATTCTGTATCTCCATCTGCGGATACCTTCTTCTTGAATTCCCACTTACAACCAATTGCCTTTCAATCTACAGGTAATTTTACTAGATTCCACGTTCTATTTTTACCCAATGAGTCCATCTCATTTGTCATGGCTTTCTCCCACTGTTTTGCATCTACAGCACTTGTTGCTTCCTTAACATTATTTGGATCATCACCTGTAATAGTCAAAGCACAATCTTCATTATTGGCAAATAAAGTATACCTCTCAGGTGCTCTTCTTTGCCTTGTGGACCTCCTTAAAGCCGGTTCAAGTGGAGCTTCAACTTCAAACTCAGTATCAGAATCTATAATATCATCCTCCACATCAGGCTCATCATTTTCAGAATTTGAATTTTTCATTTCAAGTTGTGTAGCCTCTATCTTTCCCTGTAAACCAACATTTAACTCAATTGTCTATGGTTCTTCAAGAGCTTGTGAAACAATTTGATTTATCATAGATTCTCTAAATACCACATCTTTACTGTAAATGATGTGTTTAGTATCAAGATTCCATAGCTTATACCCTTTTAATACCATCTTTGTACCCAATGAAGATGCACTTCTCAGTCTTGTTTTCAAGTTTATTCCTCTTTTCCTTAGGCACATGCACATACGCTTCACAACTGAATACTCTAACATGGGATATATTTGGCTTCTTCTTGAATAGTGCCTCAAATGGTGTTTGATCCTTCAAAGCTGATGTGGGAGACCTGTTCTTTAAATAACACACAGTAGCCACTACTTCTGCCCAAAATTCAGTTGCTAAGTTTGCACCACTTAACATACTCCTTGCTTTCTCCATAAGGGATCGATTAAGTCTCTTAGCTATCCCATTCTGCTAAGGTGAATATGGTGTGGTTTTCTGCCTTGCTATGCCACTAGTTGCATAGAATTGATCAAATTTCGCCGAACAAAATTCTCCTCCATTTTCAATTCGCAACATTTTAATCTTTCTATCAAATTGATTTTCCACGAAAGCTTTAAATTCATGAAATTTTTCTAACACATCATCTTTTCTTTGCAAGAAATATATCCACACATATCTGGAATAATTATCAGTAAAGGAAACATAATACTTTGATTTTTCAAAAGATGCTACAGGCGAAGGACCAAAGACGTCACTATGAATTAAATCCATAATCCCTTTTGCTCTCCCTCCTATAGATTCAAAAGATACCCGATTCTGTTTTCCATGTAGACAATATTCACAGAATCCGAAACCCATAGAACAACTTGGGATTCCTTTCACCATCTTCTTTGAAGCAAGGGTCACCAATCCTTTTTCACCAATATGACCCAATCTTCGATGCCACAGCATTGCAGAATCTTCTTTCACCCGCTCTGTGATATAACTCTCACCACTAACTATTGTGCTTCCCAGTAATTTCCACAACTTCCCACACCGTTCGCCTCTAACAATCACCATAGACCCACGAATTAGTTTACATGAATACTTATCACTAATGAAAGTAATACCAACATCTGCCATAGTTCCAACAGAAATAAGATTCCTAGTAAGACCAAGAATATGCATCACATCCGGAAGATTCTTGACTGTCCCATCCTTCATCTTCAGCTTCACCTTTCCACAACCGAAAATATCAAGTGTCGAATCATCTCCCATTCACACTGTACCTCCTTGATATGGTTCATAACAGCAGAACCAATCTCTATGAGGTGTCATGTGAAAAGACACTCTAGTGTCAATTATCCACGTACTATGGTCAACATGAGATGAATTGCACGTAAGATACATGTCTCCCACATTACTGTCATCATCTTTCTTTGTACTAGACGATGATGCATCATCTTGCTTCTCTAGACCCACACTTTTGCTTCTACAATCCTTCTTCAAGTGTCCAGTTTTTCCACACTTCCAACACTTTATTTCGGATCGTTCACTACTTTTAAATCTTCCTCTAGACTTATTCCTGCTAACAAATCTGGATTTGGATCGTTCACTATTCCTTCCTCTTACAAAAAGAGCATCATTCGTTGCATTATCAGAACCTACTCTTCTCATCTCCTTAGACAATAAAGCAGATACAACATTCTCAAACGACAGCGCACTAACACCAGTGCCAATCAAAACAATTATATGTTCCCATGAATTAGGCAACGAACATAGCAAAGTACATGCTTTATCCTCCTCATCCAGATTAACATCAATAGATGCAAGTTGCCCACAGATAGTATTAAAATCTTTTAAGTGTATAATAAAGGAATCACCTTCACTCATTCAAAGGTTGTACAGTCGTTTCCACAGAAACAACCTATTCACGAGCGATTTTCTTTGATAAAGGCTTCCCAATTTAAACCAAAGATCTTTTGATGTCTTCTCAGAGGTCACGTTCACTAGGACATTATCAGCGAGGCAAAGCCAAATCCAGCTTCGTGCTTTCCGATCGCTACTAATCCACACCTTCAATTGAGTAGATGCAATCATAATCTCTTCCTCCTTCACTTTCTCCTTGGTAATTAACTCTGGTTTATCTTCTTCAATTACATACCACAGATCTCTATCTACGAGCAGAGCTTCCATCTTCAACTTCCATAACTCGAAACCCTTCCCATCGAACTTCTCCACTTCAATCCGTGATTGACCGGCCAACATCTTCCCAATATTTGATTTTTTATTTTTATTTTTTTCGAATCTCTCTTCACTAAGAAAAAACCCTAATCTCAAACCTGGCTCTAATACTAGATGTTAGGGTCAGCCGCACAAGCAATTTAAAAAAGGAAAGACACAAGATTTTACCCTGGTTCACTTGTTAATTAGGGTTATGTCCAGTAGAGGATTCCACTAAAATTAGCACCTCACTCTCTTATTTTTTTCGTTACTCAATTACAAGTGAAAAGAGAATATATAGAATAGCTATTCAAGGGCCAAAGCCCAAACTTTTAATAAATAAACATGGGCTTAAATGCTAAAAGCCTCTTGGCGTCCAGGGGGCGCTGCCCCCTTGAGACCCCAACCGAAGCGGCTTCCCTAGACCCTCGCTCGCTCAGCGTGGAGCGGGACCCACGTGCTTTCCTATCGTAGGGGAGTATGAACCACACCCCAACAAAAAATATAAAGAAAATTTTCAAGTTCCATGGTTTAGAATCAAGAAAGAAAGAAAAGGGAAGAAAATTATCAATATATAAGTTCACAATTTTTATTTCCTTTTTAGATTGGAGAGAAAATAAAAAAAAAAAATTAGATTTTCAATTCTATCCATCTTATTCACCATTTCTTTTATTTGTTGTCATTATTTATAGGTATATTAGTATTATTATATTCTTTCTTTTTTTTACCTTTTAGTAATGTTTAACATTCTTTTATCTTTCCATCATAATTCTTTTTCTTCTAATTCTTTCTTTCCTCACTCTTTCTTTCATTTTTTTTTTCCTCATACCAAATATTATTAAGAATTAGAAATGAACCATATTTTTCAATTATTAACTTCATTTAAAACATTAAAAAAGCAATTTTATTAGAAGGTATAAATTTTCTGTTTTTTAACTTTTTAATAAATATTCAATACTAAATAAATAACCTTTTTTTTTTTTGCTATACATATTACAGCTATGAGGATGGAGGGAATTGCACCTTATCTATTCTATTAGAAGACGAATATTTATATCACTATATTATAATGAATCTTCAATAAATGCATTTAGGATGGTGATGCTTGGTGGACAAAAGAGAGTTTTTATATTTGTCTTGATTAATACACACGTCATAAAAAAAATATGCATACGAGTAACTATATTTTCATTGAATTTTTGAATCACAATGAGAGCATCAAAGGCAAACAAAAATAATAACTGTGTTCAAGACATATACTTATTATTTATAGGCACAAAGAGAAAATTTACACCTTTTCTATGAAGTACATGCTCTTTTTTGTTATAAGAGGAGGGGGGGCGGGGGTGTGAAACGCTCACAGTTACCCCAAGGCCATTATTAAATGCTAAAAAAACAAGCTTATTTCATTATTTTCGTGCATTAAATGTTTTATAAGATGTTTAATTAGTGTTAATTTTTCGGACTCTAACCTTTGCACCACCCATATTAAATATAAAAAACTAATTAAAGAATTCTTAAAGATTAATAGGTATACTCAGTTTCGAACAGTTTGATTTCTGTAATTAACATAAATTTATTATAGCTGGGAAGAACTCAGTAGACATTCTTGTTCTCTCTGTATGCCTTTCCTCGTTGCTCAATCACATAAAGCCCTAACAACAAAGCCGTTACTAAGAGATGGTTTGAGGATTTTAACAATAATATGTGAATATTTCCACGTTTCAGAATGTAGAAGTAATTGAGATGTGAAATCAAGAAAAGAGAGAGAGAGAGAGAAAATGTGTATTAACACATAACTACCAATAGTTTCGGATCGGAATATATCCTAAAACTATTATAAAACCACCATTTCATCACAACAATAAAAGCATTACATCTGCATCGAAAACTGATAAGGAAAGGAAAAAAAAATAAAAAGTAAAATCAAGAAAATTGAGATAGCCAGAGAGTTACCCGGGAACCAAGGGGTAAGTAGAGTTTCCCCATTCATTTCTTATAAAATGAAAGTCACTGTGGCAAATCCCACAGTACAAGACTTTCAGCTTCACATCTTTTTCTCCTGTAGCCCTGATCCAATTAATTAAGTAAAATAAAATAAGATATCAAGTTATTATCTTTTAAAAGAAAATATGGAATCACAATAGTAACCCCAAACTATATAATAATATTGTTACAAATCAATTCGACTTATATCTTCTAATAAAGTATAAATTGAACGGCTTTTTTCTTCTTCTTTTTTTCAAATAGTGCGTTTATTTTAGTGAAAACATTTTCTGGATTTTTTTTCTAGTCAAATCTTTAGAATAATTAAACCACATGTATAGTAGTATGAAGAGATTACATTGCTAATGCCTTGCAGTGATTTGATATTAATTTCTCTATATTTTGTGACGATTAACTACCACCACTACTAGTAGTCAGCTATTACCATTATCTTTTATCATTATTTACCAAAAAAAAAAATATTAGTCACCTCTTAGAACTACTACAATGATATTTAAGACGGCAAGAATTTAATCATAAAAATTATATATATATAAAAGAGAGATATGTGAAGCATTTCTGCAAAACAAAAAAGGATGAACAAAAATTAAAGATAAACAAACAAATAGGATGAACAAAAATTAATGACAAATTAACAAAGAGGATGAACAAAAATTTAAAGATGAAACCTTCTTGAAAATTTGAAGGGTGACAGAACACCAGAACTGTCTCTTGCTGCCCAACCTAAAGCCTTCTGGGGGTGTTCTTGTTCGGGTGGCACAGTCACAGACATTTTGACAATCAAAGAGGTTGTTTCACACTGATGGTTTAGGAGAGAGTAGACGAAGTATTAATCTTCAAAGTTGTTTACTTTGGAATTCTATACGTCATGAGAAGCAGAAATGAAACTCTTAAGAGTGCCACCGAAAGGTAAGGCATACGTTGTGTTGAGCTCAGCGAACTAAATTAGGCCAGGAAAGGGTTGCGACAAGGATCACATTGCATTGTCCCAAGAAATAGAAAAAAATCAAAAGAAAAACGAGCATCGCATTTCGTTTTTTCTAGTGGTAATCGGAGGGAAACTTTAGTGCTCTCAGTTCAGTACGATATGTGGATAGATTTTATATGGATAAATAATAATATTTTAATACGTAAAAATATAAAAAAGTAAATTTTTAAAAATATTTATTATTATTATCAAGGTTACATACTTAAATATTATAATTTAAAAAAAATTACTTAAATATTATGCCCATAAAAATTATTACTAAAATAGGTTGCAAAGTCGCATATCGTGTATACACCTTTAGTAATGCTGTAAATTTTTATGTTGAAAGCATGGACCAATACAACCCAATCCTACCATCCAATTTTTTATTTCATTTACATTCACTTTTGATTTATAAACACGTGATAATAGTATAGAAACTAAAAAATATAAATATAGTAAGAGTGAGAAACACACAACACATAGATAATACCCACTCACCTAAATCTAGTTTTTCTCTCATTTGCACAAAGGAAAGAAAAAGAAGAAGAAGTGATTCTGCACAAGAAAGAAAGGTTTTTTCTAAATCTAAGTATTTCTAAATAACTAATCAATTAGGATTTTTTTTTTTTTTAGAAAAGTTGAAGTTTTTTTATTTGTGTTTGTATTTAATGTAAAATTTTAGAAAAATATTAGTATAATTGTTTATTTTATAGAAAATGTTATTCGGTATTGTTATATTATAATTTATCAAATATGATATATATAGATGTTGCAATGCGTAATATGTAACATTAATTTTTATATTAGAATGGGGATTTGTTGTAAATTATGTGAAATATGTAGAATGTAGAATAATTGTTATAGTATTATACGGAAATTTTTGAAAATTTTAGTGAAAAAAATATAATTAAAAATTAATTTCGGATAAATATTTAGAACAAAAAAAGTTGTTTGGAAATAAACGAAGGAAAATTAAAATTGAAATTAAAATGAGAAATGACAAGAAATTTTTTTTGTATAAATATTATTCTGAAATTTTTTGTATAGTATTATTGAAAATATAAAAAAATTATTTTGATGAAAATTTGTAATATTTGGAATGTGAAATAATTTTTACAATGTTGTAAAATGATACGGAAATTGTTGGAATTTTTAGTAGTGAAAATGTTATTAAAAAATAATATCTGATAGATTTTTAGAAAAAAATTGTTTGGCAATAATGGGAAAAAAAGTTAATATTTGAAATGTTATGGATTTTTCTTTTTTTGAAATTTTTAGAATGTTGTTATTGGAAATTGTCATATTTATTTAAAAGCTTATAATTTTATATACTATGGATATAGAAAAAATGGTTGATTATGTGAAATTGATGATCTATGCATTTGAAAATATTATAACCAGTAATTAGAAGTTAGAGTATGATAGAGATCTAATAAAGAAAATAAAAATAAAGAAAAATGTCAACTATAGTGAATTTTTATATAGAATAAGTCGCAGCATTAGAGTTGATCCAACAAAAATAGGGGTTGAGATAATTCACAAGCATCCTATGTTCCATGGGGGTAATACATGTTATGTGTTGATAGCAATCAAAGATGATAAAGATGTTGAAAATTTTATTAAAACGACTGAATCATATAGAGATTGTGGCATACAACAATTATTCATCAAAATTTCTAACAATTCAAGGAGTCCATTAGTAAGGCAAACATTTGATGTAAGCAATCAGCCACATTAGTCACATGGCATTGGAGAAATGCAGCCGGAGCTATCGAATGTCAACCCTCAATTTCAAGCAGCCCCCCTATTGCTAGACCCCAGTCTTGCCCCCAACAGTTCTTCACATATCGCTCCTCAATTCAGGCAACTACTCCTTGTAACTACTTGTCCATCTACAAGGAGTCCCAACTAGATCTCTACATCCTATAGTGTAATTGTAAACTCTCCCGTCGACATGTAGAACGTGTGCATCTCTAAACATCATCGCTTTGCCAATGTTGTAATCATGTGCCAATCAAGAGGTATATACGACAGACGACTCATACCTTTGAATCTAGCTAGCTGCAAGTACGGCTCTATTCGAGTATCAAAAAGGATGGTATGCTCATCGCAATGGAGTAACAACTCATGTCGTCAAACAGCGAGGGTTACTTGATCCTATGCCAACAACATGTGAAATGTTTTCCTATTTCTAATGCAACATAAACTAATAGATAAGTGAAACATCGATTACCTCTCTGTCCTAGATGGCTTATGATCGATGACTCACCTGCTGTGTCAAGACTGAAGGATCGAAAGGTTCAGGCTCCATCTATTATGCAAAACCATACAAATAATTAACATTTGCAACAAATTAATTAACAACATATGAACAACTAATCACATTTAATTAACGGATAATTATTAACTACTTACTTTTATGACTAATTCTACAAAACCATAAAAATATTTTACATTTACAACCAATATAAAATCTTTCACTAATTAATTTTATAGCAATTAATTAACGATGTATTAACCATTAATCCCCTTTGATTAATTGATAATTAATAAATAATTAATTTTATAACTCATTCTACAAAACTATGCAAATATTTTCACTTTGCAACAAATACTTAATTTTTCACTAATTAATTTTATAATAATTAATTAACGATTAATCATATTTAATTAACGGATAATTATTAATTGCTTAATTTTATGACTAATTCTACGAAACTATAACAAATATTTTACATTTGCAACGAATACAAAATTTTTCACTAATTAATTTTATAGCAATTAATTAACGATATATTAACGACTAATCCCCTTTGATTAACGGATAATTAATAACTAATTAATTTTATAACTCATTCTATAAAACCATACAAATATTTTCACTTTGCAACAAATATAAAATTTTTCACTAATTAATAATTAATTTTATAACAATTAATAACGACATATTAACAACTAATCACCTTTAATTAAAAGATAATTAACAACTACTTACTTTTATGACTAATTCTACAAAACCATACAAATATTTTTCATTTGCAACGAATACAAAATTTTTCACTAATTAATTAACGACTAATCACTTTTATTAATAGATAATTAACAACTACTTACTTTTATGACTAATTCTACAAAACCATAAAAATATTTTTTATTTGCAATGAATACGAAATTTTTCACTAATTAATGACATATTAACGACTAATTACCTTTAATTAACGGATAATTAACAACTACTTACTTTTAATACTAATTTTATAAAACCATACAAATATTTTTCATTTGCAATGAATACGAAATTTTTTGCTAATTAATTTTATACCAATTAATTAACAACTAATCACTGTTAATTAACAGTTAATTAACAATAACTTAATTTAATGATTACGTTTACAAAAATACATTATAATAATATATATACATAATTCATTTGCTAATGTTAATTAATTATATATTAATAATTAATTAATTACTAATTAATAGTTAATTAATAATAACTACCATTTCAATAAAATTTATGCAGTATACATATTTACATGTTTTTTTCTTGCATTTATCCAAAGTAGTATAACAGTAACAAAAATAAAATTTTTCTTAAGAAAGCATAACGAGATCTTAATGAAGATATTTCCACATACGTTCAACAAAATAAAATCTACGTAAAACACAAATTATGGAAATAAAAATTTACAAATAACGATAGATAGTGAGATTTACAGAGGAAATTGAAACATAGAAATGTGAACATATGAATTGAGAATTCGTATTTACATTAAAAATTATCAGTGCAAATTTTTTCTTATATATTACTATATAAATTTACTGTATCACTTTTATAGATTTGCAAACATACTTTTGTAATAATTTTATATGTTTATAGTTTCTTTATAAGTTTACAATGTTATATACTTTATAAGTTTGCAAGATAAGATTCCATAGGGTTGCAAGAAAAAAAAATTATGTTGTACTAAAGGCGTAAACTTCAATGTTAAAATTTGCAATATCACTAAAGGCATGTACGCGATATACGATTTTGTAATCTATTTTAGTAATAATTTTTATGAATATAATATTTACATAATTTTAAAAAAAAAATCATAATATTTAAGTATGTAACCCTCATTATCATACATTTAAATATTGTCATATTTATTTTTCATTTATTTAAATATATAATATAATGATTTTTTTTTCAAAAAAAAGTGATCAAAGACAGATAGCCAATAAATTCTTGACAGCTCAATTTCATGAAAGTTTGAGAGATAACCAATAAATTCTTGGCAGCTCAATTTCATAGAAGTTTGATAGAAAAACAATAAATTCTTGACAGCTCAATATAATAAATGTGATTCGAAATAACTCCATAAAGTCATGCTGGCAGTGGCAATTATGACTACAGATGCAAATCGATTAGGTCTTATGAGGTATTCGATCGGAGTAAATATTGATAATAGCTTGATACGGTCCTTTTTTATTATTATTATTAAGATTTGAAATGGACTTCAGAAAAATTTTCAAACCGGGGCTTTACGTTGGGTTCCAGAAATTTTTAATACCTATAATGAACCCAAACTCGATAAGAACTCTAATTTTAACATATTTGATATATCATATTGCTGTATTTCGTCAAATTGCATTTAAATTTATAGTAAAAATGTATAGCTGATTATTTAATTTTTGTAAGATTTAAGTTGACTTGCTTCATTTAGATATGTAAGTCATTTAATTTTTAAGAATATTTTTTTTCATGAAAATATTAAGTTAATATAATTACATAAGCTTTTAGATAGGTTTCAAATACCTTGTAAGACTTGGACAGGATTAGGGCACATTTTAAAAATCTTTTAGGCTTTGGTACAAGTTTCAAGCAACTTAATATGATACCGAGACAAGTTCAAGTCTTATAAAATCTATTGGATTGCATCCCTAAATATAGCTTACTTCGAACTTAAATACTATATTTATGATACACCCAACCTTAAATGAATTAAGCATAAATAATTTTTTTTATTTTTTATAATTACAGTTGAGCTCTCTAGAGAGTCAAATTAGACTTATAGAGGAATCAGGAGGGGAGAAAAAATGTGTTTATGAAGGCATTTTCTTTTGTTAGGAAATGTAAGAAAAGTAAGATGTTTGGAAAAGGGATCCCTCTCATGAACTCAAGATACAACGCGACATGATTATAATCAAGTTTGGGTTGGTAAACATTAACATAAATAATAAACTAGTCAAACCAAAATACGACACAATAAAATTTGTATTTGATCCGACATGTAGACCATTTATTAAATAGGTCCCATAAATAGTTTACAAGCTCAACCCATGAACTTGCTTAATGTCAATAATATTTTATACATACTTAAGTTTATATTATCTTCTTTAATAATTTATTCTATTTCACGGTACACTTTTAAGTTTTACAGTTTCACCATAGAGTTTAGGGTTTCCTTTCATCATTTTTACTCTTCTTTTCATCTATCTCTTTCTCAATTTCTCTTGGCAGCAACACAATATAAGTGATAAGTGTTGAAAGAGCCTTATTTCTAGTACTTATTGAATATAATTTTTGTATAAGTTTTATGTGAATTTATCCAAAAAAAAAAAAAGGACACTTAAGTACTTAATATTTGAATTCAGGATTTGAAGAGAGCAATTGAAGGATTTAAACAAGGTCCAAGTGAAAATGAAGCGAAATTTAGCAAAGTATAGAAAAGGGTGATTTCCACATGTACACAACCTTCAGCATGGCCATGCAAACATTAGTACTGGAGGGCAAAAAGTGATCAGAATACATCTTGAAAATGTACCATAGCTACTGCACAAGTTATGTAGAGAGTAATGCTGAATGAAGAAATCTAACCAAAGAAGAAAATAAAGGAATTTTATAGTGCACAACCTTAAGCACGACTGTGCAGGAGGCTATGCAAAACCTTGAATGCTAGAATTTTACTTTATTCCACAGTACACGACCCCGAGCACAAGCGTGCAGTAGGTCATGCATTCTATCCTATTTCTAAAACTATAAATACTCGATTTATTTTGCAATTTAAGGGAGTTCTGACTTTTTATTATTTTGAGTCACTATAAAAACCCTAGAAGAGCAGAGTTACGAACTTAAAGAGAGAAATCATTAAAACATCATCAAAGATCACAAAACATCTACATGGGTTTATTTTTTTCATCATGATTACTTGTTATTCCTCTTGATTCTTTGTAATTATTGTAAATTCCGTGGAGGAGTAGATTTATACATCCTACTTCTTGTGAAACTCTAAACCATGTAATTAAATTGTTTATTCATTAATAAAAAATTTATACATTTTATATCTATTTATGTATTTTGATTGTTTTGTGACTAATTTATACATACAAATTAATTACATGTATGATTCTTGTTAAATAGATAGAGGTCTCATAAAACAGGATAGATCTTCATGAATAGACATATTACATGTTTTGCCTAAAGGTAGGAAAACCTCAATTTTCTATACAAAGATTAAGTCTTTATTTAGGAATTATAAACTTTACTGAAATCTTATATGGCGATAGTGAGGAAGAGCTTTCCACTATTCCATGTAGGGTTAAGAATTAATTAACTTGAGGGAGTAATTAGTTTAATTGAGAATTCTTATAGTGTAAAGCATAAACAATTTGTTAATTGATATCTTATTATAAGAAAGTCAGGGTTTATAGTAAATCAAGATAAAGGGTATGTTTTGTTATTGAATTCATTTATTAAAACAATTACAATTATTCATAGGATTATTAGATTAGTTGATTAGTAGTTTAATCTATTGATCCCGTATTAAGATTTAGACTAGATAATAGAAAAACGATAATACTAATACTTATTTTCAAGGTCCTTGAGGATGATACTTGCTAAAATCTATACTATATTAGATAGGTACACTTGCTTAGCTCAGTCGTTAGATTTCTCTGGGTTTATAAATTTATAATTTGATACGATCGGAAGAGAATGCATCAACAAGAAAAAGTAATTAGATCATTTCACTTTGAGGTAAAAATCTCTTTCTTAGTTTCATTTATTTTCTTGTCAACTCATCTTTATGTAGCTCTATCATCTATTTTCTTTTATATTGTTTCACTTTTCAGGTAAAATCCCATTTTCCTCAACATTCATCCTCAATATTCATAGCTTTTATTGTTACATTAGATCTATAATATAAAATTAATTTTGTTGAGTAGAGTTTTCAAAGGTTCAAATGAGTTTATGAAAGTCAAAATAGTACTAGTTTCTTTCTTTAATGAATATATGAAAAAAGATGATGCAAGTTTAGGTCAAAATATTAGTGGTAGTAAGTCAAAAGCCAAGAATCATATTATTAACAAATGGGGTGATGACTTGTAGGTAATTTTACTTTTTTACAATTATGTATATTCTTTTTATACTTTTGAAGTTCATTTCATTTCATATAATGCCTACAATATTTTATCTTATCTATTTATCCAAAAAATATTTATCTTATCAAGGAATTTTAATGTTTTGAAATATGCAAATCCTTAAGGATGCCACGAAATATGAACTAGAGCTATATTTGGATAAGAAGCGGCATACCATGGTTGAATTGGATGTAATGAGTTATTAGAAAGCTAACTAATTTCGATATCCTCAAGTTACAAGAATAGCACGTAATATTCTAAGTATATCAACATCGACAGTAGGTTCCAAATCTATATTTAGTACTAGAGGTCGAGTCTTTGATCAACATCATAACCCCTTGATGCGAAAAACTATAAAAGCTCTTTCATGTTTAAAGGATAGGCACGATAATCCCCTATTCACTTAGTTCACACTTATCGAAACAATAATCCTCCGATTACTTCCAATGTACCCTATAGCAGTGATAGTCTTCGATTTCATGTAATGTCTCGTGCAATGCATGTCGGCTTTTTATTAGTCGAATGTCATTAGGTCAATTTAGATTTGGGTGACCAATCAAATAAAACAAATCAGATAAGGTAAACATCACTAGGAAATAAGATTTCACAATAATTTAACATGTAAGGCCAACTTAATAGTAACATATTATAACCCAATTTTTTCAATCATTTCGCCACTCAGTCTATCGGACCTCAAGTATTTATTTCTATATCAAAATGGAAATAAATCAAATATTATATCTCTATGATGGCTCCTCTAGGGTCTACTATGATCTCTATACAAAACTAAGGGACTTAGGAAATTCTCTCACTGCTACTAGCAACTCATTCATATAATAGTTGCTAAAAGTAGGCATGGATGACTCTAACCAATTAATGGCATTATGTATATATATGTCCTCAAGCAACTTAAAATGTCTCTCCTATTTATCTATTATCATAATAGAATGATCTTCATATTGCAGGTGAAGAAACAACATTCCTTTGAATCCCCTATAGAGGATCTAATCAAATCTTCTAACCTAAAAAACAACCTAACTTCATTCCGCAACTTCAATGAAACAACCTTCATCAGAACATGCATGGGACTACTTCCTTAAATGTAAAACAACAAATTCATCAAAAATTACATCATTCCTAATAATCAACTTCTAACTCTTAGGTTAATATAATCTATAGCCATCTAGCACCTGACTAAAAACCAAAAAAAAATTATTCAACTAACTTAGGCCCTTTCCATCACACAAAAAAACCCAACTTTGTCAAATACACACAATACATCATTAGGAACTTGTAGCCAACATATTAATGCAAAGATAAATTCATAATTAGCTTGCTATATTCACAACTTTAGCCCTACCTTAGACCTACATTAAGAAGCATAAAGTTGGCCCTCTATAAGATCATCTTGTACACATGTTTAGTGACACCATACTATTAAAGATTTGTAGCACAATGTCTCACAAATCCATTCTTTTGACATTACTTATTAATCTACGATATTCTAAAACTCTATCTATGGAAAAGCTTCTTAACAAAGCAGACAATTTGCTTCTAGCCAATGGTTTTTGAATGTTTGAGTCGCCCAAACATTATACTCCCATCTTTTAGAAGATAATGCTAAAGTTTCTTAGAGAAATCATCTACACCAATAAGAAAATATTTGTAGTCACCAATAGAAGTAATCCAAGTGGATAAGACATCTACATTGATGCAATTTAGTCTTCCCTTTAATTTGTGAATAACTACACTAAAGTTAACCATTTTATAGCTTCCATGAAATGAAATGCTAACAAATCACCGAATCATAACCAACTCTCTCGATTAGAAGTCAACCTCTAGTGCTCAATAATAACATGCCCTTTGCACTCATGTGACAAAGCCACATTTTCCACAGCTTTCATGTATCTACCTCTAAAATGGCAATAGAATATGTTATTGTACATGAAATTGCAAGTCCTTACAAAACAAACAATATATAAGAATTAGTGTCTTTCATAACAATAAGTGCACCTTAGGATTCCCTTTAGTTTTTAATGATCACAATCTTATAACCAACAATATCTAAGACACCAACTGCCATGCAAGCCACTCCATTATAGAATATAGCTTCTCTACCTTCATTAGCATTATAGGTGAACCAATCTTGATAATGATATGAACAACCCAAGTCTAGAATCCCCTCATCAACTTGAGACCTTCCTCTATCTTCATCACCAACAAAGCATCCCTACATTCTACATCCTCAACATCATCAGCATCTGCTTTAACAACCTATTTACCTTTATCCTCATTCTAGGTTATCTAATTCTAAAATCTTAAACACTTTGTCTTTATGTTTCTTTCTCACATACAATATTAACACTACTTATTATTGTATCTCAACTTGGAATGGGAGTAATCTATAAATTGTTATATCTAGACTATTGCCTAACTCTTTCAATCAATCCTAAAGCATGCTCATTAAATTTGTTGTTAATCAAAACTTGTTATGTGATTCATCCTTGCTCACAAAAAGAGACTTCATGTCCTTAATGGTTAGAACTTCATTAAAAAAAAAAAAATCAATGTACCCTATAAAAGGGTAGAAGAGATTATAACAATAACTGTGTTTGATCTTTATCACCAATCGTGATATCAATACTCTAAATTTTTAATTAACAACTAAAACTTACATAGATGACTCCTAATAAAGGTACCATTAGACAGCCACAAAGCATGCAATCTCTTGTTTAAAGTTAAATAAATTGGCCAATTTTTTTTTCATATATAGGTCTTAAGCTTTGCCCATAGATTAGCGATAATCTCTTATCTAATAGCCTCTTACAATACATTACTCAAGAGGCAAAACTGTATTATGTAGAGTTTTCTCATCTTGGTTAGCCCACTGATCATTAGTTACCAAGCTTCCTCAATTAGCACAAATGATTCTTCTTTAAACCATTCGAAAACAAAACCATTGGCATCTACACTTGCCATAAATTGAAACTAAATTGACTATTATATTTGTCAATATCAAACTTCATGGACAACATCTCCATTAAAATTTATTTTAAACTTACAAAAACCCTTAATCTAGAGCCACAAAATCCCAAATAAAGCAAATTTGCCAACATGGCTCTAATGCTAGTTTATTTAGATAAGTAATATGTACAATAATTGATTGATGAGCAACAATATGTATAAAAAAAATAAGGTAGAAGAAACTAATACAATAATTTAAGTGAAAACACTCTGATGTAAGAAAAAAAACATTGGAGAATAAGAACTAATTCACTATTATAAAGAAAAAGATGAGAGAACACACAAAAATAACAAGATTCTCTTAACAACTCACTAATCCTCAAATATATCACATGACATTAACTAAATGTTTCTTGAGGCATGATATAATGTGATTTGATACAAAATAAAACTCTAAAATCCATAATTATAATCATACACCTAAATAGGGAACAAGAAACAACATATAAGGAAAAATTTAGGACAAAGCAAAAAGGTGAATGGTCGATATCTACAAAGCCTAATTGACCACCTAAGCCTCTATTTGACTACTGAATCATAATTGTTTGTTAGGTACAATCTTCTTTTAGTATTTGGTGATCAACCACTATTCATCTCAGTTACCCATGCCTAACTTCACAAATTCTTCTCTAAACTTCAATTGACCTCCATATGATTAATGTATAAAAGCTACAAGTCCAAAACATCCAAAATCCATTATTCTTTGGGTTTAACCAACAATTCCAAAGATTTGTGTGGAAATTGCAAGAAATCGAGCTAGACTTAATATTAGAGCCAACAAAATTTCAAGAGAAGCAAATCTTTTGGCCCAATATTATTATCCTTTACTATTAAAAGCAATTTGGTGGCAAATTCTATTATATAATCATTAAGTGTTCGCTATATAGAAATAGCCACTTTTTAAGTGCCTACTATTTAGTTCATAAGTTAATTTTTTTTCTCCATAATATAGGTTTGCAACACAAACATTCCTCCCCCCACCCCTTTTTTTCCTTTCCTTTCATGCATTTTTTCCTTTTATTTATTATTTTCTCCTTTTACTTATGTTGGTACCACAAGTGGGTTGAATTAATCACTATTTAAAAACTTAACTCTTGAAAATCCCACGATTATTATCAGAATGGAAAAATTATAAGTAAAAGGATCAACATTTTGAGTTAAATTCAAAAAGAGGATAAAGCTTTCAAATTGTTAAAATAAAGGATTAATGTTCCACTAAATCAATTAAATAGGGGATCTCATTATTATTTCATTATAGATAGTAACAGATTCTCTATTTGGTTCTCTATTTTAACTACTTAAAAGTTTGATCTTTATTTTAACCACTTAGCATAACATTAATCATCTAATTTAACTACATGAAATTTTAATCATTTATTTGAACTTGACATCGTACATTGATCTTCTTACCTATAATATTCCCTTTTTAGACCATATGGTAAATTTATCAAGTGTTGCACACAATTAGACAATTAAAATGCAATGAAAATAAAAAGTTAAGGGACTAAAGAGCAAACAAGTGATAGTGGTTCCTCTTTGTAAGTTAATCCACTCTTTTAACTCCATTATTGGGATCTGGTTATCCCCACCCATGTTCCACCATATCAAAAATTAAATTGAAAGTATAAGCATAGTCTCCAAACTATAATCACTTATGTGTTTCACTACTTCTACCCCTAGTAAAAACCTTATAGAATTAAAGTCACAACTCTCAAAATTACCACAAATAGTTAAAGAAGAAAGGCAAGGAGTATAAAATAAAATCCTCAAAAAAAATTCCCCACAAAATAGAAAGTCTATGTTGACATGAAGTGCTTTTCTTTTGGGGTGTTTTATGCTTTTCTTCTTCGTGAGCTAATAAAGATGCATGTCTTCAAACTTGAGTTTCAATCCTTTTAAATGCTTGATTCATCGAACAACTAAAATGAAAAAGTCATTGAAATAACAAGACTTAGTGACCATTTATAAGAGATATTTTCTTTGAACTTAACAGAATTTATTCCTTTCAATATTTGTTAAACTAATCTAAAATAGTATATCTCCTCTTTTTTCAAAATATAGCTGATATATCTCAACGAAATTTGATTCAAATGTGCTAGAAATTTAAATTCGTATTTTGAAAATAATATCCCTTAAAATCTGCTTACCACACGCACAAATATCTTTTAGCCTTTACTAATCATTGTCTAAATGTCTTTGAACAATTGTTGTTGAATCACCTTGAAAATTCCCAAAGCTTCACTATAAATTTGTTAACTTCAAAATATGAACAGACCTAATATTTCTCCAAAAATGTTGTGAAAAAAACTAATTGATATTTTTGAATTTGAAATTAGTAAATCGGAACTTCTCTTTTGATGCATCTATAAGTATAAACGTTGATATAAGTTTTCGAATTATACTTCAATTAACTCTTGATTTGTAGGGATCGTAACCTATGATTTAGATAAAATTTTCAATTAAAATTTACTTAGATGGGTAAACAAGCCTTATTGCTTCTTGATAAAATCCACCTTCCTTTTTTGGAAACCAAAATATCTAATTCAAATTCAAAAATTTGAAACACAACAATGATATTTAACTATTATGAGGAACTGGTGTGATTTAAAATATTTGCATAATAATCTTCATGATTAACCTTATCCAACTATTTCATAAATTAAACTTATATTGATTCGTCTTAAGCTCTTTAACTGAAATGAACCTTACCTAATTTTGAACCAATATATTTTCATATTCAAACCCTTATTTTTTTCTAATTTCCACCAAAATACTTAGCATATTTACTACTAACTAATCTTGTAATCAATAACTATGCTGAGTAGAACCAACATGAAAGATTAACCTCAACTCAAAGATGTGATTGATCTTTGTTCACAAAAGCATATCTTTCATTTCATCTATCAATTCTCTTTTTTATAAAGAAGATACATATCTCCTATATTATACAAACATACATATAAAAAGAAAATATCTCTTATGTACAATGTTACTATATTTGCTCATCTAAATCTTTAATTTCCCCTATTCTAGAGATTGCTGAATATTACATGCCAACACTCCCCCTCAAGTTGGTGCAAAGATGTCTTCTATGCCCAACTTGCTAAGTGAACTATGAAATATTCTACTTGAGACGCCTTTTGTAAAAATATCAGCTAATTGCTCTTCTGATTTTACAAAGGGAAATTGAACTATCTTCTCTTCTAGTTTTCCTTTGATGAAGTGTCTGTCAATCTCGGCATGCTTTGTTCTATCATGCTGAACTGGATTTTGTGCAATTTCAATAGCGGCCTTATTATCACAAAAGAGTCTCATTAGATACTCAGATATGTATCCAATTTCTTTCAGTAGCTCTCTTAACCAAAGTAATTCACATAACCCTTTAGTCATGCCACGGAATTCAGCTTTTGCACTTGATAATGCCACTACCTTCTGTTTTTTGCTTCTCAATGCCACTAAGTTTCCACCAACAAAGGTTAAGTACCCAGATGTAGATTTCTTATTTGTAATACTTCCAGCCCAGTCTGCATTTGTATAGCCATCTACACGGAGATGATTATGCTTTCTGAATAGAAGTCCTCTTCCTAGAGAACCCTTCAAGTATTGAAGTATTCACTTCACAGCTTCCATATGCTCTTCACTTGGATTATGCATAAACTGACTCAACAAGCTTATTACATATGCAATATCAGGCCTTGTGTGGGATAAGTAAATCAATTTACCCACTAACCTCTGAAATCTTTCTTTGTTTGTGGAAACTTGATGTTGATATTCCCCAAGCTTATGATTCTGAACAATCAGAGTGTCTATAGGTTTACAATCCAGCATTCTTGTTTTTGCTAGAAGATCAAGAATATACTTTCTTTGTGAAAGAAAAATCCCTTATTTTGATCTTGTTACTTCGATTCCAAGAAAGTATTTGAGGCCACCAAGATTCTTCATCTCAAATTCAGATGCTAGATCGTTGTGAAGCCTTGCAATTTCCTCATCATCATCCCCTGTAATGATCATATCATCTATGTAGATAATCAGTGCTATTACCATCCCTTTCCGATGCTTTAGAAACAGAGTGCGGTCTGAATTGCATTGCTTATAACCATAATTCTTCATAGCCATGCTGAATCGTCCTAACCATGCTCTTGGAGATTGCTTTAATCCATATAACGCCTTCTCCAACTTACATACCATTCTGGTTTGTGAAGTAATGAAGCCTGGTAGGATATCTATGTACACCTCTTCTTCTAAATTCCCATGGAGGAATGCATTCTTTACATTAAATTGATGTAATGGCCAGCCTAGATTTGTAGCAAGTGACAATAGTACCTTGACTGTATTTAATTTTGCTACTGATGAGAATGTTTCTTGGTAGTTGATGCCATATAGTTGAGTATATCCTTTTGCAACTAGTCTCGCCTTATACCGATCTATTGTCCCATTAACTTTATATTTAATGGAGAATACCCATTTACATCCTACCACTTTCTTCTCCTTTGGTATCAGCACAAGCTTCCAAGTATCATTCTTTTGTAGTGCTTCCATTTCTTCGGTGATAGCCTTAACCCATCTAGGGTCATTCAAGGCTTCTTCTATTGAACTTGGAATGTTCTCAGATGATAGTTAATGTACTAGATTTTTTAGTGGTTGTGACATTCTCTTAGTACTGATGTGATTAGCAATTGGGTATCTTGCCTTGCTTTCTCCATGCTTTGGTGTGTAGCGATTTGGTGGCTTGCCACGATTGTTCCTGAAAGGCAATTTATAACAAAGAGATGGATCAGGAGATTGTACCTCTAATATATTCTCAAGAGTTTGATCAGTTGGTACTAAACTTGGAGGTGGATACTGCTCTAATGAGAGTTACTGTTCATGAGGAGATTTCTCCAGAGAGGACTGTTCTTGTCTTTCATTTCCTTCCTTCTCAAATTCAGTAAATACTTCTTCTCTAATATTTTCATGGTGAAGACAGTTGCCTTCATCATGGAAAAATGAAAGATCTGGCCATGTTTCCCAACAAGTATTAGGATTGTCTTGCTCCTCACCAACTAGCTCCCTTTGAAGAGACGAATGGGAGTTAGAGTTCTAGAAGAACATTTCTGTTTCCAGGAAGGTAACACCCATTGTTACATAAAGGCGCTTAGCAAGTGGATCAAAACATCGGTATCCTTTCTTGTGAGTGGCATAACCTAAGAAGATACACCTAACAACACATAGATCAATTTTAGTTCGTTCAGTTTTATGAAGGTAGACATATACCACACATCCAAATACTTTTGCAGGAGGCATTAAGATTGAGGGCAACGGTTCATGTTAAGCTAAAACTTGTAGTGGAGTTTCATAATTTAATACCTTGGAAGGCATGTGATTTAGCAAATACACAACAGTGGTCACCGCATTTGTCCAATGTCTCCGTGGTGCATTTGCTGATATCAGGAGAGCTCTGGCTATGTCTAGGATATGTCTATTCCTCCTTTCTGCGATGCCATTTTGCTGTGGGGTCTGAGCGCATGTTGTCTCATGGTGTAGACCATGAACCTTGAAATATTCCCTCAATTCTTTGTTAACGAATTCCCCTCCATTATTAGTACGGAGTACTTGTAACTTAACAGAGAATTGAGTCCTAATCATAGTGTGAAATGTTTGGAATATGTCAATAACTTCGCTCTTATTTTTCATCAAATATAGCCAGGTCATACGAGTGCAATCATCAATAAAAATCACAAACCATTTTATTCCTGAAGAAATTGAAATAGGTGTAGGACCCCAAACATCTGAATGAACCAACATAAAAGGTTTGTTGCATCTTTTATTGCTTATTGAGTAGGAGACTCTATGGCTCTTAGCCAAAATGCAAGACTTACACTTAAGCATATTATAAAAAACATCTAAAAACAGACTCAGAAACAAATGCTTCATATAAGAAAACGAAGGATGTCTTAATTTGCTCTGCCACTATCAAACTCTTCCAAGTAATATCTCCCTCTCGTTTAGTACCATGACCAATGATCTCCTTGGTAAGAATATCCTAAAAAAAAAAACAAAATTTTGGGTACATTAATACACAACAATTCAAATCCTTCGTAACTTGTCCCACTGAAATTAACTTATTTAAGAGAAATGGAACAAGAAGAGTGTTAGGAAGTTGTAGTGTAGGCGAAAAAGAAACTTTTCCAGCACTAGTCACATGATATTTTCCTCCATTTGCATTTGTGATGTAGGCTCTGTTCGATGCAATATTTTCAACAAAGTTTCGAGGATCAAAGGTCATATGATCCGATGCTCCGGAATCAATGATCCAACCTTGGTTACTTGGTTCATTCTTTGCCAAAGAACAGTTAGCTATTACTGTAGAGGACTCTCCTTAAGGAATAAGAGAAAGATGGGGTTTCGTATTTGTCATATCTATAGTAGCAATTGCAGCATGACCTACTTTACGTTTCTTTTTTTCTTTCAATTCATGCCACCAATCTGGATATCCATGTATCTTGAAACAGGTTTCCTTTATATGCTTGATGTTTCCACAATGGGTACAACCACTCTCTTCAGTTTGATTTTTTGTTCTTGTGGTAGAACCTCTTTTTCCATGCTAGAAGATCTGAAGTGTAGGTCACTGCTGTGATTTCTTTCCTCCTTTAGATATCATCGTTGCGCTGGACATCGTTTCTTCTTTCGTCAACATCACACTTTGTCTCTTATCTTCCCTTCGAACATATGCATTTGCCTGTTCTATGGTAGGAAGGGGTTGCAAATGATGTGTATCAGCTTGGATGTTATCCAACCAGTCGTCAAGTCCGTCTAAGAAAGTGTAGATTTTGTCTTCTTGCAACATAGAGTTATATTTCTCTATATCAACATCACATTCCATCGGATTTGGGCGCCTGAAATCAATTTCTCTCCATAGTCCTTGAAGTGTATTGTAGTATGCCTCAAGTGACCCTCCATTTTTCTCAGCCTCGACACTTTTCGCTTAAGATCATACACCTGTGAGGTATCGGTGCCATCAAAATACGTTGTGGCAACCACATCCCACACAGCTTTAGCAGTTGAAAATCTGATATAGTTTCTAATTAAGTTCGAATCCATAGAACCGATTAGCCAACCTTTCACAATTGCATTCTCTGTTCTCCATCTTCTAAACATTGGATCCGTTTCCATAGGCTTTGGTGAATCTCCATTGATATAACCCAATTTTTCTTTGGCCGCAATATACATCTCCATAATTTGTGACCAGATTCCATAATTTGTTCCATCTAACTTGACACCCATCGAAGTGACAACCGAATCAGTATTTGTAGGTATTGGTGTTTGATTTAGCATCTGTGATATTCTTGATGTTAAATTATCAAGAATCGAGGGGTCTATTCGAGAAGTTCCAGTTGAGGGTATTTGATCTCCCATTGATATTTCTTTGTCTATTGCTTTACTCTACAGGTCCTAGAGTGTTTCCATGCTCTGATACCATGTTCAAAAAAGCATATATTTAATTTCATCTATCAATTCTCTTTTTTATAGAGAAGATACATATCGCCTATATTATACAAACATACATATAAAAAGAAAATATATCTCTTATGTACAATGTTACTACATTTGCTCATCTAAATCTTAAATTTCCCCTATTTTAGAGATTGCTAAATATTTCATGCCAACAATCTTTACTTTTCAAAACTTAACTCCATATAGTTTTTTCTTCCTAATCCAGCTTGATTTTAAAAAAAAAAATTTACTTCATTTGAATCTTACTTATATAGTGCATTGTAGTTTGGTATATTGCCTAGATATATCTACTTAGTGAAGCAAGGCTTCAATAATCAACAAACTAACTTATCTCCAAAAGTATGAAATGCGATACACAAAACTTACTATTGAAAGTACTTTCTATGTCTATTATTTAACCTTTTATGTCTAGTAGACTGTTCTTAATACATCTTTTATGTTTAATCTATGACCTTTTATGTTGATCAAATCTCCTTTTGCTTTAATCAGACAACCTTATGTATTTTCTTAAATACCTTCTATTTTCATTATATTACCTCTTTACTACCTCTTTTATGTTCACTTCAAAACTCTTTATACCACTTTTATGTTAACATAAATACTTTCCATATAAACTTCTATCTTTACTATCACTTAATAAAGACATTACTAAACTTCATTAACATTTGTTATCATTAAAACATTGTTAGTGAACATAAGAATTTATTTTTATTTTATCTTTGCATTATTAATACTTTGCTTTTTTATTTATTTTCTATTATCTTGGACAATCTAGTAAAAGCTCACAAAGGTACCTAAGACCTCAAAGGACTCACTATAAAAATGACAGAGGATGTACATCTTACTTTAGAAGACATAACATAAATAACGATAGCATTTTTCATTCCCAAAAGAGTAAAGCTTTTACTAAAATAAACGAGAAAAAGAGTACGTTCAATGTCTTAGGTATGGATAAGAAATTTTTTTATGATTGCCACAAAATCAAATTATAACGGAATTTTTTTTTTCTTTTTTGTTGTTTCAACTACTATACATATTACAACTATCAGGAAAGGGCCAATTGAACAAATGTTTTTGCCAATAAACTACAGTAGTTTTAGCAAATTATAATGGATGTTTAAATTATACTTTTTCATATGAAAAAAAAAAGGTAGAAAATCTTGATGCAAGACATAAATTTTAGGGTAAATTACATTAATATTCCTAAAAAGTTTAAAATTGCATAGAATCCCTATTTTTTTTAAAACCCCTTGAAACAGCTACAAAACTTACTTTGTGTATATGTTATGCTGTTGCTTATGTGGATATTTTTGTTGATGTGTAATTAAATTAGTATATTTAATTGATAGTAGTATTAAAAAATACTAAAAATTAGAAAATAAAAAAAAAAGAAAAATTGCTAGAAAAGTAAAAAAAGGGAAATTGGATGAAATTGAAAGAAAGAAAAACTATATAGCTATTGGCAATCACTCTCTTCTTCTTTTTTTGGCAACAATTTTTCTTTTTTTTTTATTTTCTAAAATTTTTAGTATTTTTTAACATCAATTAAATATACTAATTTAATTATTCATATTAGCAAGAAAATCCACACAGGTGGCTAATACATAAATAAAGTAAGTTTGCAACTATTTTTTATTGTCTAAATGCTAATTTTTTTTAAAAAGTAGGGGTCTATGTAATTTCAAAAGTTTTTAGAGGGTGCTTATGTAATTCACCCTAAATTTTGTATACAACAATAAGCTTTATCAACATAGGGAATTCTATGTTGCAGGCACTCAAAAGTAATGATATTGTATTGTCACCTATTGACACAACTTATTTTACTATTGATGGACCTTCTTTACTATTATTCAAAAACCGATTTTCTATTTTAAAAAAAAAAAAAAGAACTATTGATGAGTTTTCATAAAGCTTATCAATGGCTTCTTTCACTATTAATGGGCCTTATTTATACTATAATTTGGAATATTTTACCATAATCAATAAATGACAGTAAGGTGTCATCGCTTTTGAGTGGTGTCACTGTGAAATTGCCCTATCATCATCCATTGGAAAGATTGTTGATTTTAGGAAGTTTTGATAATAACAAGTTTTGTTAAATAAAAATACTCAATATGTTGTTTCAAAAAAAAAAAAACAAAATATCAATCCATGAGGCATTATTTTTGTAATATGGATCCATAATCAAATTTGAGTTAAATTGATTGATTCATGGTAATATTTGTTATATCAATCAAAAGAAAAAAGTTTGTCAAGAAAAATAAATATGATATAAGTTCATGACAATGTTTATGTACCTTTAGGAAAATATTATTTGTTAAGTATGTCGATTATCTATATACGAAAATATTCTTTATGTATTAATGTATGATACAATAGTGATGAATTAATGGAAAAAATATAATGATACCCTTATGGAAACTATCAAAATTATTAAAAAATAAATAAATAAATTTCAAAAGCAATGTGTTTACATCCTTTAAAATTTGTTGATATATGAAAATTTTCTCTATAATACAATGTTGAGTTAGACTTCTACATAAAAGAAGACTCATAACTATTTTTTATGTTGATTCATCATCTATCGATGGTTTTTACAACTTAGTTAATAGTTCATTAATCATTAATACAAGTCAAATCAAATAATAAACTGATTGAGAAAATTACAAGAGAAGAAATCAACGCTTAAAGTCAAGTTCAAATAAAAAATCAAACTTTCAAATAGTTAAAATAGAATATTAACATTATACTAATTAATTACAATAGAGTATCAAACTTTCATATAATTGAAATAGATTATCAATATTATACTAAGTGATTCAAACTAGGGATCAACATTTATATCCCCTTGTCACAGCCTAACTCTATAAATACTTAGAGATCTTTCTCATTAGGTAGATTTCTCAAAAACTGTGACAAAAATGCCATTGTGCTGTCAAAATTACTCTCACAAGAGATCAAACAAAGCTCAAAACGAAGAGCATATTGCCTCTCTTTAAAAACTATGGGGTTGACGCTTTGTGACTCCTCCACTTGCTACCAATATGTTTAAGCTCCCTAAGATTACCTGCTCCCCCTCTCTATCTCTCACCCTTAATTATCCTCCACATGCCATCCAACATCATTCCTTTAAAACCATGAGCAATGAGAGATGCACGTTGCACACATGTAACCACTACAATTGGATCCCCTCCACTACTTTTAATTGACCTTGGGTAGTTGACTAAGGTGGTTAGGATGTGTACAAATTTGTTTAGCTCATTTTTCTTTCTTTTAATTATGTTTTATATTTTTATTATTTATATCATATTATATAATTAAATACATTTGATACCATTTTTATTATTAAATGTATTTCATATTATCATTTTATTAAATTATTTATAAACCAATTTGAAACTAACACATATCATGAGTAAGTGGAAAATTTAATAAATTTGACAAAAAATCCTTTTTCTAATAAAAATTTGAAAATGTTGGGAAATCATGTAAGGAAAAAATAAAATAAAATAAAATTTATGTTTTTCTCTCATCGTAAAGAGAGGTTCACACCACCTAGGTGTTTGTTAGTAAAGTAGTTACTAATTTGAGCTTTCTTCAATTGCATATGTATTATTTGCTGTGCTTTTGTGCTTTCATCACATTGTGCATCATTTCACTAAATTTGTCCATTTTATTTCCATTTTTAGCTCATTCATTGCCTAGAAAATTACCCAAAAAATCAAAAAAGGAAAAAACAAGAACAAAAAAAAAAAACTAAATTACATATTATCCAACCAAAATACTGTAAAACCCTATCTTCCTTTCATGTAATCCTTGTGTGTCTTCATTGCCATTCTAGTATTTTTCTTTCTATTTACCTTCATCTTAGAACCTTAGGTATGATCTTCCTCATTACAATCTTCTTTTGTTTCGCTTTCTTTTCTTTTGTTGCGTAGACTAATATTGTGTATTGTGCAATCATGGCTTCCCAATTAGTGATTGCTAATTCTAATTCCTAAAACTGTAATGAAGTATTCCTAGAAGACACAGACCAATAAGCGCAAAGCAAGAACAAGGAAATACTAATGCTAGAAAAAATCATTGCAAAGAAAACCCTAAATAAAACTATCATGCCTCTAAATCACTACAGTGATAATAGTTTACTACACACTCTACTTAAGTAGAATACATAAAGCTACAATTACTAGATAGGTTTCTAAACTAGTTTTAGGACCCTAAAATTATTAATTAGATTTTGAAAACATTTTAGACGTTTCATTAGATTTTCAAAAAAAAATGATGGTTTGTCAAGAAAATGCATGGAAAGGTAAAAAAGTTAGTCTAAGTCCTAGGGTCTAAAGGGCCCAACAAAATACAGACATAAATGAATAAGCCATAGAGCCACAGGCAACTCCTAATAAAGTCTAAGTACATAACCAACATAAAGACTAAGTTTGTATATTAGAAAATAAAAATAGCTTGTAGTTGATGCAATATAAGTCCTAGAACTCATCCTTGTACTCCTCCTCAGAGTTAAAACCCAATAATTAATAAGTAGATCCATCAAATAGTTTTCACTTAAAAAGGAAGAAGGAGTGAGCCACTATAGCCCAATACATAGTAATGCAAACACATACACGCATATTAAACAGGCTTACATACTAATACTTTAGATAATCATTCAAATCATTTAATTATCTTATTTAAACATTTAGCATGGGAATATTCATGACTCTGTACATCATGGTGAGAGACATGGGATCTAATTCCATTACAACAAACATCAAGGGTTGATGGGAGTAGTCAGACTCCACACTAGCGAAAATCAAGTACATAAGTAGCATTGCTTAAGTGATTTCACCATTATGCAAACTCACTAATCATGGTCCAGTTATAACATATCGCCTATTGGGTCGTATAACCCTAAACAACTCCCAATATACCTTCTTTCCCTTATAGTACTTATTATCTTATGCAATTTCACTTATCAACTACCTGTTGAGGCACCGTTGGTGACCTAAGCGCTTAACTGCCATGTCATTTTAAGGTATATAACCATAGCTATAATTCCAATCTAAGGTTTGTTGCTTACTAATCCAAGTAACCATGCACAAGCAATAAGTACATACTTAACCATGTTTGATTATTAATCCAGTTTAATTTTTTAACCTAACAAGTAACACGCATGTTACTATATACTTGAAAGGTTGATGATTCCCGAATCATAATACGAGTTCCAATTGAGTTGATTGAATTGATTTTATGTGTCAAAAGAGAAAAATTAAGTCAGTTGATTATTCTAAGTGTTTAAATTCTATTCTAAGGTTGGTTTAAGCTACTTACAATCTATACTAGTTACAAACCCAATCAAGGTTACTTAAGCCTAATTAGGCTTTAGCTAATTATGGCACAAACCATTTAGGGTTTATTCATTTAAACCTAATAGGTTATTTGAATTTTAGGTCTAGTTTTGTTTAAGGCATAATTGGAGTATTGGGGCTCTTTAAGAATGGTAAACCCAATTATGTTTGGAATTAGGCACACTAGCCCTAATTGAATTAGATAAATCCAATTATATTTATTAAGTCTATTTTAAGCCCACTTAGATTACTTCCATCTATTTTAGTTAACCTATGCTCACTGTGTTTAATTAGTCCTTCTTTTTTTTTTTGTTTTAGATTCAATCAATTATTAAATCTAATTTTAATTTCAATTTAAGTCCTTGGTTAAATTAAGCCCTTATAGAGTTGAAGACCTAATTAAATTTGATTTATTTGTTAAGGCACATTTTAGGGTATAAACCCTAAAGATTAATGGTCTAAGTAGGTCTTAGGTCTCAAGACCATTTGGACTTTATCATAGCATGTAAGTCCATTTTATTTCTTTAGGCCTAAGTCTAGTTTATTTTAATTATTTAATTTGATTTAGGCTTGAACTGGTTTAAGGCCCAAATCAAGTTACTTATCGTGTTAAATTCCTATTTAAGATATGAGCCTTAAAGGAATAAGCCCAATTATGTTTTAGATTTTAGATCTTGGGCCCATGGGTTATTTGGGTTCACAATATTAAGTCAATTCTTATTTTGGTCCCATTATGATAGTTAAGTTAATTAAACCCAATTAATCAAATTATGTTTAAATATATAGGCCATCGAAGGGAGGATAAGAAGGTAGTCCTTAGGCCTATTTTAGTTAGGTTGGCTTAGGGTTGAGCTAGCCTTGACTTGATTTCATTAAGCCAACCATTAATTTAATTTTAATTCATCACAATTAAAAATCTTAATTTTAAATAGTCATAACTTACTCAATTTAAGCACAAATCTAATGAAACTAAAGCTATTTGTTTCCTTACCACTTCCACTACCCATTTTAACATAAAAAGTCTTATTTTATTCATTTTATAGCCCTTTGATTTTCAAACTAAATAAGTTTACGAATTTCCAACTTTATGAGCCTGTATCTGATTCAATTTAGGTTCAAATCACTCCAAACCAAAGCCTACTTGTTTCTATTCCTTTCTAGTGTCCAAAACATAATTTATTTTTATTTTTAAGCCTAAAACATCATCAAAACAAAGCATCAAAAACCGAACATGCGCCAAACTTTTCATTACACTTCTACAAATCCAATTTCAACATATCATCACTTCTAGATCCCATTTTACATCTAATACAACTCCTATTTATATTTAAATAATAATTCTACCAAATTTACTCAAAATAAATATAATATATCACATTTTTCTAAAATTAAATATATTATCAAATCATGCAAGAAAATAATATTTTCAAAATCAAACAATCCACCAATTCAAAATAAATCATCCCTAAACTTTGCTAAATTCAAGATTCATCATGTGTCTTCAATTTTCAGAATTTAACAATCAAATTAACTTATTCATCTATTAATTCATTCGTATCATCAATTCTATCTTCCAATACACAATATACACCAATTTAGTTGCTTAAACCACTCTTAAACTTTGCCAAACATAATAACCATCATGGAACTTCAATTTACATTAAATTCATCACTTTAAGAATATGTGAACATGCTAGAAAATTTGAAATTATCCACTAAATCAACTTGCATATCCACTAACTCATTGATTTCAACAAATCCAACTTCTAAATGTCATATACATCAAATTAATCAACTAGACCACTTCTAATTCCATGAAACCATACTCTAATCATTAAACTACCATCATTTACCATCCAAATTAGATTTTACGAGAAGATCAAATCTCAATTTCTTCATTATAGTGGCAACAACAACAACGCACAAACATATTCTTAATTGTTATGCATTAAACTTGATTTCTAATACTAAATCCAACACCCAACAACATATAAAGTATGTCACCACATAGATCTACATTTTAATCATTAAATAACACTTAATATTCAACAATACAAGTGGCATCATTCATGGATATTTTGTATTAAATAACACTTAATATTCAACTCATTTTACTTACATTTTCAAACCCAAAATCACATGTAGAGAGAGCCCATTTAGCTTGAAATCCTAATTCTTAACCTAAAACTTATAGGAAGATAACTAGAATTAATAGCTAATCTAAATAGAACTTGAGCTAAATTAAAGGTATAGGGATTAAGCTAATTTGTTGTGGGTATTTACCTTTTAGAAAGGAAGGGCTGCTGTTTTTTAATCCTGAAATGAATTTTTATAGTAAGGTTTAGTAAGAGTTTAAGAATAAGGGCAATTGGGACCACGTGGATTAATGAGTTGTAGCATAACATAACATGTATCCCCTTATTTAGCCTAATTTAGTGCTATATTTTCCTTAATTTTTTTCCACTTACTCCAACTACAAAGTGATACTTTCATTTTTCCTAAAATAAGAATAAGGGCATTTTGGTCATTTTTAGTAATATGTCTCCAAACTTGATGAGATCAATCCCAATTATTTAAAATAACTCCAAATGACTTTAATTAAGTTATTTAGTGATTTTGGCCAACTTCAAAAACTTTAAATCAATTTTATGAACAAAATGACCACTTTGCAAAATTAATCTTCAAACTTATTTTTTGTTTTCAAATTACTCCAAATAATTTCTTAATAATTTTATTTACTTAATTAAGGTCTTAGAATTTTATTTAGAGTCATTAGGTTATTTCAAAACTATTTTCAATAAAACCGAGTTCAAGGGTAAAAGGTTATTTTGACTCTAAATTTTATATATCCTTCATTAATTGACTCCAAATTTTCTTTCTTAATTCCATTAAGCTTATTTAGAAATTTTCACCCCTTAATGCTACCCTAATTAAAACTAAAATAATTTTTTCTATGGACAACAAGGGAAGCCTAACCTAGTACATCCTCAACAAGTTTCATTTATGCATTTTACTTTTCATTTTTTTTCTTTCTAGTTTTTAGACAGACCTTTTGGTTTATTCATATTTTTTCAATCAAGAGACATTAATAATAATTTAAAAAGTGTTCTTATATTCATCCCCATTAAATTAAAGAAAACCATAGTTAAAATATTTACAATATACTTGATATTCTTGAGTTTTAAGTGACTCTTAATAAACACATATCTCAATAATAATAAAGACTTGTTTTCCATTATAAAGTAAGCCTTGTAGTACTTTCTACATAAAATAAATCTTTAATTGCAATTCTTTTTTCCCTTTGAGGCAAGGCATTACTGTGTATCGATAGTGTAATGATGATAATAGAGTTTTACCCCGCTAATATCATGAGGAAATGACATAAGATTTTTTTCTTTTTCTTTTTCTTTTTTTATCGCAAGACAATGAGAGTAAACATACAATTCGCCCAATTATGCCCCATGACCATCCTTAAACAGTACCAAGTAGAACCAAATGGAAGCAAGTAGGATATAATACAATCAAAAGTTTATTCATGTACATGTGAGGTTATAAGTACCTGCATGAAGCAGAGTATTCGTAACTCATGTATAGCACTTAATTACAACATAGCGAATGCCAAATATTGAATTCGTAGAGGATTAACACATAAGTTGATTTTTCTTATCCACTCTTTTCGTTTTTTTAGTTGTACTGGTCATTCTATTTTCTTGTTTCTCTTCATCTTCAAATCATTTCTAGCAAAGCTATTAATTGTTTGTGAAGGGGCAAAAATCTAAAATACTTTTAGGACACCAATTCAGCCCATCTCGGTTGTGTTGCCTTATCGAAGATGACTTTTGCTTATCTATGCATTCTAATTAATAATACCAGTGCATACTATCTCCTAATAAGATTTGGCATGGTGAAGGTGAAAACATATATATGCATCAATAATAAGCACACTGTACAGTCCTAGTTCAATTTTGGTTATATGTCAGGAGGTCCTTCTAAACGAATGTAATCATACATGACTCCTTGGAAAGGACCTTTGGCTTTGGCCTGTGTAAGAAAGATGGTGTTATTCCCTTTATGAAGTTGAAAGCTTGGGACTGGGATGCTAAACAGCCAATGGAGTCCATGAATGCCATGCCTTGCAATGGCGTTGTCCATCCCTATCAGACCCGTTGAAAAATGGGGAGGGTCCGCCCTTTCATCGTTGAATCGTACCTTTCAATTGTAGGACAAAAAACATAAGCTAGATGACTAAGAGAACTAGTGGTTATTATCATAAACACACACTTAACATCAATGTTGAATCAAGGCAAAAAGACAATCCCACTATATCTTCTAACAAGTAAAATTCTCACTTCCGACAGTTTTGAAATGACATCTTCCTTGGAAGAAAGATGAAAGGAACTATTTTTTTACCTGTCATGAGAAAGTCATCGGATAATAAAAAATTAGTGGTAAGGAAATTTTGGAAAACTGTGGTGTGTCAGGATTTTTCTAATAAGTTATGATCTAAATTTTGTACTTCTTAAATGTTATCATAATAATTTCAATAGACACTATTTTCTTCTAATGATAAGAGGTGGTAAAAGATGGATGGCAATGTGAGCCTGCAGTGACGGTTAACAATATGTGAAATATCAATAGACAACAAGGAAGATGATTTCCACTTTGAAAATGGGAATCATTTTGCTTATTCTCCATAGATAATATCTTGAATGGTTAACCACGACCACTAATCATCTACTGCCATCTTCAATCCTCACCATCACTTCTGCTAATAGTCAATAACTACAATCATTTCAGATTGACGATTTTTGACATCTTCAATTAGTACAAAAGTCGTAAAAAGTCTGGAATCCCTATAACATTGTAGTATTTAGCTTTTGCTTTTTTTCGGTTTTATCCAAAAAAAAAGAAAGAAAGAAAAAGAGGCATTAAATTCTTTTGCATGAATAAAATATTTTCCTTTAATAATATGTGAACATTTATTTTCCAACTCTTGTGCTCCATTCACTATCTTCAACATGATTACAATAAGTTATAAAAAAATATGATGTACCAAAAGATCATGTTTGAAACTAAAACACATAAGAAAATTTTCCAAACATCATATTTCAAATAGATACAAATTAAATACACAATGAATATAGATTAGATTGAAATAAGATACATATTAAATTTTTTTTTTAATAAAAAAAAAAGACCCCATGTGATCCCTAAAATAAGGGTTGTAGGAAATTTCAGCATAGACAAAAGGAACCATGTAAATACAATTTAGATAGAACATGCAAGGTATGGGTTTTGGGTGATAAATGGACAATATATATATTATGAAGAGCTGAAGTTCATATGCTAAAACATGAAGAGGTCGTGAAACATGTATAAATGATATAGGCATCCCTTAGTTTTGCAATTCCTTGCTTACATGATAGAATAGATAATTATGTTGGTTTTAGATTATTAAAACATTGGAAAATTTTGAGGAAACAAAAGAAAATTTGGAATAGAGAAAGAGAGCGTGAAAAATGTTCTGTTTCACTGTAGCAACATGTTCTATTCTTTTATTTTTCTTGTTACAATATATATATATATAGGAGCAAAATACAAGACATATTTGATAGGACAAGAGACCAACTAAATCTACCTGACTAGTCACAATAGTATGGTCTCCCTTAACACTTATAATCAATCAAAAAGAGTGGTTTAATTTATCTTGCAAATTAGATTTAAGGAGTGTAGAAGAAAAATTTTACTTCATCCTTACTCCTCCTTAAGATTTTTCTAAAAACTCCTAATTTAGATCTTAAGGACTCAAACCTTCCTTTAGATAATGACTTAATTAGGATATCAGCAACTTGGACACTTGAACTACAATGAACTAACTCCATTTCCTTATTTCGTTCTGCTTCTTGCAAGGAATGGAATTTGACATTGATGTGCTTTGTCCTTCCATGATGAATTGATTTTTTGGCCATCGATATAGCAAACTTGTTGTCGACATGGATAACAATTGCTGCATCTTGAGAAAAATGCAAATCCTTCAATCCCTTTTGAAGCCAAATAGCTTGATTTGCAGTAACTGCAACAGCCACATATTCTGCTTCAATTGTAGATTGTGTGACGACTTCTTGTTTTCGAGATATCCATGAAAACACACTTGAACCAAGAGAAAAAAACATAACTCATGGTGCTCTTTAAATCAACAGGACATCCCGCCTAATCACTATCAACATAACTAACTAAATAACTTTTCTTCTGCGATTTGGTTGAACTTAATTCCAAAATCATAAGTTCCTTTTATGTATCTTAGCACAAGCTTTGCTGCTCCCAAGCAAATTTGACCCAGAGATTACATGAAGAGAGAAAGAACACTCACCGCATACATTAGATTGAGTTTGGTTGCAGTTAAATACAGAAGACTACCAATAAGACTTGGAAATATGCTTAAATCAACACAGCTTCCCTTCTCATCTTTAGAGAGCTTTTCATTGCAGATCAAAGGAGTTAAGACCAGTTTGGTTCTGTCCATCTTAAACTTCTTGAGTAGTTTGAAAGTGTACTTCTTTTGGGAGATGAAGATTACATCATTGCACAAACTGATCTGCATCCCCAAGAAATAAGTAATCTTCCCCAAGTCAAACATCTCGAACTTCCTTTCCATGTCTTCCTTGAATTCTTTGATCATCACATCATCATTTCCTATCACTAACATGTCATCAACATATATAGAGATTATCAACAACTCACCATCCTCATTTGATCTAACATACAACATTGCTTCATTTTCACTTCTTGCAAAGCCAAATTGAGCTAAGTAACTAACTATCCGGTTGTACCAAGCTCTTCTACCTTACCTAAGCCCATATAAAGCCTTGTGCAACAAATATACCTTATCTTCATCATCTCAATCCATGAAGCCTTCTAGTTATTCCACAAATATCTTCTCTTTAAACTCGCCATTAAGGAAGGCAAATTTGATGTCAAGATGATAAACACTCCACTTTAATTAGGTAGCCATTGCAAGCAACAATCTTATGGTTTCATTTCTTACAACTAGTGTAAAGGTATCACCATAATCTACCTCTACAAGTCGAGAGTAGCCTTTAGCAACCAATCTAGCCTTGAACTTGTCGATGGAGCAATCTAGATTCAACTTGGTCTAAAAAATCCACTTGACACCAATGACATTTCCATTTGATGGCCTCAGCACTAAGCTCTATGTTTCATTCTTTTCAATCATCCTTATCTCCTCCTTCATAGCATTTCTCCATTCATCGAATAGCATGGCTTCCTCAAAGGTTACAAGTTCCATGATTGTAAAATTACACCTTTTGTAAATTTTGGACAAAGATTTTGTTTTGCAAATTGAAGAATCCAGTAAGGATTCGATTGAACCATCTTCAACTTCATCATCATCTGACTTCAATTGAGCTTAAGTGAACTGTAGTGGCAAAAGAGTGCTTGATCTGTTATAGAAATCATCAAGCTCCATGCACTTGCTTTCCCAATTCCAATGTTTACACTCATCTACTACAACATCTCTACTAACAACCACTTTATTTGTTTGTAGATGATAAATCTTATATCCTTTGACCATTGAAGTGTAACTAAGAAAAATCCTAATCTCGACCTTTTGTTCTAGTTTTGTTCTCTTCACTACTAGTACATGAATTTAGCACACAAAACCAAATGTCTTTAGGTGCTTAGCCATAGGTTTCACTTTATTCCATGCTTCAATGGGTGTTTGTCCTTCTAAGGCTTTGGTAGGCAAAAGATTTAGTAGATCCACGAAAGTGTTAACCACTTCTGCCTAGAATTTGAGAGGAAGCTTCTTATCTAACATCACACTCCTTAACATTTCAACAACAATTCGATTTTTCCTCTCTGACACACCATTCTTTTGCAAAGAATAAATAACCATTAGTTGACAATTTACACCCACATTTGCATAGAATTGTTGAAGACCTTCAAAGTGTATTCCTTGCCATTATCTATTTGCAAACACTTCAACTTATGTTCACTTTGAGATTCCACCATCACCTTAAACCTTTTGAACACAAAGAAACTTGATCTTTACTTCTTAGGAAGTAAACCCATGCCATCCTTGTGAAATCATTGATGAAAAGTATAAAATACTTGTTCTTACTCAAGGATTCTACGGTCATGAGACCACACACATCAAAATGGACCAATTCAAAATTGTCCTTAGCTCACCAAGACGATTGACTAGGGAAAGACGGTCAATGCATTTTTCTAAACTTACATGCTCCACATAGATCATTTGTAATAGAAATTTCTAGTGAATCTCTAGTAAATCCTTTTAGGGACATGTTTCTTAGTCCATCAAAGTAGAAATGTCTATATCTTCTTTGCCAAAGTAGAGACTCATTGCTAACAACAATTCTAACATCTTAAAATGCCTTATTTAACTTCAAAGAAAAGCTTATATCTACCATAAGTACACTAACCAACAACACTCCATTGAAATTATAGATGGAACAAGTTTTATCCTTGAATTACATAAAGTAGCCTTTGCTCATCATTTGCTCTACACTAAGCAAATTTTGAGATAGAGGGCACAAAGAGAACATCTAAGATGCATTTCATACCTTGCTTAGTACATACACAAATTGATCCTCTTCCTTCAACCTACACCAACTTGCCATCTCCTAATCTTACTTTAATCTTCATAGTTTTGTCTAAGTTTGAAAACATTTGCTCATCCATAGACATGTAGCCTGTACATTCGCTGTCGATGAACCAAATCTGATCATCACACTACAAATTAGAATTTGAAGCAATGAATAATCTATCCATAGTTGCATCTTATTCGCCTGTAAAATTAGCATCTTGCGGAGTTTAGTTTGTTGTTTGTCTTTTCTTCAATCTGTAAGCCCTTTCTACATGTCACATTTTCTTGCAAAACTAACATTTGACAGGTTGTTTACCTTTGAACCAACAATCCTTCTCCAAATGATTTGTTCTTAAACATGTTTTGCAGGTGGGAAATCTTCCTTGTTTGTCAGTTTCCTTGAAGTTCCCTACCAATTTAATTTTCCTTTACTTTCCTTATTGTTTCCATACTTCCTTTCATCCTTCGCAGTTTCCTCATTCTTTGCTTCTAAGTTGGAATGCTAAGAAGGCTCCTTCTGATGGACTTTCTTCCCTCATGCTTGTTCTTCATCCTTACGTTTGAAGCTTGCTAAAAAGCTCCACCACCATCAAGAGCTTTAGATCATACAACTCGTCTATAGCAAAAGCTTTCAATTCAAACCTTGCAGGCAAACTTATCAACAAATTTTCAACCGCCTTCGCATCACTAAAAACTTCCCCTAGCAACCCAATCTTGTTAACTATATCAAGGAGCTTATAGGAGTATTCTTTGACCGTTTCACCCTCCTTCATCCGCAACATTTCAAACTCCCTCTTCAAAGTCAAGAGCTTAACCACTTTACTCTTCCATTCCCTTCAAATTCGTCCTTAAGCTTGTTCCAAATCTATTTTGAAGTTTTTCACGCCATTATCCATATGAAGATCACATCCGACAAGGCTGAATGCAAGCAAGTGAGCGCCTTTGGTTTTCTTGCTAAATCTTCCTCGTGTTTCTTCATTTGGGTTAAAGTTGGATTCATCCTCAATGCAGGTGGATCAACATCATTCTCTACCATGTCCCATAGAGCCTTCAAATACACCTTCATCTTGATTGCCCATATGTGATAGTTTTCTCCTCCAAAAATTGTTGGCCCCATAGCAAAATGATTGGTTGTCGCCATTTTCTCTCTCTCTCTCTCTCTCATGTTTGATTTTCACTCCTCACAAATACTAGAAGAAAAGGATAACCCTTACCTCACATATCACTCAAGAAGATAAGCACTAATACCATTTGTTGGTTTTAGATTATCAAAACATTAGAAAAATTTGAGGAACCAAAAGCAAATTCAAAACAAAGGAAGAAAGCATGAAAAATGTTCTATTTCACTGCAGCAACATGTTCTGTTCTTTTATCTTTTTTGGTTACAATATATATATATATATATATATTTTGAAGCAAAATACAAGACACATTTGATAGGACAAGAGACCAACTAAATTTACGTAACTAGTCACAAAAGTATGATCTTCCTTAACACTTACAATCAATCAAAAAGAGTGGTCTAATCTATCTTGAAAATCAGATTTAAGGAATCTTACTTCATCATTAAATTCAATGATTTCTCCTGTTGAGATTGAACATTTGAAGATTTATGACTTCCGATCACTAAAACTAGATCTAGAAACGATTTTTAGTGCGTAAGAATGCCTAGCTCCAAAGTTACTGGATCGAAATGCTAGTAATAGAAATTTCTTTCTTTTAGGAGCAGTTTTGAGTTCTACGGAAGTAAAGCCACTGCAAACCAAGTGGCTACATTGGTGAAAACTACTCTCCATGGAAATATCTCCAACACAACCCTCTTCCCTTCCCTAATCAATTGATCGTGGTGAGAATGAACTCGGAAAGGAAAGCACTTCAGCATAAAGTGCAGTAGGAAGAAGCCCACGCCCCACGATTTCCCGGAAAAGAAGTATACATAAAGGGCAAGACCTCGTATAGAGACACAGGATTGTCTTAAATATACTAATGCCTATGAAACAAAGTTTTCCTACGGGGATCATTAATGAGAAGGATGAGGATATTACTACTATGGAAGAAAGTGAGCAAGAACAGCAGGAGGAAAATACACAAGAGGTTAAAACCATTTCTTTCTCGCAATCAGACATAGAGATCTGAGCACCATGGAAAAAATATATATATATATTTAGTTGAGCTGTTTGGGAGATCGATAGTATCAGTTTCTATGATCAAAGTTGGAAAGCAGCAAGAGGCATTCGATGATTTCATTTCACCAGTATAATGTCCTTTAAGACAGTAAGACAAAGAATTACTTCTCCAAAATATGGGGAATAAGTGTGGTATTAAATGCCCAAGAAGTTTCACCCATTAGGAAAAAGGGAAGAATGGGGAATGAACCAACAAGAACAAAAACATGTTCATTACCGATTTAATACAGAAGTAACAGAACCAAGGTAGCTCTGGAGCTTTCAGATGAGAACAATTATGGGGAGTGGATTTTATTTTAGAGAAAGAAGGTGTTGAAAAAATCTGTATTTTTGGGAAATAGAATATTGAATAATAAAACCATATAAATTAGGAGGATTTAGTGGTGATTTATTCTTTATAGCTATATCTGTGTGTTAGCTGCAGAGGAGCAGTTTTGGTGTAGATTTTTATTCTTAGAATTAATAATATAGTTGTGTACAATTTCCTAATATAAGGAGAAACCTATTGTATATATTCTTCTTTGATCATTGGTATATGTATTCGCCCTACTCATTATTTTCAAGTTGGTATTAGAGCCACCTTTTTCTGATTTCTTGCTTGTTTCATTTTTTTTCCCCTCTGCGACCCTTGTCATCATCCCCTGTCCCTTCATTATGTTTGAAATATCATCAGACTCTTCATAAAAAAACAAAATCGAATCCTTGAAAATTAGGGTTAATTCTCACTCAATTTAGATTACTACCATTTGACTAAATGGAGATAATTTTCTCCAATGGTCACAAGCAGTCCGAATGCATGTCAGAGGTCGTGGCAGGATGGAATATCTAACTGGCAAAACAGGGGCTCCAGCAAGTATGAATCCTGCTTATGCAACATGGGATGCTGAAAACTCCATGGTAATAACGTGGCTTGCAAACTCAATGGAGGAAGATATCAGTTCCAACTACTTGTCCTAAGAGTTATGGGAAAACATCAATCAGATGTACTCTAATTTGGGAAATCAGTCCTAAATTTTCGAGTTGACTCTCAAGATTGGAGACCTACGTCAAAGGGAGGACACTCTCACAAAATATTTCAATTCGCTTAAGCGAATATGGCAGGATTTAGATCTCTTCAACACCTATGAGTGGAAATTAGTAGAAGATTTCCAGCATCATAAGAAAACTATAAAAGATAACTGAATCTTTAAATTTCCAAGGCTGAACATTGAATTTGATGAAGTTAGAGGGAGAATTATTGGGAGACAACCTTCCTTCAATTGGTGAGGTATTTTCAGAAGTTAGAAAGGAGGAGAGCAGAAGAAATGTGATGGTAGGAAAGAAGGGTCCTGGAGTTGCTGTTGAAGGATCGGCTTTAAAGGGTGCTTCATCTTTTAAAACATCAACTTATCAGCATAGAACAGGAGAAAAACCTAGTGAAAAACCAAAGGTTTGGTGTGACTATTGTGATAAGCCCCGTCACACTCATGAAACGTGTTGGAGGCTGCATGGAAAACCTCCAAATTGGAAAAACAAAGGAGGAGAGAAGTTTGGATCCTACTGCTAATGAAGTCGTTGCTAGCCCTTTCACCAAAGAACAAATGGAGCATCTTATGCTGCTAAAATCCAGTTCTACCTCATCTGACTTTCCTAATGCTTTTATGGCTCATACAAGTATTGGATCTAAGGCTCTATTCAATTTTTTTCTGCCTAATTCCTTAAGTTTTTCTGCTCCATGGATCATAGATTCTAAAGCCTTAGATCATATGACAAATTCATTTAAACTCTTCCAATCATGTACACCATGTTTTGGAAATAAAAAGATCAAGGTTGCAGCTGGAGGTTTCTCTTCTGTTGCTAGAAAAGGTTCAATACAGATCTCAAAAAAAATCAACCTTAAATCTTTCCTTCATGTTCCAAAATTAGTCTATAATCTTTTATCAGTTAGTAAACTATCAAAAGATTCTAATTGTTTATTTATTTTCAATGAATCTCATTGTGTTCTTCGGGACAAGAATTCAAGGATGATGATTGGCAGGGCTAGAATGATCAATGGCCTTTACTATCTTAAGGATAACTCACCTAGTGCTAAAATTGCTCAAGAGTCTAATAGTAATATTTTTGTATCTGCTTATGAACAAATAATGGTTTGGCATCATAGATTGGACCATCCTAGTTTTATGTATCTAAAATGTTTGTTTCCTTTGCTATTTAAGAATGTGAAACCTTTGAAACTAAAATGTGAAAATTGTTTGCTTGCTAAGATTCAATAAAAACCTTATGTCCCAAGGCCTTATTTACCATCAAAACCGTTTTATTTGTTTCATATTGATATTTGGAGACCCTCAAAGATTACTGCTATTTTGGGAAAAAGGTGGTTTGTAACTTTTATAGATGATCATACTCGTATATGTTAAGTATACTTAATGCATAAGAAGTCAGAAGTAGAAACAACTTTTCAGAAGTAGAAACAATACTTGTCTATAGTACTCCTTTAGAGTACCTAAAAAAAAACATTTCTGGATTTAGAATTAATTCAGATTTGCCTTTAAAAATATTTGGATGCACTGCTTATGTGCACATTCAAAGAAATCTCGGTCTAAGCTAGATCCAAGGGTAGAAAAATGTATCTTTGTTTGTTATGCTCTGAATAAAAAAGGGTACAAATTCTTTACCAAATATAATTTTTGGGAAATTGAAGCTTTACCAAATATAATTTTTGAAACAAATAAGGAAACTAGGAACACTCAATCTAATAGTGTTGAAACTAATATTGGTTTTTCAGATATGGAAATATTACGACAAAAGAAAAAAAATCATTCCAATCTTGAGCCTGTGGTTTACATTAGGAAAAAAATTTTAAAAAGGGTGAAGGTCCATTGATTAGTCCAGCACCTGTTCATGAGAAGTCCTCAAGTGAAGTCCTTCCAAATACATTAGGTAATACTTCACCTTTCACTCTTTCTACTATTCCAAAACCTGACCCAATTTTAAACCTTGTTCTTCCCACTCAAGAATCTGATCTTGATCTTCCCATTGCCATTAGAAAGGAACCCATACTTGTACTAGACACCTGATTTCCAAATATGTGTCCTATGATAACCTTTCTCCTAAATATAGAGCCTTTACCACTGAAATTTCAAAACTTGTGATTCCGAGAAGTATTAAAGAAGTGTTAGTTGATCAGAATTGGAGATCTGCAGTGTTTGAAGAGATGGAGGAATTAAGGAAGAATGATATGTGGGATGTGGTGGAGTTTCCTAGAGAGAAAAAAATTGTTGGGTGCAAATGGATGTTTGCAATTAAAAACAAAGCAAATGAAACTGTAGAAAGGTACAAGGCCAAATTAGTTGCAAAGGGTTTTACACAAAACCATGGAACAGATTATCAAGAAACATTTGCCCCTATTGCCAAGATAAATTCCATTCGGGTTCTTTTATCTCTTGCTGTCAATGCAAGAGGAGGTGTTTATGATTCTTCCTTCAGGCTTTGAAGAAAAATATGGTGTTAGAAAAGTTTGCAAACTGTACAAATCCCTTTATGGACTTAAACAGTCCCCAAGAGCTTGGTTTGAACACTTTGGCAAAGCTATTAAGAGATTTGGTTTTGTACAAAGTCAGGCTGACCATACCTTGTTTTACATGTATTCAAAAGAAGGTAAAGTTGCAATTTTAACTGTATACATTGATGACATTTTTTTAATAGGGGATGATTGTGGAGAATTAGAGAATTTGAAGAAGTTTCTAGCTAAGGAATTCGAACTCAAGGACTTAGGAAACTTAAAGTATTTTCTTGAGATGGAGTTCGCACAATCCAAGGAAGGAATTGTTGTAAGTCAAAAAAAAGTATGTGCTTGATTTGCTCAAGGAGACAAGTATGATGGGATGCAGGCCAATTGAAACTCCCATGGAGCGAAATTTGAAACTTCAACCATCTAGTGCAGAGAAAGTAAGTGACAAAGAAAAGTTTCAAAGACTAGTTGGAAGACTTATTTATTTATCACACACTTGGCTTGACATAGTATTTCCAGTAAGTATTGTTAGTCTGTTCATGCATTCACCGAGCCTAGGGTATTTTGAGGTTGTTCATAGGATCCTAAGGTACCTAAAGGGGACACCTAGCAAAGGCATTTTCTTTAAGGCACGAGGACATCTTCAAGTTGAAGCCTACACCGATGGTGATTAGGTTGGATGTACAGTAGATAGAAGCTCAACTTCTGGATATTATACATACGTTGGAGGTAATTTAGTGACTTGAAAAAGTAAGAAACAGGATGTTGTGGCAATGAGTAGTGCTGAAGCGGAGTTCTGAGCTGTTGCTTAAGGTATTTGTGAAGTAATATGGATTAGGAGAATATTACAGGAGTTGAAGGTTTCAAAAGCACTTCCTATGAAACTGTATTGTGACAATAAAGGAGCTATTTCTATTGCTCACAATCCAGTTCTTCATGACCGAACGAAACATGTTGAAGTAGATAAGCACTTCATCAAAGAAAAAATAGGTGTAGTCTGCATGACCTATGTTCCAACTAGAGACCAAGTGGCCCATTTGCTTACAAAGAGTCTTCTCAAAAAACAGTTTGATTTGTTAGTGAGCAAGCTAGTAATAAAAGATATCTTCAAACCAGCTTGAGAGGGAGTGTGGAAAAAATCTGTATTTTTTGGAAATAGAATATTGAGTAATAAAACCATGTAAATTAGGAGGATTTGGTGGCGATTTATTTTTTATAGTTGTATTTGTGTATTAGCTATAGAGGAGCAGTTTTTGTGTAGATTTTTATTCCTAGAATCAAGGATATAGTTGTCTATAGTTTCCTAATGTAAGGAGAAACTTATTGTATATATTCTTCTTTGATCAATGGAATATATATTCCCCTTACTTATTATTTTCAAGAGAAGGAAATCCAAAAAAAAAAAATATTTGAAGACCAATGCTGAAACTGAGCATTTAATTTAACTGGCAAGCTGTGATGAGAGGAGAACGTTAAAAACTGGAATGGCACCAAAAACTTCCACAAGAATCAAAGAGGCTCTCCATGCCCCACGGTGCTGCAGTAAGAGTATTAAATGCAACAAATAAAGGAAAGGAGGTCATAGAGATTGAAGAGATTGCGGCCAATAATCGGTTCCTGTAGCAACAAAACCAAAACATGACGGCCAAAATTGGAACGAGACAAAAAATCATGGTCGAAGAAAAGGGAAACTAATATATAATAAAACCCATGGCTTTCTCTTGCAATACTCAACACATGAAAATGAGCATTGCCATCAAAAAAACTAGCAAGATCCAGAAATAGATATGGACACCGATAAATGACAGTATCCTTCACACTCAAAATGCTAGAACCAGCTTTGGACCTGCATTGGCTGAATCCACGGTTAAAGCTATTATCTTTCAATTGAATTACTAGGTAAGGATAATGATGGACATTCATCAGATCATATTGCTTGAGTCGGCTATTATGCTGGTGGATCAAGCCCCAAAAATCTTGGTACTAGTAATGAACTGAGGGACTATGACTATGTCCAGAACAAAACTCAGGAACCACAAGGGAATTCAACCTAGTTATAGTTGTAGCAATAGCTAAAAAAGACTAGAGACCAGGGACAATGATGGAGGAATGGGAGCATGCAGACATGCCTTGGAAATAATACTGCATAGAGGGAGGGAGGTGAAAACTCCGTAGGTGATTCCAGTAGTATATGTCCTAGAGGAAGGGAGAACCTTACCTCATCTATTCTCTTATCCATGGTTAGCTGCAGCAATGCTATAAACAAGGTTTAGACCTTGGGGCATAGCAATGGAATTGAGAATAATTATGTCTTTGGGATGCCAATGTGCTTGGTATACATATGGCTGCTACTCGACTGATGAAGATTCTTGCTTGGAATGTGAGAGGAGCCAATTCACTGCATGGACACGGTATAATAAGAGTAGATTCAGAACCATCAATCTGATACACTCCTTCCCCTGGGAACCAAGATGGATTGCTTAGCTGCTTGCCCATGCTCTCCAATTTGATGGTTTCCTTTGCTCAAAGAGCTTGAGGCGACATG